>CAHIKZ030003206.1:95000-223927 GCA_903632075.3 Acanthosepion pharaonis
ACTAAAGATGGTAAAATAACGTTTCTTGTTTCACCAAGCTTTATAGTTAACACCTTACGAGAAAATTCGGAGTAATAGCTTAAAACCAGTACAGTATGTTCTATGCATACATGTTTCTATTTATATACACGGATTGATATAAGAATGTGCATCGAAAATAGATACTGAATTACCGTAAGAATAGCAAAGCGGTCATAGCTGAAAAACAGTTGTCTAATTTTTGGCACTGCACTCGACGGGAGTTCAAGGCATAATATGCTCCTAAATTGGTTGCATTATGTATCGTTTAATCTCTATCACTGGAACATACATATAAAATTACAATATATATATATATATATATATATATATATATATATTGTAATTATTGTATGTATGCGTTTCGTCCTTTAGGACTTGATCGGGCTAAAGTATTTAATTTTCTTAATATTATTCTGATATATAAAAATGATATATCATCTCCCATTAATATGAGTGTGTGTGTCTGTGTGTGTGCCCATTTTTTATGTGTTTGTTTTCCTGCTCATACGTGCACGTGGCCAGCTTGATTATCATGTTAATGTTCCTAGTACCAATGCCGATTTGTCAAAGAGGTAAATTTCTTGATATTATCAGCCTGTTTGGTAGATGTTACCGATATTCACTTACTCGTAAATACCGTTAGTAAAATTTGTGTATCCATCTCCTACCTCAGCTGTGCATTAAATAGCAGGACTTGCATGTGAAAAAATTATTGGTATTCTAAAAAAAAACTGTAAATGCAATAGTCACTCCCCAAAATAAAGAATTGCTGTTTCATTCAAAAATATGTTTCAGCTTTAGGTAAAACCCACAAAGTGTTGATAAGCCATAAAAAAACTAAAACACCAAATCACTACAACTGTTTAATCACGTCAGGTGAAGTGCAGTTTCACAAAGATTATAACTAAGGTTCTCTAAGAATAAGCCATATTTTGGATCTGAGAATCCTGAAATGCAAGCGAGCATCAGTCTGCTATTTGAATTATCTCGTCACCTTGGTAGACATATATACTCGGAAAAGACAAGTGTTAGTAGTATTTGTTTTGTATGCATCTTATTGGAGATAAGATACAGATTTATCATTTTATGACATAAGGATTTTAAGAAGGATTTTAATATGTGCCTGAACATGTATGGATGCATACTTGTTTACAAGGAAAGCTATGTAGCATACAGGTACCTATGTATCATATAGGTACCTGTATGCTACATAGCTTTCCTTGTTAATAAGTATATAGAAGCATACACACATACATATATATATATATTTTTTTAAATATATAAATTCTATATAAAAATTTGGATGTAGAATTAAATGTACAAACTGGCAGTGTCTTCCCATGCATGAAACCCAACACCAAATTAAAATACGTGAATGTTAGATGCAAGCACTCTGCGAGTATAATAAAACAGATCCCTAAATGAATAGACTACAGGTGATCTAGAAATTCTTCTAATTAAATAACTTTCGAATATAAACAGAAAAATATGCAATGACTTAAAACTAAACAATTGGAGGAAAAGAAAAAAAGTGGTTTAACACCCCTTTTAACTTCAAATGTAAAATAGAGAAAATGTTTTTAAAATTACTTGCTAAACACTTCCACCAAAATTCTTAATGACATGAAATATTTAATACAAACACAGTTAAATTAAGCTGTCATGTGTTTCTTGTGAAGTGTGTTTGGTGGCAACGTCTCTTCATACTGAGGTTACCGGGTTGGCAGTTTTCTGGTTGCTGTTCCTGACTCGTAGTTTGAATTCCGAACACTTGCATAGCGTCTTGAGAGGCTGATTAACTTATATCGTGTTTCTTGCACTACGGTGTCACGCAAGGAAGGATTTCCTTGCAGGTAGATCCGGTGGGAAACCCCGAGGCTGCACTGTATTACAGTCTGCGTCATTTCCTTTTTACATATATCACATCAAATGACCAACTGCTACTACAACTATAGTCCTTCTCTTTACCAATATAACTCATGATGACTATAAACAATCAGACATATAAGCCGAAACCAGGTCGACAAAAATCATCTAAACCACCTAACCCTTCCTTCTCAAAAAATTGTGGTATTCATACCAACTTCTGCAGTGTAGAATTGTTCCTTTTCAAAAAAAAAAAAAAATCCTCTCCGCACATTCTAGCTCTCTGCGAGACTATCCTAAACTCCTTTATCCTTTCCTCTGATTTCTCGATTCTTTGTTAATTCATCTACTCAGAAAGGAATCTAAAGTCCACATCCATGGACTGGGAGTTCATGTCCGCGAACATCTCCCGACGGCTAGGGAACCCTCTCTTAAATCCACAGACCACCCATAATTGTGTCTCCGTCTATATCTACTTAACACAATTATCTCTACTGTTCCCCTCCATCTCAAAATTGCGTTAGTATTTCCGATAATATAGACATTGCCTTCTCTCTACAACTATTTGCAAACATACTTGTGTTCAGAGACTTTAACGGCTACCATACCAGTAGGCTTAAACACTCTGCCACTGACCTCGCTGGTATCCAACTGCTTATTTTCTTAATCTCTCGCGCAAGTGGTTGACTTCTCGACACACATATTTCTGCTATCGCCGAACAGATTGGGACTCATTAAGTGATTTACTTCGAGACGTCCCTTTGAATGCAGTTTCTAATCACCCCATTCAGAAATGCGTGGCTGATGTCTCCTCCTGGATGAAAGCCGTTATTGATGCTTTCATTCCAGCTAGGAACTGCCAAGTTAAACTTGCTTCTCTCCTGCTTGCTCAGCTGCTATAGCCCACAGGAATCTTACGATTGTACCAAAGTGACAAGTCCGATTGCAATAGACTTCTCTTTGTCTCTGTTTGGAACGAACGCCAGCGTGTCCTCAGTGAAGCCAAATTGCTGACAGAATATGTCGGCGTATAGTTCGGTTCAAGAGATAAGTGGCGTCTCTGCAAGTGTAGCCTGAACAACAGCAAATCCTCAGTCACCCTTCTATTTTACCAATTCCAAGTCCTGACATCCACATCAGATAAGGCTAAATGCTTTGCCCTTTAATTCTCATCCAACTCAACACTCGACTCGTCTGGAGTAACCATACCTGATTTCCCCACTAGAACTGATGTTCTACTCAACGATATGTGAATAAGACCTTGCTGGTCGCGGACTAAATTAGACCCCGATAAGGTATGTGGAGATGGAATATCAGCTGTTGTCCTTAAGAAATAGGATCCTGAAATGGCCCCAGTTCTTTCTAATCTATATAACTGTCGCCACGATGCTTCCTACTTTTCAGCTTGTTGGAATTCCTCGCCTGTAGTGCCTGTTTTTAAGAACTCCGGTGAACCTTCTGACCCCTCTAACGAACGTCCTATCAGTCTCCTAACACTTTTTTGGGCAAAGTCTTCAAGGCTTTAATCAATGCCGAAGTGGTTAAACATCTTACCTCTCAACTCTGACAAACAATGTCGATTCCGCTTTGCCCGTTCTCCTGCTGATATGCTCCACGGCCATAACTTAATATAATATATATATATATATATATATATATATATATATATATATATAATGCTCTTGAAAAAACGCCAAACTCAAGCTGTGAGTCTAGATATCCCGAAGGCGTTTGACACAGTTTGGTATGCTGGTATTTTGAGTAAGCTTAAAGGCTACGGTATCACAGGACGACGAACAGATTTAATCCAAATATTCTTTTCAAACCGTGAAAGGTCGTTCTGAACGGGCACGATTCCAATTCCTTCTTTTTAAATGCCAATGTCCCCAAGCTCTAACCTGGGTACTATAACGTTTCTGATATTCATCAGTATCTTCCTGATGTCATCAGCTCCCAAGTAGGCATTTATGCAGATGACACTAACATTTACTCCATAGTAAACCCGGCAGCACTGACAAAGTCAACATGGCCGCTGCTCTCGAAAAGGATTTTCAATCCGTGGTTAACTAGGTTAGAAAATGGCTTGTAAATCTTAATGCCTCCAGAAAGAAGTTGCTCTCATTTAGTCTCCTCGGCTATAATTCGCTGTTCGCCATTAGCATGGTTGATGCTAAGCTCCAGAAGAGTTTCCCCCTACACCTGCTTGGCTTTACGCTTTGAAATGACTTGAAGTGGAACAACTTCATTGAATAAATAGCTGCATCTGCAAGGTAATTTGGCAAACTGTGCCTTGCCAAAAGTTGTTTTTTTTTTTTTCGCGTCAGTGTCCATCCTACACATCTAGCATTCGTCCATGCATTGAATACTGTTGCCATATCTGGTCCGGTGCCCAGCTGTTCATCTCGAGGTTCTCGATAAAATCCAAAGAAGTTTCCGCAAGATATTCGATCCTGAATTGGCATCTCGACACCAGTCACTTTCTCACAGACGTGACGTGGCTTCCCTCCGTTTTTTCACAAAAACATTTTGCATGGATAACTGCCGATGAGCTTTTCCCCTGTTTACCCAAATGCATGAATTTTAGCGTGCTACTAGACTGGCATCTAGGTCCCACCATTTTACCGTTGAAATAGTTAAATATTACCACCCATTCAACTCCAACATTTTTCTTTCACACAATTCCCGCCTTGGAATTCCCTACTGTTTACTTGTTTCCCTAATAACTATAACCTTCAAAGGTTTAAATGCAACGTTAACCTCCATCTTCTGGTGTCTTGTGTGTTCATCTTTTAGCCTTTCCTCATTCCCCGTATACACTGTTTTTCTCTCACATTCACTCTTTGTAAACTCCTGTGAACCAGTGGCAATAGTGCTGGCTTTAATTCACACGAATACAAATAAATCTCTCCCATTATTTTCAACACGCAAAATACAATTGGATGCCGAAATTTCTTCAAATAAATTCTATATAATAGTTGCTAAATGTTGTGTTTAATCATTAACTTATCTTTGCATTACAGAGAACTTTTGCGAGGAATGGAGGTTTTTCTGTAAGTATTTAACGTCTCCAGGTACATTTTTCCGTAATAGGGATTTGAGCGAATTCGGTTACCGTGTCCGGTTAAAAAAACTAAATAAACGGTACCAAACATAACCTTCAAACAAACAATTTTTTTACTGCATGAATATCAGAATGTCATAACTATCTAAATCAAAAAAAAGACAAAAGACTGAGGCTCAAAGAAGGATTAACAATGTTGATGAATGGATGACGTGCATGTGAGGTTTATGTAGTCACAAGAGGGAAGAAACAAATTAGGCTAATTTAGACAACTCAAAAGGAGCTAAACAAGAGTAAAAATGAACAAAAAAAAGCAACATTATCCATTTTCGTATCATAATTTACGCGCCGACTAACAGACGCTTTTTGGAGAAACATTGTACAAAAAAAGAAAAGAATGAAAAAAGCAGTGAATATAAAATGTTGTTGTTGATTTTTTATGAAAACAAAATTCAGTAATTCATTTAACCGTTCCTATCGCATTTTAAAATAAAATAGAATAGACAAATATATGGCAGTATTTGTTTAATATTTCCTATCCAAGATATCGTGGATTACAATAATACCTCGTAATAATAAAGTCTTGGTTTTGATTTTAGTAAATCAACATTATTATATCAGAAATAAATTGTTACATAATTATAAAATATATTATGGAAATGTTGGTGGATCTTCTTTTGTTATATTATACATAAATTTCGCTATTTTTGTCTTGAAAAAGAAATAAAACCACAATTGCAGCAGTCATTTAATGTGACATGCGTTTATCTATTTGAATATTATGTATTATTCTCCAATTTTGTCACGGATTTAAATTTGCATATATTTGCGGGCGTACGCGTTAGACTCTGACTAACTGCGCTGAGATGATAATTTGAGGTAGGCGAAATATGCGTCGGAATAATGAAGGCAAAAGAAAATTATGAAATCAATGGATAAACCTGATATTTGAACTCATCAGATTTTACGTGAGAACAAAAGTTTAGGTTTATGTTTGACATGACCATGAACAAAGCATCCAATACATGTGTGGACAATCCAAAACTTTTTTTTCATTTGCTGTTTTTCAAGAAAAAATGTATGTTGCCTTTTTTATACTCTGGAATTCAAATATAATATATATATATATATATATAATATATATATTATATTATATATAAATATATCAAATATATATATTTTAATATATATATATATATATATAAGAATATATTAAATATAACATATGCTATTTAATATATATGTATAACATGATATATATTATAATATATATATAAAAATATATATATATATAATATATATATTTTATATATATATATATGACGGTATATATATATATATATATATATACATATATATATATATATATAAATTATATATATATGTATAATAACACACATATATACATATATATATATATTTATATATATATATATATATATATATAATATATATATATATATATGAAATATATATATATATAATATATATATATATTGATATATATACTTTATATATAATAATATATATATAATTTAATATATATATATACAGAATATAGTGATAATAAATATATGTAAACGATATAAATGACATGTATATAATTAATTATATTATATATATAATATATATATATATATATATAATATAAATATACACACATATATATATATATATATACACATATATATACACACATATATATACACATATATATAATATATATATATATATATATATATATATATATATATATATATATATATATAATATATATATATATATCTTTTAAATGGATGTTATATATATATCCTAGTATACATTATGAAGGCCTGAATGATTTAACGGCTCACCAAATAACTTTGAGAAAAAATATTGACGCAAAAACGAGTTTATACCACAATCTATTCCATCCACAAAATATTTAAATATCTGAACAGTGTTTCTTTTTGTTTTTTTTTTTAGATAAGACATTTCGCCATCTTAACATCATTTATCTTAAGAATCACTGAAAAAAAACATTTCAGTTAGTCAGCTAGATTAGAACATATTAAAACATTTTATAGAATGGATAACTATGTTGCGAAATGAGCAATTGTGTTAAACCCGGGAAAGTCATTCATGATGGCCATGTGTGGAAGAGGAGGAACGTTCATCCTCTGTCTTCATTTTCAAAGTCCGTTCAAGAACCATCAAAGAAACAATGAATATGTTTTAAAAAAAAGAAAAGTGGAAGGAACACTTTGATGATTAATCAACAGAATGAAAAATATCATATCAACTTGGAAAAAATTATCAAGGGGTGTCATGGGTTTTTACCTATAACTACAGAATGAACTCTTCCTAACACTATGTATACTACGCCTCTCAAGAGAGAGGGTCGAATCGAGTCGAGCCGATAGTAGTTCACTCTAAAACCAGACTGACAGTCATACTAACACCTTCCACATCTTGTATTATTATTTCGTGTAATATACCTTCGTTATTTCTACTCTTGTGTTCGTGTTGTTCTTCCTTGGTCCTAACCTGGACCATGACAATTAACAATTCAACGTGACACGTTAAAAAAATTATTTGAGTTTCTTTCACTATTATCGTGTTTCGAAAGAAATTCTAACCTTGGAAATCATTTTCTTTGAAAATCCAAGAACTTCAATTAATGGTTTCCGATAACTTAATATGATTAATTAAAATAATTTATAATTTTAATTTTATGATCATTTTCTTTACGAGCATCTGTTTTAACAATTATAATTCTTAGCCAAACAGATTAAAGATTATCAAAATTGAATCAAATAAATACCTCGAGGGAATTTTTTTAACTGACTTTTATACATTTTTAACATGAATCGGTTGATATGTGTTTAATCCAACAATTGGGCATTTATATTTTATATATGAAATATAATTATATATAAATATATATATATATTTCATCAAGTCGATTGAATTGAATAATGTCATATACGTATTATGAAAAATGTATTTATCTATGTCCTTCTTTTACTTTTTGTAAAATGAGTAATAAGGTCAAATGTTATTGAATTATTCAGATAATGAAAAAATGCATTAATTTTAACAAAATATTTTGTAGAATCTTTGAAAAATGGAATTTTGAAAACTATATTTTTAGGTAAATTCTCCAAAAGAGATAATTTAATTAAAACACAATCAGAGAAGTTATTTAAAGGATAAATTAAAAGAATGAAAATAACTTCGTAATATTTCTTATATCCTAAGGTGGTTTTTTTTACGTCCTTAAAAATTAAGATTTAAATGTGCGAGAATTTTGAAGAAAAATCCATTATTCATATTATTCTTTCATAATTTATATTCAATTTGATATCTGTTTAAGAAAAAGTGGATTCTTATTCAGTACAAAGAAAAACTAACACCCTCTTGATTATTATTTACGAAGGGAAAATGATCATTTTTTGAATTTTTTTACGAAATAAACCATTTAATTGCTAAAATGGACAGAAAAAAATATAAAAGGACCTGTTGGGTACATGCAATTATAATTAAAAATATTTGTATAATTATTTAGAGTTTGAATAGAAGAAATAGGCGGCATTACTTCCAATAATTAATTTAAAAAGCTATTCCCCATATGAGTTGAATTCGCATTACGGTTAACTATCATTTTTTAATATATATATCGAAGGAATATTTTATAAATATATTTTTATTTTATGTTTTTATATAAAAAGAAAAAAAATTTTAATTGGAAAATATATTATGTTTAAATAGATTTTGTACGTCGTCTGTTATTAATATAAGGAAAATGTACAAAAATGTTACCAACAATTTTAGATGTCGGCATTATGTCAAAAGAACTCCATCAGAGAAAACAAAACAAACCAAACAGAAAATATTATTTAAAACATCCTAAAAAAATTAAAATTAAAATTGTTATTCAAACAAAATTTCCATGATATACCTTCGCTAATCATCAATGCCAATAAAATCATATCCTTTTTCACGGAAATTTTGAAGGTTGGAATAATTTCAACGTCTATTTCATTTTAAAATATTCTATTGATATTATGTTTGATTTTCATAAAACTTCTTCGTTTTTTAAAATTCTTGACAAATTTTATTAAATTTTCTGGGACTCTTTGGATTTCTGTTGAATAGGAGCTTTTTGACTTTGCAGGAAAACTTAAATATTTTTTAATGTCCTTTAACAAACAATCTGGTTTCTTTTGACTTGTTTTCCAATGGAAATAATATTGAAAAAAAAAAAAAACTAGTTCCCCATAATTAAGGAAGGTATTTATCTATATAAAAATCCATTCATTTGATTTTCTTATCCAAAATTTCAAGAATATGTGATGATGCCATTTATTAAATTAGGTCTCTGTGGTCTTTGTTATTTTCCGGATGGAAATCTTTTCATTTATATATCAAGGAAAATCCATTGTCAATAATTTTAATAGAAATAATAATCAAGAAATTAAAGAGTTGCTTGAAGACATCGAATTCAGCGAGAAGACAAGGGAAATAAAGGACCATGAGGACTTTTTCAAATTAATATAAAAAAGGGAATGAATGGATATAATCTTCCAGGAATAATGGATTAATGTATTTAAAAACGTCAATTCTATAGTAATGGAACTTCTTTAGGAAAACCAACGATAATAAATTTCAAATACAGAAATAATATTACTAAAGTAACTTCAAATGATTCATAAACGTCCGTTAAAGAAAGATTATATTCATATTTTCAAAAACAATATTTTCAAATTATTAAATTTTTTTTGAGATCTGAAATAAGCATTATTTTTATTTTTTTTTTTTTTTTTTTTAAAGAAAAAATAGGAAAAAAACATTATTCTAAATGATTCTATTAAAATAACATAATCAAAGAACGACATCGCAGATGCTTCTATCGTAGTAATACAAAGAACAATAATCGTTCACTCATTGGATGGAAAATACAGTTTTCCGGTGCCATTAACGAAAATTAAAGTTTGATTAAATTTCGGTTCTGAAGAATTTTTTATTTGTCTAATTTCCCATTGCTGAAAATGATACGATATACAATCTAATAAAACTAAATTATTCATAAATTTCTGCAAAAAAATTTCTTGGTCTTAAGAATAATCCATTTATTTTAACAAGGCTGAATCATTCTTTTCCTCGTAACAATTTATTAGATTAAAACAATCGGATACCATTTTCAAGGACTGCTATTTGTAAATTAACATCAATACCAAAATGTTTTCCCATTTATAGTCAAATCTTTATTCTAAAATAAAGGGTAAATCATGTATCTTTTTCGATAAACCCTAGAAGAATAAATAAATTATACAGTGTTTTGAAAAACTTGATTCTGCTTAAACATTGGTATACCAAAAGGTGTTTTGAATGTAAAGACAATTTCTTTTTATAATTTTTAGAACAAATATATAGCATAAATGTTCAATTGCATTGAGATCTGAAAGTGAATTCAAACTAGGTTAAATTTTTATTTACCAATTAATTTTACCCTTACATAAGCCATTATCAGCATAATGATGAGGAAAATATCGGTAAATTTATTTGCCATGAAAACAGGATTTTACCTCATCAAAATCTATGCAATAAAATTCCCGATATTTTTACCTTTTATAGGTTTTCATGCAACTCCATTACGTTGACCGTACGAAAGAATATTTTAGGTAATAGTTCCACATTATGGGGTTCAATGTATTTTGTTTAAACATTTCCTCAATGGCCTAGTGTGATGTTCCAATAAATTAGACCTATTTTAAAAGTGAATTAAGTTTAACAGTCTAATGATTTTTTTCTTTTTCTTTAAGAAAAACATACAAGTCTTGATTTATAAATTTCAGTTGCCGTTCATAAAAATTAACAATCAAACAACGTGTTAAGTTTTCAATTGCCTATTTAAAAAATGGACGTTCAAATTGTAAATAAGTTTAACGAAAAATGGTTTCATCATCTCAAGAAAAGTTTAAAAAATATTTGGCCATCACGATCGTGCGATTGACGCCTTTCTATTTCTTCCTTTGGGGTCATCTGTTTGCATAAGTTCTATCAATATGATATATGTTATATTTTTGTGTATATATATGTAACTAGTGATTTAGTCAAAATGACTTGACTCACTTTATAGTCCACCAATAGAAGGTTAACCAATCAGAAGACGTAGAATATTCAATCCGTCGTGTATAAAGGCGGCCATTTTGTTTACCCTACCCGAATGTCCAGTTCCAGCTTGTCAGGCGAAGAGAAACAGAAGGACGAACTACGCTCTGCTACTTTTACCAAAATATCCACTACTAACCTGAACAACGCTTCCCTACTGTCTTCGAAATATTCACTGCTAACCTCTGGATTCTATACTCAAAGACGACCGTCATCATGAACACAACCATCAAGCCAACAGCAAAGTAATGATAATAAAAAAGGCATATTGTAAAATCGAGGGCAATTATTCAGAGACGTCA
Source organism: Acanthosepion pharaonis (assembly GCA_903632075.3). Classification (NCBI taxonomy): domain Eukaryota; kingdom Metazoa; phylum Mollusca; class Cephalopoda; order Sepiida; family Sepiidae; genus Acanthosepion; species Acanthosepion pharaonis. The sequence continues at coordinate 106,404 of CAHIKZ030003206.1, forward strand.
AAAAGATTTTACCATCATATGGAGGTGTGCAACCGAAATATCTTAGCGGAATTAAATTTTAAATATTATTTTTCACATAATTTTTCCTTAAATAATATGATCCAATCGAGTAATAAATCATGTATCACCAATAACACTGATTTATTTACCGCTGACTTAATGAAACACTCTTTACAATAAATTTTCATGAAATGTTTTTCCAAACTAATCCGCTTATTCAAATTTCATCGATTGGTTTGTGAAGTTCAACGAAACGTAGAGTTTGTAAACCTCGAGTAAAATGTTAGCGATAACTTCAACAATACTGTGAGGCTTTCAATACACTACAACGTGTTGCCAATAAAATCTAGTATAAAACATTGCAGCATAAATGAGCACACGAAACATGGAAAACATAATGTGGTATAGATATTCTGCAATATGCTTGGATATATACTAGTCTTTGCTGTTATTAGGGTATTTTGTTAAGTTTAAATGCTACTGCTATTTACAGAAATAATCCAAATAAAACAGGAAATGGCCCAAGTGTAAATGAAGTGCTCTACAGATATCAATATTTATAATTATATCATTAAAATACAGAATAATCATTTAAATAACATTACATAAAACAACTATATGCAGAAGGACGTGTACCCGAAACATAGGGACCATAAAGAGGTTTAAACATTCTGCAATAAGCTCAGGATATATACTAGTCTTTGCTGCTGTTAGGGTATTAAGTATGTTTCATATACTATACAAAGGCCTTCGACAAACTCCACCACAAGTATCTGTTGGAACTGCACAGCAACCTTGATATATTCGGGAAAGATATTAGAATAATCAAGAACCTATACTGGCAGCAAACAGCATAGTGAACGAGTTGGGCTAATATACAAAATTATGAAGGGGAGTAAGGCAAGGATGTGTCTTCTCACCGGACCTCTTCAACCTATACATCGAGACAATTCTAAGAGAATTGGAAACCCTACCAAGATTGAGCTTTGGCGGCCACAATCTTAACAACATAAGATAAGCAAATGACAGAGAACCGATATCAGAAACGGAAAAGAAATTACAAAATCTCCTACAGAACGTAGCGAAGGAGAGTGAGAAGAAAGGATTAAGCATAAGCTACAAGAGACAGAATGCATGGTCATCAGCAAAAGACACTGAAATCAAGCAGGTACGGGTGTTTCAATATTTGGCAAGCGTTTTGACAGAGGGCGGTAAGTGCGACACTGAAATTCATAGACGTATTGGGATGGCCAAGGGCAAATTCCCACATTTAGGCAGAGTAGAATTTCTTTGGTAACAAAGAAAAGAGTATTGAGCTGTTATGTGACATCTGCCATTCTTTACGGCAGCGAATGTTCGACAGTCTCCTCAGAGATGAAGAAGAGACTCGAACCAACGGGGACGTAGTTCTACAGAAGGATTCTGAGGATGTCATGGATCTAGCGTGTGAGCAATTATGAGGTCTTAGAGAGGATAAAATCAAGGAGAAGGCTTATACTTAACATCTGGAAGATGCAACTGAAATTTCTAGGATACATAATGAGGAAGTAGGGCCTGGAGAATCTGATACTCACAGGTCGAATAGAGGGAAAGAGAGACAAGGGAAACATCACATGATATATCTAGCGGTCATAAGTAAATGGATGACAGAAATGGATGTGGGGAGGTGTCAGAGGAACGGAACTTGTTGAGAGCTGCAAGGGATAGAGGGAAGTCAAGAGCCATCATCGCCTGCGTATTAAAACGATAATGCATATAAAAAGAAAAGAAATTCATAGAATGTAGAATTTATTGATAATTTTATAGCAATAGCTTTGGCATAAACCGAAACATCGGAGACTATCGAAACAAACGCGTATTGGAAGAACAAGTGCTGAAATCAATATGAATTGATGATGTAACAAAGATGTGTTAAAACAAAATTTTAAACCTAATTGTTTAAGCTATGTTACATGCATCCAGAAAATTTAACTATCAAAGAAAATTGTGTTTTGTCATATTTGTTATTTGTTCATTAGCTGCTGTGTAATTAGCACGGAGAACATCTCGGTGTGCTTATTACATTTTTTCCAAGGACAGTATATTACGTATATCTATAATGTAATAATTTATAATATAATATGTAAAATAATATAAAATAATAGACTTGTATCTAAATAATAGTCGTTAATTAAATAAACACAAGTTTAGAACCCCAATTTGGAGCATGATGAAGTTCAAAAAAGAAAATAGATGGAAAGCACTGTTGATATTCAATGTTTCTCCGGGCATTTGAGGTGTTAGCGGGAAAGCAATGAAGAAGGGAAATTTTTAAAAAAAAAAACTTACACTATTCGGACTATCGTCCTCATCTTTGTTGCCATATTTATCACAAGGACACATGGCACAGTGGATAAAGGTGTTAGTTAGATCCAGTGACAGGACGCAAAGTGTGTGTGTTCAATACCTGGTTAAGGCAGAGGTGAACAAGGAGAGTGGAATTAACAGGAGATAACTGATAACTGGCATACATTAGAAATGTACGTGAATCTAGAATAGTCTACCCCAGCGAGTGGAATAAAGGGCTCAGTTCGACATTCCAACCACCTAGAAAGACCGAAACGTTGTAATAAATATGGCGACAAAGATGAGAACAATAGTCCGAATAATGTAAATAGTGTACATAATACCTCATCTCAGAAATATAGACAGATACTGAAGGATCAGATAAATATGGCAACAAAGATGAGGACAATAGTTCGAATAATTTAAATAGTGTACATAATACCTCATCTCAGAAATATAGACAGATACTGAAGGATCGGATAAATATGGCAACAAAGATGAGGACAATAGTCCGAATAATGTAAATAGTGTACATAATACATTATCTTAGAAATATAGACAGATACAAAAGGAAACTTATACTCATAATCAGAAAGAGACGGCAGAAATTTCTGGATACATAACGAGGAAGGGCTTGTAAATTTTGACACACAGCACACACCGTAAGCAAAAGAAACATGGGGTCGTGGGGCGTGCTTTTGTGAATCGATGGCATAACGTCGGTGGGAGAAATGGTAAAACATTAGCGCAACAAGAGATTGGACGTTTTGGAGAACTATGACTTCCCACGTCCTTGAAGTGACACGGCACATAGAATAAGAGGACATTTTTTTGCTTACATTTTTCTACTAGCTTTATCGCACTGGAACTGACAAAAATGTAAAGTGAAATAGTAAAAGCTAGAAAAAAAGACTTTTATAAATAAGACGCTATTTATACAACATGAAAAACAAATAATTTTTAGTTTTTAAGGTTAATTTGTAATTATCTTGGATTACTTTACTTTGTATGTATACATCAGTTTTAAATAAAATCGTTCGTTAGTAAAGTTTTTAAATACTAAATAAAAAAAATGGTTGGATTAATAGGGGTGGTTTGAAAATTCGTTAATATTTAATAATAGGTGGAGATGGAAAACTTCTAATTCAATGAGGCAAAAAGAAGGCCATGAAAATATATCATTACATGGTGGAATAATGGATAGCGGCTCGGATTGAGGAATCGGAGTGTCGAGTTCGAATTCTAGTCGAATCCATTACATTCACTTACGTGCTAATAACTTTGGGAAAGGTATGAATCTTCTTCTACCCACCCCAGCATGGTAAATATAGCAGTACAGGCCCGGTTCTGTAGCATTGGATGGCAACGGGACTACCGCAGAAAGAAATGGCAACCTACTGCGGGAAAAACATCTGCCACGTCAGTCATGTATCGAAAAATACATGAGTGCCTAAGCGTGTATCAAGCATGTCATATAAATCATCAAAATCAAAGATAAATTTATTAAAAATCACACCTCGTCCCAAACCCTCCCATTTAAAATTACTGAAAACATATGAAGGCCAAATATGATATCTAATCAGTTACACGGAACATTCCATAATTTTAATTTTTCCAATAAATCGTCCCTGCATAAATTTTATCGTTTTAGCGGACATAAAAACGAATCTTAAACTCATGAAATGTGAAAAGACGTCCAATTTATTAGAACTCAATGAGAAAAATATCAAAATAAAAGGTATAACATAGATATAAAGATGTGAAATTGTGATAATAGAAGGAAAAAAAACAAACAAACAATATTTTAACCTTTTCTTTTCAATTCTTTTTTTCCAGCTCCATCGAGCCTCATTGCGAACATTTTCCATGATTGATTTGCAGTAATAAAACGCTGTGTCCAATAATACTGGCAACCTACTGCGGGAAAAACATTATTCTAAAAATACCTTTCTGTTTTCGATGCATATTTAGTTATTATACATCTATGAACAGTTAATTATATGAAAAGTATGTTTAAAAACATTGAATTAGAAGTTTTCCATCTCCACCTATTATTAAATATTAACGAATTTTCCAACCGCCCCTATTATTCCAACCATTTTTTATTTAGTATTTAAAAACTTTACTAACGACCGCTGATGTTAAGGGTGTCAGGAAATTTCTCCAATATTTAATAAAATCGTTTGTTGAAATAAGGATGATGCGGGTGGCATTTTTCTCCCAAAAGAATAATCGTCCCGGCGCGTCTATTTGAAACACAAAGTTAATTAAAGAAAAAGAAGAAAAAAAGAAAAAAAAAGGAAGAAAAAGATGCGCTACTCTATGCTTAAGCAGCGAATTTGGCACCATCCAGATATATCACGCATCTTCGACTACTATATATTTATATGCAATTAATAGGAAAGTACACTATTTACATTATTGGGACTATTTTCCTCATCTCTGTCGCCATATTTATTACAACGTTTCGGCCGTTGTAACCTCCGGACTTCTTCAGCTGGTTGGAATGTCGAACTGAACCCTTTATTTCATTCAATGGGGTAGACTGTTCTAGTTCCACGTGCCATGACTAATGGATGTCAGTTATCAGTTATTTCCTGTTACTTCTCTCCAAGTTCTCCAACACCTTAACCACACGGACACAGGGCACAGTGGATAAAGGCGTTAGTTAGATCCAGTGACAGGACCCAAAGAGTGTGAGGTCAACACCTGGTTAAGGCGGTGGAGAACTTGGAGAGGGGAATTAATAGGAGATAACTGATAACTGACATCCATTAGACGTGGCACCAGAACTAGAAAAGTCTACCCCATTGAGCGAAATAAAGTGTTCAATTCGACATTACATCCAACTGAAGAAGGCCGAAGCGTACAACGGCCGAAATGTTGTAATAAATATGGCGACAAGGATGAGGACAATAGTCCGAATAGTGTAAATAGTGTAAATGATACCTCATCTCAGAAATATAGACAGATACTAATAGGAAAATCTTGCAGTAAAATTTTCAAAAATATTTCGAGAGCATGTCGCAATATTTTACGGTTTTTCGTATCTTACTTGGGAATTTCGGTAAATAGCTCTACCGGGCAAATGTTGAATAATTCGTCGACTGCATTTTATTACTTACATCAAGGTAGCGACATCTATCGTTAAATTCCTGAAGCGTATGTAGCATTTTGTACTTATACTGTAGGCTACAATTATTTACTCGAAATCGATGAATGTTTCTCTTTAAGGATACCGGGAACACTGGTAGTTCCACAATATTTAAATATTATTGATTCGTTTAAGATCATTTTGGGAATTGCCGATAATATTTCATTTCGAATTATACATGATGTCTGCCTACTCGTTATACAAGCATGGCCATCGCTGACTTTTTAACGCAATTTGTTATTGTCGGCCATGAGAACGTTAGTAACTTGTGAAACGAGCGAGTAACTTAAATGCATTTATTCACTGTCTAGACAGATTGAAAGAGTCGGTCAGTTTTTAGGTTACATTTTGTAGACACTACCAGGATTAATAGTTCAATATATGTAACATTTCGATTATAAAACACCGTCATAAACTTAGAAATGTATTAACTTGTACAACGGGTCGTTCATCATTTCACTGCTTTTCCTTGTCATTGGACAGTAGACTTGATACTGAATATTTCCTGGGTAGAATCGTGTGCAGTGATAAAAATAAGACTCTATAAACATATCCTACAAAAACGACAATGGTTAGCACCAAGTGAACAACGAACATACTTCTCAAAAGAAGTGAATAATGGATCCAAGTATATAATTGGTGTATACGGAATGATCACTTGATAAGACAGATTATTGTTGAAACAAAATAGCTATTTTTGTAGTGATTTTATAACAAATTTATGTTATAATTTTTAAATAAATATATATATATATATATATATATATATATATATATATATATATATATATATATATAGAGAGAGAGAGAGAGAGAGAGAAGATGGAGAGAAAGATAGGAGACATAGACATATATCTCCAAGCATGAAAAGACTTCTTAAAATCACATGCACTAATCCCTGACTACAATTCTGCCTGTCTGTTTTTCCTTTTACTTTTATCTCCACCAGATATACCACTGCGCTATACAGATATAAACATGTATGTGCAGTGTTTATATATATTATATATATATATATATATATATATATATATATATATATATATATATGAGATTTAATAGACAGACAGAGATTGAGATCTTAGTGGATTGGGAGTTTCTCAACAGCAGCTCTGATCGATGTTTCTATCCCGGAAGTTCTGATATCAATATAATCACTCCTATTTCCTTTTCCTGTCTTATAACCTCAAGCTGGAGTAAACTGCACTGGATAAATGTCTCTCTTAGAAAAGTTGACGTATTTCTCTTAAAATGGCTCTTTTCTGTGTTTCCCTCGCAATCTATTAACATAGAGAAATGCATTGACAAAAGAAGGCAATCATTTTGTTATACACTTGTAACAAATACAATTTTCAGTTTTTAAACAAAATAACGATCTTCTAATATCAACATATCCTATCTGCACATATATAACTGCAGAGAATAATACAGTCTCTACCTCAGCGACATATCTAGCAAAATGTACAGAGCATTAACGATAGAGATTGCTGAGAATTACGCTCAGGTTTTATGTTCATCAGGTGTCTATTTCTGTGAACCTGTGCTTGAGTGCGCTGGGGTTATGAAGTAAACAATCTTCGACTGAATATGGCTTGTAGAACAGTAATCAGTGACAGTGTTGTTAAAACTATTACCAGTGGGATTATTCGTAACAAAGTATATCTGCTCTACTGATTTTTAAGATTAGTGTAAGTCACTTACCTTACCACAAAATACAGTTAACCACATGGGAATATTAAATACCTAGGCGGTTATACTATCTGCATATATGTGCTACTCTGTGTTCATATGTATGCGTTTACAATAATGAAAACGATGAGGCGGATGCACGCATACATACAATATATAGTAAGTATGTCTCTGTGTATAGATATTTCTGTGCGCCTTTAAGTACATTCTGAGATAGATATGATTATACTGGAACAGATATCCTTGGAAAAGACATGCATATATTTCCGCATGCAGGGTAAGTTGGGCTCTCGTGTACTGCGTGGCAGTTGTCAACATGAACAACCTCTGAATTCCAAGCCGAAAAGGAAGCACAAGTATATCAAATCACTATCTTTGCCAAGATGGCTTGAAAAAATTCGCAGATAATAACGAAACGGGATACCATATTTGGTATAAACGCAAACACTTTAAAAAATTTAAAATCAAACTCAGCGTTGCTTTGGCGCGTTCAAAAACCAGTAACTCATTTTCAATAGCATTTCGGATACAATAACACATATATTTTCGATGTCCTCTTATTACTAAGGGAAAAAAAAACAAGAACAACATCTATTATATACCTGAAGATGTCTGTAGGAACAGACGAAAGCTTGTAGTAAAAATAACAACTAATACGGCAGAAATTTATATAAACAAGGATCAATTCATTCATAACGGATCTGGAGGTTTTTGTGTACTATTTGAATTGTTTGCGATGATGGATGTCTCGCCATTTAAATCATTAACCTTTGCATTAGTTTTTTGTGTGAATAATTCATGTATTTATAAATTGATATTTATATATATATATATATATATATATATATATATATATATATATATATATATTATATTAATTTATATATACAATTCTTTATTATAAATGCTTTTTTTAAATAGTTTATCTTTTTCCTATAAAATCAGAAAATTTTGAGAAGAAATTGTATCTATGGAAATCAAAACAAAAAACAAACAATTTATATTATATATCATTGTCGGACTTAATCCATTTCTCAAATCTCTATTATTTAAATATATATATATATATATATATATATATAAATTAGAGTAGAACTTTTCATGACATTTACGAGTTAATATTAATCGCTAATAATTATCTATTATATTCACATTGTATTGAAAGTACAGTTCTGTTTTCAGGAACTTTTAAAACAAAGTGGTTTTAAACGAGCAATTATCCATGAAAATTATTTCAAGAACAGCATTTTCTTTTAGATGTTTAAAACTTAAACAAAATTATTTGGCTCATTAATGAATTAAGGCAGGGATAACTTGACTATATATATATATATATATATATATATATATATATACGTGTTCAGACCATAAAATGGCAGCAATACTATGTTCATTTTCCATTGTTGATTTCTGTATTATATTTTCTAAAAAATATCTTCTATCAATATGGAACCCAGAAATTTAACTACTAATTGAAAATATATCAACATTAAACTTACATGAAAACAAAGTCAAACTAGCAAAAAATAAAACAGAACTCTTCAACAAGATAATGGTGATAACAACGATAACGCCATTACTATTAACAACATTTGAAATTATATCAATGCCCACAACAACAAAACCACCTCATTGCTTTGTAAAATGACTTAAAAAAAACCATTATCAATAATTTGGAAATAAGTAAATTCAACAATAACTGACTTGGAAAAGATCAAATAAAAAAAAAACTAAGCAATATATTTATGAAAGCCAATAAAGCCAGGATAATCTATAAAATGGAAACCAATAATTAGAATAATCTAGTCGACAAAGAATAATAACGAAATCAGAAAGTTTTGCAGCGAAAGAAAAAAACATAAACTGTTGGGTAAAAAAAGACAATAGGATAGGTGAGACAAGAAAAAGACCAAAAAACGACAAATTTTAAAATAGTTATAAAGAAAAAATCAACATTGCATTACCTGGAAACACCACAAAAATAGGCAAGAAATATTAGAAAAAATGTTGTTAAAACTACTAAAGAATCATAAACAAAATAAAATCAATGAGAAAATAATAAAGCAACAATCAACTTTTAATAACAGAAAATGAAAACTCCTCCATTTTATAATTAGACAAAAAATTGTTCTGGCATATCAGTTAATGAACATACATTTAAGCAAATTGTTTTTAAACTTAGCAATTCCGTTATATACCAATCACCACTCAAGTTTGAACACTGAGCAATGAGGTTTGAATTTGAACAAGAAGAGGAAAAGAAATGAATATTAAGAGGATAATATAACGTATAGAAATAATTGATAAATGCATGTAGATCATGAAAGGAAAATTGACTACTAATGAAAACATTTCTATTTCAAAACTCTATTACTGGAAGAGAGAACTTCCTCAATTAATATGAAGGACCGCTAAATATGATATATGATTTTTTAAATTTCCCTATACGGATCACGGCGGGTCCGGCTGTTAATTTTTTGAACGAGCGATATTATTGAACAAACTAGCATAATATTGATGATATTTTTAGTCTTCTTTTGCAGCATTGTTTACGACTGTTCAGTATCGTTAATAATGTTATTACAAATGTCTTTGTTCCAAAAGATGATGGTTTTCGTTAAAAATTTCAAGTGTTCTTTGTTTCAAATCACAAAACATAACAACACATTTCCTCAATGTTTGGATTTTTGTTTTTTTGGAAAATTTTGATACCTATTCTAAAATTAAAAGAATCTCCCCACAGAAAATATTCCTAAGTAGTTTTAGATTTGTCCAGTTGGGCCCTGGACGTTCATTAGTTAAAGTCGATGTCGGACAGGAAAAATTAAACCATCACAACTAGAATTTGCGTTAAATAACTCTTATTTAAAGTTCGTAACGTTTTTATAGTCGGAACCCTTTTAAAAACTAATTTGACCGACGCAAAGCCGTCCACTCTTGAAAACTATTCTACAACTGAATGATGAAATAAATAAACAAAAATAATATGTTAGCAAATTTAAAAATGATAGGGAGAAAAAATAAATTACCTCAATATATAACAACTTGAACAAACAAAAAGTTCTCGTTCGCCTTTAATAAAAAAAAATTTTAAAAAAATAAAAGTAAAAAATAAAAACAATAATCAATCTTTCCTTATAAATCCAGAATCTTCGGCTCATGTAAATATATTTTTGTATACATCTGGTATCAAAGAAATAATATTACTGGACATTTTGAAAGAAAATTGTTTATGAAAATTTCTAAGGAACTACATTATTATCGCATTTGCCTTTATAAGATAAAAGTTGAATATGGACAGATGTAGAACGTCAATTTGATCTATCTCTTGTCTTTAGGGAAAATTTGTCAGTAAAAAGACATTCTGATGTAATCGGTTGGAGAGGTCGATCATTTTCAAAACCATCATTAGTGAAGTATCGAATATATAAATTCTACTTGAGGTGTGTAATGAACTTGAGTCTCAAGTGACGTCAAACATAGAGTATCGTTTAGAGTGCAACCATTTATTGTAATAGGAGAAAGTTCAAATTCTGATCGATGACGATGAATTGATAAAGCTGTATTGATATGATGGACATATTTTTAGATAAAATTTGCTCCTATATACAAGCATATTGGCATATCGAAATGTCATATTCATTGTTACCAACTTAGGCACACATAGACTTCGTGATTTATATATTAGTTTTGCATTTGTAGGTGTAAAACTTCACACGAAGGAATGTCATCTATTTGCAAAACGAGGGAGATGACGCCTTTCGCAAAAAGAAAAGTAAAAAAAAAACAATCAATATTTCATTATAAATCCAGATCTGGTATCTAAAAAATAATATTACTGGACATTTTTTGAAAATTTTTATCCATTAAAAAGGAACTACGTGGTTTTTTTTTTCGCATTTGCCTTTATAAAAAATATATATATATCGATATATATATATATATAAGAATATGGATGTAACAATTTTGTGAAATGTTATGATAAATTTTACCAAAGAAGCATTAACAATAATTGGAATCATATAAAATAAGTTTTCCCTAAACATTAATATCAATTATTTATATGGAAAGGTGGATAAACGAAAAACAACTTCCCTGACAAAATAAATAAAATGACCATAAATAAAAAATAAATAATTAAATTAATAAAATTCTTTAACTTATTTTAAAAAAAAACAAAATTAAACTAAAATGCTAACGATAAAAAGAAAAAATATGGATTTATTTTTAAGAAAATCAAGTTTATTATTTCATGGTTTAATTTATTTGAAATTAAAGATTTAGTTATTTTTATTTTAAAGGTATTTATTATGATTATATCTAATCAACGAAAAATAATACTCGAAAATACTTATGATAAAAATAAACAATAATAAATATCGGCAGGATCGAAGAAATGTCTTGATAATTTGTTAAAAGAAAATTTTTTTTAGAGTTTTATCAGAAGCGTCGCATCCCAGCAGAGTTCTATTTATATATAAAACAACATAGAGATCAGTGTGGATATATGTATCAACACTGGATGACCACAGTACGTTTCACGCTCAAATGCTATCGTTAGGCTATGTGGATGAAAGTTTAGCTTGTTTATGCATATATTTTGGGAAGACCGTTTATTGTTGGTTCATCCCGGTTTACCAGGTAGTAAACCAGGATATATATATATATATATATATATATATATATTTATATATAAAAAGACTGTTTCCAGTATGTACAGCTGTACTGTGTGCAATGGCTAAACGTTTATTTATCAAATACCTTTGGGAAATGTCAGTGATCCTAAAATATTTATTGCTATAGTTAAATTGGGTTAATTTATAAGAGTTGAAACAAAAAACTATTTAATAAAATAAAACAGTGGATCGGAGATATTTACGAAATTAAATTTTCAATGCGTTAATAGTATTTAAATACTGTATCCTACGGCTACCATTTTTGATGACTTGTAATTTGATTTATAGCAAGGATATGTATATATTAATTATTTATATATAATATATATATGAATAATATATATATACTAATTAATATCATATATATATTTATATACAATACATTAAAAAATATACACATATTTCTCTATATATATATATATATATATATATATATATATATAGATAACTAGACTCGTTTTTTGAAAAAACCTCGAATTTTTGATTTGCTAATAATCAAATCAATCTCGAGGAAAAAAAGGTTTTAAAAAAAAGAAAGAGCTACAAACATGAACTTCTGCCGACAAAAAAATCGCACAGATGCAGGTCTGAAGCCCAAAAGAAAAAACCCTGATACGTTTTAAACAACTAACTAACAAAAGCGCTCAATACAACCGTAGAGCAGACCTAGATAAATCTTTTCAAAGCCAGACAAACCTATATATATATACTCTACAGATATATCATCCACAGACAGATGTTTTATATATATACCAAATATATTCATATATATTAAATATATAGATTTTCTTCAATGAAAAATGGGTCGAAACCGATGAAATATTTGGCATCAGATATCCTACCCCTGTGTGTGTGTGTGTGTGTGTGTATTGAATGTATGAACCGAGGTAAAGGTTATCAGCATCAAAGCAGAAGAGATGAAGCACACACATTGATGTTAGACAAATGCATAAAGAATAACTAGAATGAGATATATTGGTAATTATTTTTAAACATTTGTGATTCTGTTTAAATTTTAGTCAACCGTTTTCTCTTTCTTTTACTTCCCGTCATCTTCGAATAATTACGTGTTGATCAATAAACATGGATTAAATGGAGGTAATTTCAATTCTTGTGGAAAAAAAAAAAATGAAAAAAATTCAGAAGACATCATAAAAATCAAATAACCATTTCAACTGTTTCATCAAAAAGGCTGTTAAAAATAAATTGACATAACACATATAAAATAGCAATAAGACTCGAGTGAATGAATGCATCCTCTCCTCTTTAGCTGTTTCTGTTATGCGTCTATATTTTGTGTATTTTAAAGCCTGTTCTCTAACGCAAAGTAAAATTTAACATTATGTCGTCTTCAGGTATCTCCTATAATTACTTTCCTCACTAACTTTTACAAAATAATGGTAACGGTATCAATAATAGTATCATTCTTCAGACCTATATATAAAAATAATTTCTACATCCTCTCTTATAAAACATTTCCGGCAAATTGGGGTTTTCTTCTTAATATTTTTTCGTACTTTTTTATAATATATCAATATCTTTCAGTTCCATATATATAAAATATTTTAGTCGCTGCTTGAATTCAAATCCTCAAGTGATATATTTTCTGTTGGTGACTAACTTCAAGTTTAAAATGTGCGATTTTCTTGCAAAAATGTTTAACTTTGGTTTTTGAATAAAATTCTCACTAAAAGACCTGTATATCTTCAAATTCCAAATTCTATTTTAAAATTTTCATTTTTTTGATAAGTATTAAAATTATGTTAAAAAAATTTTATTTTTATTAACGGGTTTGGCCAAATAAATCCATTAAATCTATATAAAACTCTTGAAATTGATGAGACTTTAAAGAACAGTACTGATGATGTTTACAAATTTGAAAAACATTTTTCCCAATTATGTTTTTAAATTGGATGGAATGGTTGTTCCTGTCAATCGTTGGTAAATACACTATTTGTAGAAAAGGGAGAAACTGAAACTTTCTGCAGAAAACTGATGGAAATCTTTTTTTCAGCTGTGCTTTCCGAATTTCTCTCCTTAGAGGATCCCCAGATTATGGTTTATGAATTTAAAGACAAGTCTCGTCTCAGAAATTTACAAACAGCTTTTTGACCCCGTAATTTATATGGATTTTAGTTTTAATTTTACTTTTGAGCCTTCAGTGTCAGACCGTTCATTTAAACCTATCTGCAGGAATACCATTGTGCCATCAAAAATCGTGTATAGGAGGTTGATTAAAATAATGGATTGGAATCTATTTACGTCATATCTTTGATGTCTTAGTCTGGAAATTTTTATATAGGAACATAGTTGAACGATCTTTAATGTGAATTTAAATAACTAATTAAATTTTTTAATTAAATTGTCAGAACAAAAATGAACTCGTTTGAAAGTGTTTTCATCAAGTTTGAAATCTTTGGAAAAAAAAAATTAGAGCCTTCAAAAATTTCCCATTTATTAAATTCGGAGATGGGTACCATAAACAGATATAAATGGAGGGTGATAAATCGAAATCGTGGCCATCAAAAAAAAATTATCTCTTTAACTAATAAGTTTAATTATTTAAAAGCGGTACCGATCTTCCGATTTCAACACTCACTAAAAATGAACTTGCGATATTATTACGAAAAATATTTATTCTTAAATACTGTTTTTTATATAAAGTTTTATTTATTTTATCCACCTTGTTTTTTTATATATATTTCTATTGGATATTATCGTAAAATATAACAGAACCATAACCAAAATTTTTATTAACGGGAAATATACTGACAATATCGACGAAGGCTTTCGTAATATCAAGAGGATATATTAATTATTAATCTTTTTTGTATTATCTACATCGATTTAAAATTTATTTGAACATAAATTTTCGGTAAAATTTATAAAAGTGAGGAAAAGGATATTGTTATTATCAGGTTTATTTCCGTTTCCTTCAATGTTTCTTCTTTACGTTCAAATGTCTTTGGGGATGGGCTCATAAACGAAATAAACTCCACTGTTAATGCAATGTGCATAGGAGGGAACAATGTATCTATAGTTTTGAATTTTGGAGTTCACCGTTTTTTTCTGACAAATGCAAATTTAAAAAAAAAACAAAATTCGAAACCATGGTTTTGCAAATCTATTTGAAAAAATTTCTACTAAACCTGAAATTCCAACACCCCATCACAACACAAATTTTGTGAATATTTATCTGTATTATTCCATTGGAGTTTAATGGTTCTACCAATATCATTCGTGGACAAGATGACAATTCAGATATTCTCTACATTTTGATGAGATTATGTGTAATTTTGTTGTCATTTTGTTTTCTCGATATTTAATGTGCTATAATGAAAAGTGTGTTTTATTTTTGTGTGTGTATATATATATATATATATATATATATATATATATATATATATATATATATATTTTATTTTAGAAACAGATTGAAAATTCTAATTTCCACGTTGGTAAAATTTTTAAATTGAAAAGAAATCGGAAAGCCAGGTTCTGAATTTTTGTTTAATATTAAATTTCTATATTCACTTAATGTTATTTACACTTTGGGAAAATATATAATCCTCCTCTAAAAATCCCTCTCTTTAAGTATATTTTAAGCAGGACAGACTGTTTTTTTTATAGAAATGGATGGCACTTTTGGTTAAGGAAAAGGACAACTTGAATTTCAAAACATAATGGAAATTTTTTGAGAATTTGATATTCTCACATTGGGCAAAGAAACATATTTTGCTAAATGCAAATTTGCACAACCCTTCAAAAATTGTGTGGTTAAGTTAAGGAAAAAAATTTTAGAAACCACTATTTTCAAATCATTATTGTGCTGATGTCTGCATAAACTTTTAAAATTTATTTAATGCCTCATAATCGAATATTCAACAGAACTGTTTTATTGATAAATATATTTGGCACGCTATTCTATTATTCTTTCAAATAACAAAATATTTTCGTTGTTATTTTGATAGAAGGATTATTTTTTGATAAAATTTTTATTATTTTTAATAACATTCATAAAAAATGTTTGATAATTTGAAACGACAAAACAATATGGATAATTTTTTTATAAAATACTCCCAGCAATAATTAAAATATAAAATTTTAAAAAATTTAAATAAAAATTAATTAAATTAATTTTTTTGTCATATTTTTTTTGGGGTTGATAAAAGAGACGACTTTAATTTTCTATAAAAATATGAGATAATTTTTTAGAATTTTATAATTTAAAATTATTGTATTTTAATAATGTGACGTCCCTAAACACAGCCATCGCTCGCTCCTCGCTGCTTCGTTCGGGTGTCGCCGCTCCAAACGTGACGTCCGCCTGTCGCGTCAGTCGTGTTGTCTCGTCCTGTGACGACCAACTGGCTTGGTATCGGTCGCGGCACCCAAATGTGACGTTCTAACCTTTTGGTGATTCGGATGGGAATCTGGTTAGATTCGATATCAGCCTCGTCGTTCCCAACTCGCTTCCAACGTCTGGTTACCAAAGTAACTGCGTTGATCTCCAGTCTGCCTACCCACGTTGTGAATTGATCTTAGGCAGACGAAATCAATCAGTCGTTGGGGCCGTAATGCAAGTTGGGTTCAAACGGGGGTGGTATCGCACAAATACGTATAAAGAAAATAAAATGATAACTCAAAAGTTCAAGGTATCAAAAAAAAGGATAACAAACTTTATGTCTAGTTGTTGGATACATAGGACTGCGTCTATCTCCCGACCCGTTCTATGGATTGTGACACGTTGTTTTCCGTTAGGCGAGTTTTAACACTTCAAGTTGTTTGCTCTTTAAGAAATTTGGTTTTGGTGTGTCTTCGGGCGAAAGTCGAAAAAAAAACTTATTTTGGTGGTCTGGATCTAAGTCGCTCTTCAAAATAATTGTTCTTGGATTGAAGATGAGTCCGGAAATTGCGCGAATCTTGGTCAGCCGATGCGAGGCCTGCTTCAACTGAGCACTGGAGACTCTCTCTGGGAACTGTCTCTGAACCGAACTAACTCTCTCTGATTTTCGCTCGCTGCGACTTTGCTTATATGGACGCCGACCAAAACCGGGGTGGGTTTGTCGGCGCCAGGGGTTCCTCGATAATTCTAAATACATATCCACTTCTTTTATTTTTGGTTAGGAATTTTCCATTTCTTTTTCCATTTTTGGGAGCCTTCTCTTTCCTCCCACCTTCTCACCATACTTCAGAGGGGCGTGAACTGCCCTCCCCACTTCTTCGTATCAACCTCTCATACCCATCCTCTGGGTGGGCGGCGACAGCTTCCTCCTTGCGTCACGTGATCACCACTCGGCCAATGATATCCAGCCGGGCGTGGACGATCCCGCGGGCTTTGTTTCAGGAAAAAAAAATATCTTGCTTAACAAAAAAAAATTATCTTTTTTTTTTCCTTTTCTTTCTTTTAATCGCAGTTCTCATTTTCTCTGTCCGCAAACAGAACAATGCGATCGGTGGTGGTCATAACTCTTGTTTCTCACCTGGACTTCGTCAGTCGTTTTATCGCTAATTATCAGAATGGGTGGTCTAGCGAAACACAGTCGACCGTCGTCTCGAGAAAAAAAATAATTCCATTGTCCTAGCCGTGTTTCATTCTTGGTGCCAATTTCTGATAACATAGTTTGTTATCGCAGCCAAAGATGTCTTGTCAAAAAAAAAAAAAAAAAACGGTCAGACGTTACTTCGTGTGCGGCTTTGACACAGTTAATTTTTCATATCTATCCAAAGCCCTGTATTTCACCTGTTTTTGTCAATTATCAAAATAACATTTTCAATTGGATTTTTTCTTGGCTAGTCGGTCTGTGGTCTGCTAATTAGATGTTTTCCGCATTGAGCTGCTCTTATCTATCCAAAGCCCTGATAACACAAGTTTGTTGTCAGAACAAAGTCGATTTTTTCCCCATCCACCTAGAATTTTTCTGCCATTGTAATGACATGATTTCTCGCCATTTCTTTCCTTTTCAAAATTTCTCTTTTCCTTTCTTTTCTTTTTTTCGTGGTAAATGGTTTATCAGTAGGTTTCAGTTCTTTTTCCCGGTAGACTGATTTTCTTTCAAGCCTTTTGCCTGTAATGCCATCCTGCTATTTAACCGATACTCTCTTTCCTTTTCTTTCATTTCTTTCTTTCAAATTTTTTCCTTGCGTCAGTAAATGTAACGAAATCGGCTGGAATTCTTTTCGGCCCGTCCTTTAATATGACGATATTTAGGATCGCGTCTTGATTATAAGAAAATAATTTACGTCCTATATAATATATATATATATACGATAAAATATATTCATCCTGGGTAATTTTTAAATAAAAAGATCTTTTATTACGATAACGTGGAAAAAGCGTCCTGGGTATGACGATTTACATTCGCACCCTGGGTAAGACGATAAATCGGTAACAATTCACACAAAAGGCCTCTGATCAGGAGGATTTTGAAGGGCGTTTAAAAACCATTTACATTAATTTTTAGCGTTCCCAGATCCCCCTGACCCGGTGTGGTCGCATCTGTTAGGGTCCCAAAATGGGCAAATAATCAAATATAAACTTCAAAACACGTGAAAATAAGGTTTTAATAACACAAAAACATAAAAAAAAACAATTAAAAAAATTCCTGAAAAACATTTTTTGAAAACAAATATTAGCAGTCAAAATATTTTTAATGAAAATCAAATGGTACCAGCAAAACATTTTTTGGGAAAAAATTCGATGTTACCAAATCTTACATATTTTTTAAATTTTCTGATATATTAACAGAAATAATTTTTTTGAAGGAAAAATTATGAACCAAAATTGATTTTTTGAAAAAATATATATACAAACAATAATAATTTTGCCGGCATTAAATAATATATTGTGGTTGATATGTCGTAAAAAACAAAAAAAAAATCAACCAACAAATGAATATATCCCCGATTTCTCATATATAGTCGACATCCATTATATATATGACGCACATCCATGGGTGTTAAACAAACATAAATATATATGAGGAAAAGAATATATACAACAACAACAATTTGAGTTGGAATCAAATCGAATAGTCTATAGACGTGGATATTCTCATGTAAACAAAATGTTGAAAATGCATCTGCAGACAGATAGCTCAAACAATAAAATGCAAAGGCCTGAATATAATCAAATGTCTTTTTTTGGAACACTCATCTAAGAAGATTTGACTGAATGGTGACATAAATATATAATTAGGTTTTCTAAATATATTCAAATTAAGATTTTATATTTTGTATCATTAAAAACAACAAAAAAATTTTAAACAACTTTGATATTTTTAGGTAACTTCAAATTGTATGCAGAATCGGAATTGAATCGAAATGTCGAAAGGTGTCACTAATATAAACAATAAGTGAAACAGTTGAAAAAAGTTATATATACGACCGGATAACAGCAAATTTTTTCAATTTTAACTCAGAAGATCTACCGTTTGAATGAAAAATGGTTAACCTAAACCCTCGATTAGGACGATTTTAATATAATAAAAAGTCACGAAGTGGATATGCTGAATTTACATATGAAACGTTTTTTTATTACTTCATATAAGACAATACTAAAAACAATTGCATTTTATTGTGCACATATATCCATCAAAATTGGCCATAAATTTTTTGTCAGGAATCAGACACTTTTTTGATACCTAAAAGGATTCCATTTCTTCTAACAAACGCATTAATACAAATATTTGTTCGAACTCAGTCTTGTGATTCTGCTAAACTTTAGAGTAGATGAAATCCAAAAATAATTCAATAAAACATACTAATTTTTAATTAGTCCTTTTTTTCTTTAAAAAAAAATTTCTTTATAACACAAATTAAAGTTTTTTAATTTTTAATTATTTTTTTTAATAATATAAATCTTCAATGCAATTTATTTTTAAGTCTGAAATTTAAAGTAAATGGTGTGTTATTAAATTTTATTTTTATATAAATTTATTAAATTATAAAATTTTTGATTTACATTATTAAAATAATTATTTTAAAAAAATTATATTGGATAGAGGCTTAAAATGAGGAATGGGATATTATTATTTCGAATTCAATCGGATCCCGTTTTTTTGGAGTGAGAATACCAATTGCGAAAAAAAAAAAAAATTTTCATTCTTCTCCCTCTAAAGACCAAATTCTAAATGAGTAATAAAATTTCTGGTTTCAGAAAACCAACCTTTCCACTAGATTGGGCTCCAAAAGGCTATCTTATAAATAAACACCGAATGAATGAATTTTGCAAATGTGAATTTCGCTATGCCACCCTAATATTTTTGTTTTTAAAAAAACAGTGTAAATAAAAAATTGGTTCATAATACCTTTTCAGAAAATTTGAAATATAAAAATTAATTGATTTTCAAGACTTTTTTATTCGGCAATTTAAAAAAAGTTATGTTTTTCTGGTGCTGAGTTGTCTCGGTTCTGAGTTGTCCCGTGCTGAGTCGGTGGTGTTGATTTTGGGAAAATGCATTTTTTTTGGATTTTTTTTTAAAAAAAAAGGAAAGAAAAAAAATTTTATTTTAAAATTGTTTTTTCTCTACTAATTACGTCTTACACATTTTTTTAAATGATGATGACTTTAAGAAGGCTTATCTTGAGCAAATACTTTTTTTACGGCTACAAATCAATAACTGCCTCTACGGGAAAAAAAGGTTAAAAAAAAAATATATAAAGGATATTTACAAACCTATAATCATTACATAATTAAAAAAAAATCGATGATAAATACAAAAATGTTATTTAAAAAAACAATTTTATGATTTAAAAAAAAACCCAATAAATTTATGATCTGCAACAACTGTATTGTTTTCTGGAATGAGACCAATTTTTTTTTTCTGGAATGATTCTGAAAAGATTGTTTTTCTAGAATGGTACTGATGGACTTTTAAGCAAAATTGTTTGCTTAAACCAAAAAAAAAGTTTGACTTTTAAAATATTTTCCTTAACAGGCACGGTGTCAGAAAATAAAAATTATATTATTTATTTGAAAAAAGGAAAAAAATCCGATATTAAAAGTGGTAGGAATAAATCAAATATTACAAAGGGGGTAAATGATGTTAAGGCAATGGGTTAAATCAGATGTTAAATGGGAAGACAAATGAAATTAAAAAAATGGGACGGTGGAAAATAAAATTAAGATTGGATTAATTTTTTTTAAAAACTAAAAATTCTTTAATTTTTATCTGAATTTTCTCATAAAAAAAAAAAAGAATATAATCTTTTATCCTATCTTTAATCATTTTCAAGTTTGATTTTAAATACACATTTGCTTAGTACAAATTGTAAAGAATGGGACCTATACAGAGAAAAGAAGATTGAAGACTGTTTTTTTTAATGAAACTGATAAAAACGTTTTCTGGAAATAATTACTGTTGGACTATTTTCTCAAATGAGACTAATATTTTTTTTGGAATGAAACCAGTAGACATTTTCTGGATAAGACCGATAGAAATATTCCTGGAATGATTCTGATAGACTGTTTTTTTGAGAACGAAATTACGAGGGAAGGTAATATCGTTCAGAATGCCAAATATCTTGATTATGAATTTGACCTTCTTGATACTGGGAATCTAATATTTTTTTAACATATTTTTTATATTTTTAAAATATTATTTATATACAAACATATGACATATTTGATTAACGAGTTTTCTCATTGTCTGGATTGGGAAAATAACAGTCTTGTTTTTTTAAAAGATATTTCTTACTAGAAATGAAATAATAAGAAAAATTTTTTTTTTTTTATTTACATTATTCAAACTGTTATCCTCATCTTCATTGTCATGGCGACAAGGTTTTGGCCTCTATAAAATGAGATGAGGTATTATGATTAAATGCATTATTTACATTATTCATTTTTATCCACATCTTCATTGCCATATTCATAACGTTTCGGCCTCTATTTCTTTGAGATGAGGCATTAGGATTATATATATTATTTTATTATTCTGATTGTATGATAATGTTCATCGATATTGCCATATTCAATACATTGTAAGATCTGGCCTTCTTCAGGTGTATTAAATTTAATAACCAAAAAAAACACTTAGTCCACTGGGGTAGACTGTTCTCGTTCAACGTGCCATGCCGAGATATTCAGTCACCGACATAATAGTAAACTCTATCCACTGGATAACCAATTGTTGGTGAAGGAAAATAACCAGTAATATTTTTCTGGCAATAGACCCTATAATTATCGTTCTCCATATGATCAGTATTTAATTTAATTTTATATATTTATATATATTATATATATATATATATAATACATATATATATATAAATTTATTTGTGCTGTAAAAACGGGCATATTAAAATTGTTTTAATTGTAACAAAAAAAGAAAATAACAAATATGAGGCGAACCAGTTTTCACATTGGTGGACAAATGATATAAATATATATATATATATTATATTTATATATCCTTATATATATTCTTGCCTTATCTCTATCTATGTGTGTGTGTGTGTGTGTGTGTGTGTGTGTGTGTGTGTAACGAATGCACGGCCGCAATTTTCGACGGATTTGCACCAAAATTTACATGCACATTCTCCAAGTCAGTGGAAAGGCCAAGACCGACTTTGCATTTCCCAACTTCCATCGATAGTGGAAATAATAGATTTTTCATGCTCTACGGCAGTTTTCATGTACGGCCTTTTTTTGGCCATGTAGCCTATTTGGCTGCCACGAATAGGCAGGAAGATTCTATTAGCCAGCGTGAGAGCCAACATCTGACTGACACGAATGTTAACTAACATGTTAGCATGCAAAAAAAAAAAAATCGATAGCTGCATTTGTCACAAGTGGGAAAAATTTAAATCTGCATGGCACTTTACTCCAATTGGCTCATTCGCTTGCTTAAACTCAACGTTGATTCTGATTTCGCAGAACCGGGTTGGTGAAAAAAGCATTTGTTGTTAACATTCTTTTTTTCCAGAAGTTTTTCCAGTTAGTTACGAGTCCTTTTTAAAGCTGATCGTTTTGTGTTCATTTTGTTTAGTTCTTTTTTCGTAACAGCTTTAATGTTTAGTATAGAGCTTAGAAAAAATTCGCAGTGTGAGATAGGCAAGAAGTAATGCATGTAGCAACATCAGCACGGCAAAGGGCACCTCTTTAAAGGCAAGTAAGAGCAAAAATATTTTAAGCCAAGTGATAGCGATTGCTGTATGAGTCGTAAGATTTTTGAACCAAACACGGGCAACGCCGGGCCATGCTGATAGTCGGAATATAAACAGATCGACAATAGACTCACAAATTGAAATAACGACTTTGGAAAAAAGTCATGAAAATCTATACTTTCATAACGACCAAAAGACGCCAGCTTAATGGGAAAATATTAATGATTTAATATTGAAGGGCGTGTACACAAACACAAACGCACAAATCTATTCGCATTCTGACCAGAGAAAGCCTATCCAGCTATGGTGAAACACGTGTTTCAGATGAACACTATTTTTCGACTTTGTCCGATCATATATATATATATATATATATATATATATATATATATATATATATATATTCTTAAAATACATTTATAAAATACAACAGTAGATGTCATCAATGATTTTATCCTGGCTTCATTAAGTTTCAGGTCTTGCAACATCGGATCCCTTCTGCCAGGTATCCCAACCTGTTAACAGCCCGCCTCCGCATAATTTCCTAATTTAACAACAGAATATATATATATATATATATATATATATATATATATATATATATATGTATATGTGTGTGTATGAAGAAAAATACACGGAAAAACAAACAAAAATCCTAATATGCAATTATGCTGTTTTAATATTAATATAATGTCAACGTTGGACGTTTCGGTCTAGCAGACCATCTTCAGGACATATTCATAAAACATAATTAACATTAGACTATATTCAATTCAACATGAAAAGAGGATGAACATAAGAATAAGACTAATCAAAACAGACGTTGACATTATATTAACATTAAAAACAGAATAATTGCATATTAAATTTTTTTTATTTGTTTTTCCATACATTTTTTTCATACTGTCGGATTTCCATATTTTTATATATATATATATATATATATATACATATATATATATATATATATATATATATATATATATATATAATAAAAAAAGAAAGAACAGTACGATATATAATCCGGTCTTCTTACAGATATTTTATTTCTGTAAATTTTAATTTGCGAAAAAATCATCTTTTTAAATCAATTAATTTAAATATATATATATTTATATATATATATATATATATATATATATATATATATATATAGTTACATTGTCTTCTGTTGATTCCCGGTTAGTATTTAATTTATTGTATTTTTAACGTCGTGTCCACAATTTACAAGTTTGTCCTTATTTGACACCGAACAGTGAGAATCGAAAATTGGTTGGCCTCTTCCTTTCTATTTTGTTATTTATCATTGTTATTGTTTCGGTTCATGTCTTTATGGCAATTTATTTTATTATCCTCGCTTATTTATTGTTTTATATAGTTATATAAAACTTCAATATACCTGCTTTTATAGCATTACTATTTCTTATTGGTTTTCATATTTCATATTTGTATTCAGATTACGTTAGTTTTTATTCAACTAATTCTTTCCTCTAATGTATTTCCACCCATGTCGTTCTGTTTCATATCAATTTCTAATCCATTTCTCTATCTTATTCCTTTCTGCAAATCTTTTCGGCTGTTGAATTTTCAAAATTGGAAAAGCAAAATAATATTTAAAGAAGCTTCTGTTGTGAATGGAAACAGTGGGAAAAGATGCAAAAACTATGCTTAAGATATGAAAGGAAGCAGAATATCATATTTAAGCAATCATCACAACAAATAAGCAAGTAGGAGAAAGACGTTCAAAATCGACTTCTCCACAGTAAAGATTAGAGATTAATGTAGAGCTACATTGGGAAAACCTAGTGATAGAGATAGTGGGCTAGGTCTTCTGAAATAATTTATTATCACTATTTTAAGGATAAACCGAAAATCCTCCCCAACTCTGTTGTTTAATTCTAAGTTTAATAGTGAAAACACTGATCTACAAAATAAAGTCTAATTTCGCTCTGAGGTATAGAACGAAGATTCTTACTATTATCGTCATCACTACTTTAAATGTAACCCATTATTACTTACACCATAGTAGGGTCCTCTGTGATTAAAACAGTTTCTTCACTAGGGTTTTCTGGGGCGGTGGGTAGCTAGAAGCTCAGCAGGTTAAAGTCAGGCCTTTTCAAGGAGTAGATAAATTTTCTTGTAAGGTGAAAAGCTATTTTAAAAAGACTGGCTTCTACAGCTGTCAGCTCGGAGATAACACGGCATCGCTGGATGAAGGGCTTCGAAGACAGAAGTCAACCACCAAAGCCAAGGGTTCTCTCAATGAAATCGACTGCCACGTGTCTATGAACAAGGTGAGTATTCAACTTTAATGATATCGGAGGTGGTTTGACCTCGATGAGCTGGGATCTGTCGGATCTACTTGCTGAAGACCTGCTAATCACGAGTGAATACATATCTACGTTTTAGCCTAGATATCTGCTGGGAAATGCTTGGTGCCCAGCGATTCTACGACTACATTCAGCCATGAAACGGATGACATCGAAGCGCTATCTTTGGTGTAAAACATTCAGATAAGTGTTAGTTTGTAACGAACGTTCACAAGATTGCAATCCAGCCACCCATATTTAAGCGGTTTATATTTAATTTTATGACATGACGAGAACAGAAAGGTTAGACATTAATAAGCCGAACTTAGCTTCCGTAAGCTATAAAAACAATGTTTTTCTTCAACAGTTGCACGGGAGTCACCCCAGAGGATACCATAGCATTGCTATCAACACGTACCTAATTCATAATCATTTAGATGCATCTTCAATGACTCACTGACCGGAAAACGAACATATGCACGCACGGACACAACGAATTTCCAATCAAATAGTAAAAACACATCCCAGGAATAACTTCTTAAATACCACAACGTAAATATTTCATCACACAACTAGACTTACCAGAAACCTTATGTTATTGTCCGGTTTCTTGTACCACGGTGATAGTCCAAGGTAGAACCAATAAAGAAGAACTCGAAGGCGGATATGGAATAACACAGATATATTACAAACAGGAATATATACAGCGAAGTAGAAAGTGTTAGTACGAACAATCAGGTTTAGTAGTAATTGTCTGAACGCGACTCTGGTTCGGACTGCCTCTGACTCGACTGACTGACTCGCTCGCTATGACTGACTGACGGACTCCACTTCGAACTTCAGACTGAACAGTATTTAGTCACACCCCCACGAGGGTATCATGTGGCACAAGGCCGGTATAACGTGGGAAATATGCCCTTTGAACACGTATAAACGGGTTCAGGGTCGGTTTACCTTCGAAGTGGCCTCCTTTTGGTTCCTCCCCGCCCGAAGGCAGAGAGTTCAACCGATCAGCCGGTCTTCCGACTTCAGACTGAACAGTATTTAGTTACCCACCACGAGGGCATCATGTGGCACAAGTCCGGTTTAACGTGGGATCTCCGAGCCTGAGAGCTCGGACAAAAATAAGCCTTTTGAACCCGTATAAACGGGTTCAGGGTCGGTTTACCTCCCCGAAAGAGACTCCGCACTTCGGCGTAGCCTTGTTCGGGTTCCTCCACGCCCGAAGACAGAGAGTTCAACCGATCAGCCGGCCAGCCGGTTGCCCGACTTCAGACTGAACGGTATTTAGTCACCTCCGCACGAGGGCACCATGTGGCACAAGGCCGGTTTAACGTGGGATCTCTGAGCCCGTGAGCTCGGCCAAAAATATGCATTTTTGAACCCGTATAAACGAGTTCAGGGTCGGTTTACCTCCTCGAAAGAGACTCCGCCCTTCGGCGTAGCCTCGTTCGGGTTCCTCCCCGCCCGAAGTCAGAGAGTTCAACCAATCAGCCGGTTCAGGCTGAACTCTCCGCTTCCTCTTGAGGCGCAGTATTTATTAGATATGGAATAGTCCATTATGCTATTATGGGTAATGTTCCAGAACACCTTAACAATTAAATTATGCCTTTGTAATCAGACATGCAACCAGCTACGCCTGTCTTTTTTACACCCGTCTCAACATTAATTTCACTCAGTACGCAGCAGACATACCTGCACTATTCAAAATGAACACTTGACTATATACCACACGACGTGTTCCTTCAGTTGAGAAAGCTCAATAAATATTTCATCTGTCTGCAGCATTAGAGAAGATGAGTTGGGAATCAGGAGCTGTCTTTCTTTGGAATGCATTTTCAAGCTAAAAGCTTGGGAAGACCAAGCACATAGAATTTTAGATGTACAGGTTGTATAGTGGATAATGGCTTAAAAAGCCGAGTTCCAATTCCAGTTGGGTTCGTTATATTCACTTACGAGCAAATACCCTTGTGAAAGGTATGAATCCGTCACTTCTCTCTGCAGCTATGGGTTAATTTGTAAGACTTTTTGTAATGATTTGTGGAACAATCTCACTTTAAAGGTTTCAGAACTAACGAAGTCGAAGTTAGATATTAAATTGGAGAGGAAGCCCACATGAGCATTTTATCAGCTATAAAATGGTTTCTAAAACAGTTATAAGATATTTGTTTCTCTGCTTAGATATCAACTATATATTGTTGCCTGCTTTTAATGTATTGACGTAAGATGATATATTTTCTTGTGATATATTTATATAATTTCTGCACTATTCAAAATGACCACTTAACTATTTACAACATCATGTACTCCATCAGTTGAGAAAACTCAAGAAATATTCCATCTCTCCTCAGCATACGGGAAACTGAGGTGGGAATCACGGGCTGTCTTTCTTTAAAATTTCTCTCTCATTTTTATATATATATATATATATATATATATATATATATAATCACTATTAATTATACATAAAGGGAAGATGAGGTTGTATTTTATCAACATATATATATATATATATATATATATATATATATATATATATATATATATATATATATATATATATATATATATATATATATATATATATAATCACTATTAATTATATATAAGGGAAGATGAGGTTGTATTTACTCAACATATATTGCTTATATATATATATATGTATATATATATATATTGTAATATTTAATATATATAATAATTTTATTATATATATAATAAATTATATATATATATTAGAAATATATAGTAAATATATAATAATTAAAATTTCTCTTTTCTCTCCTTACAAACACGAACACATATATTTATATATATATATATATATATATATATATATATATATATATATGTGTGTGTGTGTGTGTGTGTGTGTGTTGAAGATCGATCACTAGTCATTACTGTCATTATTATATAATCGAAAAATATTTTTTGGCTTTAAGTAATCTGCATGGTGCTAACCCTTTGTAGAAAATGAATCAAGCAAATTACAAGCAGTCTTTTTACAGATAGTGATTTTCCATGCGTAGCTCAGATGTGACACAAGGCCGAAAGTAGGGAGCACCCAGTGAGGATCGATCTCACTACTGAGTCGTAATTCTTCTAGCGAAGCAAGGCTTGCTAACCATTACACCGCCTCAAGGTGCCCAAGTCTTCTTACGGATATGTACGTTACTGTTTACGATCTAAGACATTTATCGTTCACAATGTTACATAAATCTGAAGCAAATATATCTGATTCATTTCATTTATTAAAAAAATACGATCGATAAACATATATTTGCTTACATAAAAGAAAATGGTGTATTTCTTTTCAGACTTCTTTGAGCTTTTATAATTGTTGTTGATTTGTTTGTGCTAACATGTTCTGAGCATTTATTATCCCGTTGTCATTTTGATAGTTCACCACTTACAAAGCACGTAAAGTAGACGAGCAGATGTGTGCTCGTCACAAGGGAAAATATATCCTCTTACGTCAATACATTAAAACAAGACAAAAAATATGTTGAGGATATTTTAGCAGAAATACGAATATCTTACAACTATTATGGCGACTATTTTATAGCTGATACAATCCTCATGTGGGCTTTCTCTCAAATCCAATATCTAACTCCGACTTCGTTAGTTTTGTAACCTTTAAACTGAGAGAATTTTCACAGTAGATTTATATCTATAATATCTAAGCATTATTTCCGAAAAGGTTGAAGTCACCAGAAAATGATTTCTGACATTCATCCAATAAAGACATTAATTTAGAATCTATACTGTCAAGCCTTGGAAGCGTAGACGTTTCAGCGAATAATGTCGAATGATTTTTTTTCTTTTAGATTTTTTCAAAGGAACTGGTGATCAGACATATTTATATCTATTTACTACTAGATCCTCAGTCAGTTTATGTGCGCAATATAATGAATATTATTTATGAGCGAGAATGGACATTTTGTAAAAGTTTAAACGTATGGAGTTTAGATCATATGGCTGATCTTTCAGCACCTGTGATAGGGCATCGATTTGTAAATTAATCTTTTTCAGGTGTTAATGTTGAAATATTATTTGTGTGTGCCAAAATCTAAACTAGTTTAAAATATGTCACAAGGACATTCGCAGATCGATCGAAATATAGATAGATAGATAGATAGAAATATGAGAAGGCTAAGATAGATAGATATAAATGTGAGAAGGCTAAGATAGATAGATATAAATGTGAGAAGGCTAAGATAGATAGATAGATAGAAATGTGAGAAGACTAAGATAGATAGATAATGATAGATATGAACAGACTGAGATATATATGAACAGACAGACAGATATGAACAGACTGTGATAGGTAGAAATGTAAGCACGTTTAGATAGAGAGAAATAAAGAAAGTTAAAGCATATTTTATTAAAGATTATTGACAATAATTTGATACATTTTAAAGTAAATCTTCATTGGATCCACATACAAATTCATTTACACACACACACACATATATATATATATCAAACATATAGGAATACATGCATGAAGTCATTTTTTCCATGGATTGATGACATCTAGGTATTTTAATCTGTTATTTTTCTTATAATTTGAGAATTATTTTTATTGACTTATCCCGTATTTTATGTTTTGAAATAAGGGTAACTTTTCTATTAATCCTCTCTTCACTCAGTTTGAGGTTTTTAAGGTCTTCTGTTAATAAGTTCTCCTCAAGCTCCACTCTTGATTGATCTAGAGTATTTTTGCTTGACTTTCCTCTTCGAACTGAGTCTGTGTTGAATGATATTTATATAACTCCTTCCATGGTTTCTGCTATTATACCTAACCTGGATTTCAAAAAAGCGTGTGATCTTAATAGTACCCTTGCAACTGTCCTTAAAAATGTTTTCCCGAACACGCTCCTGTTCTTTCTAAACTGTACAATAAATGCCTCACTACCTGTTGTTTTCCTTCTGGCTAGAAATCTAGTTCTAGTCTTTAGGAACTTAAGTGAACCGTCTAGACTTTCGAGCTATCCGTCTATTAGCCTTGCACCTATTTAGACAACCTACTACACGCTCTAATCAACTCTGAATTTGTTAAGCATATCACATCAAAGGACCTTCTTCCAGACAAGCAATATGGCTTTCGCTTCTCTAGGTCAACTGCTGATATAATAACGATCATTGCTGAAATAGTCTATCAAGCTTTAGATAAGACTTGTGACGCTCGGGCTGCTGCTTTGGACATGTAGAAAGCTTTTGATAGTGTTTGGCATATCGATCTTCTTCATAAGTTAAAAGGCTATGAGATATCCGGAAGAATGTTTTAACTGATTCAGTCTTTCTTAGCAAATCGTGAAATCAATGTTGACCTGAACGGCTACGCTTCTAGATCTTTTTGTGTTTGACAGTTGTCCCCAAGGTCTCTATTCTTGGACTAACTAATTTTCACCAATGTTATTCCTGATGATAACAGTTCTCAACTTCAAATCTCTGCTGATAACATAGCCACTGACTCGATAGTAAGTCTCTATAGTTTGGTACGTTCAAAATGACAACAGATCTAAACAAAATGACCTTAAATCTGTTGTCAACTGGAGCAAACAATGTGTCCTTCTCTCATGTAGATTAGTATCATGGCTGATAGTAAATTTCCGTGAGAGTGACGCGTTCGCATTTTCGGGCTAACATTTTAGGTTGCCATGAACTGGAAAGATTATATTGAATCCATTGCTAGGTCTGTCGCTAAGAAAGTTGGATCATTGGGCCGTGCTAGATGATTTTTCTCTCCTGAGTCTTACATATTTATAAGTCTACCATTCGTCGATACCTTGAATATTGCTGCCATATATGGTCCGGTGCTTCTGCTATATACTTAAAGTTTCTTGATAAAATCCAAATAAAATCAGAAATACTATTGGTTATCTCGACATCAGTTATTTTAACAATTATGTATTAATGCTACTCTTTTTTTTCCTCTTATTCTTTCACACTCAGTAACTCCTTCTGTTTAATGACATTCCATCCTTCCATTGTATGATATGATACACCTTACGATTTATATAGTGAGATCGAAGGCGGAGAAAGTCAACAGTTGCCGTAGATATTGTGTAGTTACTTAAATATGTAATAAATATGCAGATGATATGTTGAAGAAAATTACGGGTCCACATACCAAAAATAGTATTGCTTATATTTATCAAAGGTAAAAATATATCACTATATATTTTTATACGTTCTTTTTTTTTTTATAGATAACGATATTTAAGTAAATGCTCTGTTTATAATAAGCAATATTAACAACATTTACTGGCCTAAATGTCCGAGAAATTTTCATAGAAAATATAAGTCCTCCGACAGGAATCGAACCTGTATCCTACACGGAACCGTTATATAGCCTGACGTGCTTTACCGATTTAACCACAGGGGAGCCTTTCGGTTAGCAGGGTCGATTTTACACTTTTTAAACTACAATTCTCCATGATTTCAAAAATAGTAAAATCGACATTGATCACCGAAACGCTCCTCTGTGGCTAAATCGGAAAAGCACGTCAGGCTATATGACGGTTCTGTGTAGGATACATGTTCGATTCCTGTCGGAGGACACATCAATGAAAATTTCAATGAAAATTTTTAAAATAATTGTCCATTATTTTAAAATAATTATCCATTTCATTATATATATATATATATATATATATAAATCTTAGATTTATCTTTTCAAACACCTACTCTTCTTTCATCAGAAGAATAATGTTGTCATTTGAGAGTATGGGGAAAATTAGTCCGATTAAACAGGAAGCTAAAGACTCACCATCCGATTGTAAATTGATTGATTTGCTTTTCATGGCTTATCAGCTGTGTCTGTGTTAAAGAAGAAACATTATTTGAATTGCAAGAATAATTATTTCTTTGCGATAAAGCCTTGTACTAACATTTTATTGTAAAAACATGATTCTTTCTGACAGAAGTCCTTCATTTAAAGCCGTAGCTTGGGGAGAAGGGTTTGAATCATACCTTTCCCAAGGGTATTTATGCATGAGTGGATACTCGGACATTTGGCCGACGAATATTTCACCGAATGGACATTTAGTCGAAAATCTAGTGCCGTACTTGCATGTCTGTCACGCTCTTTATCATAATGAACTACACGCATTGACATCTATTTACTGTATTAATTTATAATGTTTCGTAATTTTTGCGGCCTTTTTAAAAATCTATTCTGTATATATTATATTTTACTTTAAATATTATTGTAATATGATAAGTATTTTGAGAAAAAGTAAATTTTACTACAGCAAAAATCTTAAGATTTTACGATATGAAAGAACTTTCAATTTAGCTTTTAATGATGACTTAAAGAAATGAATTAGTTTTATTCTTACTGTTAAATACGAATTTAAATAATTAGGTGCAACTTCTTAGCCAAATTCACTCAAATATCTTTTAAGATACTAATTTCAGTAAACAAATATAGAAATAAGAAAACTTTTAAATTTAAATTTTGATTTAGTAATTTAACACTTTCACTGCTACTCATTTGCCAAAGTGCTGCCACCATCTGGCCAGCCATTTTTTAAAGAAAATGCCAAATTTCAACCTACATATTTTATTACACAGAAAACTGGCACCAGTGTGTTTTACAGCATTCCAATTTCATGGATATACCTGGGAATGACTTACCAGATCAGTAATGGGTATACACATGATATCTTTTGAAGCATTGTCCTTTGTGATTTGACGATAGATGGTGCAACGGGACACTCATATCAGCGGTATGCAAAAAAACGTAGGTTTCCGTACTTAGCCAGCTGGAGCAAGATAAGAAAAACGAAGATCTCCATAGTTAGCAGCGGAAGTGTTAATTACTTGAAATTCAGTGGTAATTATTAGTCCTAGTCTGCCTTATAATACTGTTAATGAAAATACTTAAAGTATTGCTCGTTACTATTTTTACTTGTACTTCTTCGGTGAAATGTCCGCGAGGGTTAATGTAACGAATCCGACTGGAATTCGAAATTGGCTCTCTGATTTATCCCTCCCAGACAGCTGCTAAACCACCTGAACTCATACCGATTGTAGAAAGACAAAAGTGTTTTTTTTGTTTGTTTTTTTACAATTAAATCCTTATTGATTATACATTCTTACTTCCTGTTCATCTGTGTATGTTATCTGTAAGTCATTAGCATGAGATTTCTTTACGGTGTATCGGATTCTATCAGAATCAATCCTAATGGTTCTGTTATTAATATGGCTTTCATCTCTCAGATAATTTTCCTCGCGTTTCAAGCATCTTATATGTAGTGTATTTACGAATTGTTTCTCCCATCTTTGATCATCTTAATAAGGTTTTTCCTTTATATAACGCTTTCTTTATTCGCTTTCTGGCATGTGATGAAACTTTATACAATTTATCTAAAAAAGAGAATCTTCTACTAAAAACACATATCGCATATATTCCGTATCCATTCAGCGATTATAGCGCTCCACAACTTCCTATCATTTTTAGCTTAGTATATTTTGTCTTTTCGTTATTTATTTGGTAAGAGATATGAACAATGATATATAAATAGACAGATATGAACAGACAATGATAGGCAGATAGGTATGAACAATTATAAATAGACAGAAAGATACATATGAACAAAAATAATACATGCATATGGACAGACAATGAGAGAGAGAGATAGATAGATAAATAGATAGATAGATAGATAGATAGATAGATAGATAGATATATCCAATGATAGATATGAAAAGTCAATGATAGATATATATGAATTGACAATGACAGATAGACATAAACAGACAATGATAGATATGAACTGACAATGGTAAACAGACAGACAGAATAATGAGATCGTATGTCTCCATATATACGTAAGTATTCGGTTTATAAGATCTTTCTCTTAAAAAAGTAACTGTTAATTCTCTTTACAGTATTGATGGGTCTCTTCCTCTTAAATTTTTTTCGAACTAGTTTGTGAAGCCAACAATATCATTATTTTTTCTTATAATTACATATGCTATCGATTTTAATTGCTGATGTTAAAATTCCTCAAATGGCGTGGTTTCCGTTATTTGATACATTTCTCTGTAGTGGCAGTTCTTGAAATGTCCTCCTCTTTGACATACAGATTATATTCGCTGGAAGTTATTTGTAAACATTTATATGGGAAAACGTCTCTATAGAGAGTGCCATGTGTAAATTGTCGACATTTAATATTTTTAATTTCGCGCATGCGCGTTGTTTGTTTTTGATTTTGTTGATTGCGCAGCATATTAGGTTCAGCTGAGCACGTTTTGTGAGAAATATAGCACCATAGGGCAATTCACTTTGCCAGAAATTTAGAAACAGCATAGTGTACTGTTTGGCATTTGCACCAGAAGCTCCAATACGAACATTTTAGAGCGCTGGATGTAAATTTGAGGACAGGAACGAGTTGGATGTTATATCCAGTTAACATCATTGTGTCTGGAGTGGCCATTTGTGATGGTGACGTTATGCCTCCATTCATCTTCCGACAGGGCCTCAGAATCAACACAGAGGGCCTCATCAAATGCCTTGAGTAGGCAGTCCTACCCTGGGTCAACAGGCTATATATTTGACAATAGGACTCTGCACCATGCCATCAAAGCAAGAGAACGCAGTCATAGTTGTCAGACAAATTCTGCGACTATTTCAATCCTTACATCTGGCCGACTAATTCCCCAGACTGCAACCCCCTTGATTATTATGTGTGGGGCGTAGTTGTACGAGAAACCAACAAAACTACTTGTAACACAAAAGACTGACTGAAGGCAAGGATTATGCCAGCATTTATCAACCTAAACAAGGAGACCGTCCAGAAGAGTTACTCTTTAGTATTTCAATATATTTTTGAGTAATCTTGGTAAATATATGTGTTAAAATGCGATGTCAGCATTATTTCCACTTTCGCGTAATTTAGACGACAATTTATCCATCGCATCAAGCAAGGCAGACAGTTTAGATATGTCTGAAGTAGTTGGATGATAAGCTTGATATCAATAGGAGTGTCTAGATCTGAGGAGGCTATTTAAAAACATGAATGAAATTCTTTGGTTAAAGTTTTAGTTTTCTTCCCTCTTGTGCTGATAGACACCTCTACACCTAACGTTGACTATCCTATGTTCTATTTATTTATTCACAGTTTATTTTAGTTTTTAGTCGTTATTGGTAACTCACGAGATTGGCTGGTTTAAGCCTAAATAAAAATCAAGTTAGCGTATACAGATAAGCATTTATAAAATAACTAGCAGCATGGCTCGGCGTTGCCCGTGCTTGATTCAAAAATCGTACGACTTATACAGCAATCGCTATCACTTAACTTAAAATATTTTTGCCCTTCCTTGCCTTTAAAGGAGTGCCCTTTGCCGTGCCGATGTTGCTACATGCCTTACTTCTTGCCTATCTCACACTGCGAATTTTTTCTAAGATCTATACTAAACATTAAATCTGTTACGAAAAAAGAACTAAACAAAATGAACACAAAACGATCAGCTTTAAAAAAAAGGACTTATAACTAGAAAAACCGAATGAAAAAAGAATGTTAACAACAAATACTTTTTCACACCCAACTCAGTTCTGCGGAATCAGAATCAGCGTTGAGTTTAAGCAAGCGAATGAGCCAATTGAAGTAAAGTGCCATGAAGATTTAATTTTTTCCCACTTGTGACGAATACAG
The DNA here is from genome assembly GCA_903632075.3 of Acanthosepion pharaonis. Taxonomy (NCBI): domain Eukaryota; kingdom Metazoa; phylum Mollusca; class Cephalopoda; order Sepiida; family Sepiidae; genus Acanthosepion; species Acanthosepion pharaonis. The sequence continues at coordinate 142,333 of CAHIKZ030003206.1, forward strand.
CTATCGATTTATTTGCATGCTAACATGCTAGTTAACATTCGTGTCAGTCAGCTGTTGGCTCTCACGCTGGCCAATAGAATCTTCCTACCTATTCGTGGCAGTCAGCTATAGGCTCTCACTCTGGCCAGTAGAAAATGGCCGCAAACTACATGAAAACTGCCGTAGAAGCATGAAAAAAAATCGATTATTACCACTATCGATGGGTGTTGGGAAATGCAAAGTCGGTCTTGGCCTTTCCACTAACTTGGAGCATTTGCATGTAAATTTTGGTGCAAATCCGTCGTAAATTGCGGCCGTGCATTCGTTACACACACACACACACACACACACACACACACACACACACACACACACACACAGCCTTTTATAGACAGAGATAAAATAGGAACTCTGCCAAGAATACAATCATACTCATCCGGGTCTTGACGAGTGTGAAATCAGTAAACACCAATTTGACATCCGATATATATTGTGTATTACTTCTAATTCAGTAATATCTCCTATACTTGATAGGTAGATTGTTCGAGAGATAAAAAATGATCAAATATGAAGATCGATATGAACAAACAGCAGTAGATTCTATACATATAAACTGATTGACATCGGTGAATCTGGACGAAAATGTGTTGCGTGAAAGTATTTGATTATGAAAGCATCAAACATACATAATGAAGAAAATAAAGTTTACCGCGAGTTGTAACCTCATTTGAACTAGACTACAGCGAAATTCACAATCTGCTTTCTTTGACTCAACTTATCTTTCCAGCATTTAAATGCTTCTGTTGTTCATTAGATCGAGAGAATACTTATCTAAGAATAACATCTTTTTGTCCTGTGTTTTTGCTTATCTATTCTGTATTGGATATTTTTGGCTACCTTATTTCCTTTCTTTCATGTTTGGATTTCATGATGATGGTCTCTTTATTCTCCTTCGTTTTATCCGGTAATCATATGATTCTAGAATCAACACAATCTTCAAGGTTGACAAGAAGCGTCCCATTTCCCCTATTATTATTTGATTTGATATCCTCTCCGGCTTTTAGATGATTCTGCCGGGTGATAGGATCAGCTTAGAAACACAACAATTTGCCCAATACATAAGCTATTCCAAGCTCTGTCTCTATCATTACTTGCATCAATTATATTACTCGGACTGTTATCCTTATCTTCATTGCAATATTCACAACATTTCGCCTGTTGTACGCTCCGGCCTTCTTCAAGAAAACATGACCCAATGGATAAAGACATTGGTTCGATCCAGTGACTAGACCCAAAAGTTGTGAGTTCAAAACCTGGCCAGAGCAGTGGTGAACCAAAACTTGGACAGTTGAATTAAAGAAGGGAAATAACTGATATATCCGGTAGAGATATTGCACGTGGAACAAGAACAATCTACCTCTGTGGACGAATTAAATGTTTCGTTTCCAATCACCTGAAGAAGGCCAGAGCGTACAAAGGCCGAAACGTTGTGAATTTCGCAATGAAGATGTGGATAACAATCCGAGAAATGTAAATAATGCAAGTAATTATTAACTAGATTTCTTTGCTTCCAACAGGAAATTATGCATTATGGAGTTTTCCGTTCAGATATCACTTTTCACGGAATATTTGCAGAGTCAAGTAACAGAGAAATCTGAAGATATGCCTTACGAAGTTTTATTCCGATTTTGTTAATATAGTTCGATAGTCCACAACGTCCCAACTTAGAGAATTGTGTCTCCAACATCCCACATTCTGGCTACCGGTCGGGGTATTTCTTAAGCTTTTCAATTTCTTTGTCCTTGGTAATATGTAATCCCGGAACAACCATATCCATGAGGAGATATTCCATTGTTTTTTGTTATTTTTATTGTCCGGTTTGGTCACCTCAAGTGTACGGTCTTTTTGGATTTTAAAACCATAGAAGATATTGACTTGGTCGTTGTCGATCAATTTCTCTGGCTTGTGGTAGTACCATTTTTGTCGATTTCAAATTCATACTTAATACATAGGCATCAATGCAGATGAGAAACTACTTTATCACAGCGGCACTTTCTGCGCAAGTCACCGACAATTACTAATGATTTGGGTGACATTCCCCCCCATATGCCACACAGTCTGCACTTGTCCAAATCCACCTTGTGATAAATGCTATTTCAAACAGAACTGTTATTCTTGGTTTTGATTTTTGTCCTGGGTGGCTTCCAGTATATTTTCAGTTTTGTTTTTCTATCCATCTTTCCCGTCCTGGGTATGACAGTAAACTACATCCGTATCCTGGGTAAGACGATAAACTCCGTCCGACAGCAAGGACTCTAATCAAGAGGTTTTGAGGAGCGTGGAACTATCTCTTAATTACTGGTGTTCCCAGGTTCCCCATGACCCGGGGTGGCAGCACCTGTTAGGGTCCCAGCTATGGGCAAATAGTTAACTCGAAACTGAAGTAAAATAATTATGAAAGTGTAAATATAGGTTTTAATACCAGAAATACTTTGTAAAATATTATTGCCAGAAAAAAATTTTTGAAGAAAAAACACTATTACCAGCAATACGTTTTTGAAAAAAAATATTACTAGCAATACTTTTTTGAAAAAAATATTACCAGCTATACAGTTTTGAGGAAAAAATATAACCAGAAATAGATTTTTGACAAAAGAAAAATATTACCAGGAAAAAAAAAAGTTGTCGGCATTAAATTACCCATTGAGGTTGATGTACCGTAAAACAAAACAAACCAAACCAAACCAAACAATCCACCTTTCTTCAACCAATCCCACAAGTGTTTTGTCATAATGGCTTCAATGTTTCTCTAAAAATATTACTGCTCTTGTTTTTAGATTCGCTTACAGTACCCCTTTCCTTTATTCTTTATTGTTCTGAATGTTCCCCATTAAAAGTATTTTAGATGTCGCCACCCACTTTAGAACTGTTATTTCACTGTTTACCAGATACAAGTCCAACGACACACGTTCCCTTGCTACACACTTTTCAATGCTGCTGCTATTGTTGTTGTTATTCTTCCATTATTATTATTATTATTTCCTTTGATTTCTGCAGTGTACACATTTCTTTCCGGGTCCCACCCAGAGAACCTAAGGTTACAAATAGCATCATGACATTTTTCACAGACCAATTAAAAAAAAGCAAACACACCGACACACACATACATACATATACATACATACATGCATAAGTACATACACACACACACACACACATATATATATATATATATATATATATATATATATATATATATGTTTTACGTAAGTTGTGGGCTGTACTCGTGAGATCATTTTTTTTTATGTCTTTAAGCCATGGGCTTCCAGTAATCCCTTCCATGAAACTACCGGAATCTTTTCCAACTAACCCGAGGGCTCCAACTACAACAGGGATTGTTGATGTTCCTATGTGCCACACTTTTGAGATTTCGTTTTCAAGGATCTTGTATTTTCATAGTTTTTTGAAGATCTTCAAAGATATATTGCAATCTGCAGGGACTGCCATATCAATGAGGCACTGTTTTGATTGCAGCCTCTAATAATAACAAGAGACCGCATTATTATTATTATTATTATTATTGGGAGTAGCTTGTTACTTGTGGTTATCATGCAACAGTAGGGATTCTCAGGTTCCCAGTATATCTATCTGTATACACAGAATATAATATTACTTTTAAGAAATCTCAATTGTTCTCAAACTCTCTATTCCTGCAATCATAATCCTAGAACTTTACTATTAGCTATATACAACTGTTTTCTCATATTAATTATTAAAAAATAGCTCTAAGTCAATGAAGCCCGTGAATATTATGATTATACTTTATAAGAGTTCATGAACTGGCGTTGCAGAGTTACAAAGAACTGTATCAAATAACAGAAGCCACATCACGTGAAGATTTTCAACAACTAAAATGGATAGTACATTTAAAACAAATGGGTAATTATGACATAATCAAAATTTTGACTTTCGACACTACTTAAAAAAATAAAAGTTAGGAGGGAAGCCGCCATCAATATGAGAAAGATCGATAACATTTAATGGGTTTGAGAAACTTATTTTCATGAAAAAAAATGTCTTAAAATTAAAAATTTATAAATTACAAACGTCACTAACTGTTCGGAGAATCAATGCCGAATGTTTCCTTATAAGGAAACGTTTGATATTACCATTACTATGGAATTTCTAATCATACTATTACCATTATCATTTTAACAGATACTTTTGTATTGACTAGTAAGACAATATTTTAATGTTTGTTTTTATTATATCATTTCGTCTATTTAAATAAATATGATAGAATCTCATTATTTTATTCACAACAGATAGGTTTCTCGACTTGGCTACAATGTGCTGGATGTAAAAATCCAAACGCAGGTTAATTTTTGCGTTATTCGGTAAAACAACTTCTGAATTTACCTCATCATTAGTAAGATCATAGTATCAATTTACACGACTTTACCTATGTACCTATCATAACACCTACACTGATAAGAGTATATCAGCCACGGGTATTACAACGAAATGTGATCGATATAGTGATATAGAGTTTTCATAAAAGCAATGCATAATATTTTCGGTGTGGTTCAGTTAAATATACCTTCATATTGTTTAGTCAAATCTAGCAAGTTTTCAGGTATCTGAACGTGACTCATAACTTGCCTTGGTTGCCTCATCCTTCAAATAATACCCGACCATGATACTCGCCCATTTCCCAGGAACAGAGATGCAAAGTTCATCATTCTCTAGGAGACTAGTTTGGTCAAGCAGCGAGCAAGCAAAACTGACAAAGCCATTATTATTGTTGTTGCTGTTATTATGTTGTGCTTTCGTAACCACAGTATCTGGCAGATTCAACCGGAGATCACGTGTTCATGCCCTCTTAAATCTCTCGTCAGTATTCAAGCTAATTTTAGCCAAGTTTTCATCTGGATGCCCTTGTTTTCTCTTATTTACAATTAAGTAATTCTTTTGCAATATCTTATTTATGTGTTTGGATTGCGGTGGGTACAACTGTCACCTCCTATGGCACAATTTTGATAGTAACAATCTTTGAGATTCAAATAAATGACGAATTGGTAGAAGTCCGAATAAAGCTACTTTTACATTTCAAATATAGTTGGAATTTAATGAACAATCAAGAGTGCGAGACTCATCTTCGCAAAGAGGTTTCCATCTAGAGTCCAGTTGGCGGACAATAATAAACAAGGTTGTAACTCAATACATTTCGATCTCTTGAATGGTCACAGTATGCTGGATATTTATTGAGCATAATATATAGATTGGAATCATCAGCCATTCAGAACTTATAGAATAGGCTTTCCCGGGCAACAGAATGGAATTTTTTGAGCCTGTTATATAAATCCCCTACCAATTTACCCAGCAGATTACCTTGGTCAGTCAGAATCAACTTCTATTACAGTCGAGTACTGTAGGCTGCTATTACCAAATTTTACATAAAGACTAATTACCACGATTCGTTCGAATGACCCAAATAGAGGACCGAGGCAAGTTATTGTGAACAAAAATCCTTAGAGAGTGGGTTTCATTGTTTTAGCAGACTGTTGAATATAACGGAAAAAAAGCAAAACAAAAGAAAACAAGTAGTAATGTCGTCAAAGTAATTATGGTATCTAAGGGGAAATTATTGAAGGTAAAGTTGTAAAGGAGAAATCTTCTTCCTGCTGCTCTGGAAATGACACAGAACAATGTAACGGAAACATTGGAGCAACTGAAATTAGGAACGTTAAACATCATTTACAAAACGGCACACCTGAAGACAATGATACTAATGAGAGCGATTTAGTATCAAGCATTAATTATTAGTATTAATTTTTAATGAAGACCAACAGTTGATGCATGCACATTCACTGAAAATGAAGATGCTTACAGTTCACAGTTTTATATTTCAAAATTAATACCTGGCTTTTGCCGGGAATAATGAAATTAATATTAGCACAAGCACCAGCAGCGGAATCCATTGAGCCAATACTTCTCGTTCGGGAGGCGGTTTGATTTATTTTTCGGTGCCTGAGCCGTCCTAAAAATTGGGAGTGCCGGGGGGCTTGAGCAATTTTTCCACCGTATTCCCCTAGGCAGTAAATCTTTTACTGGAGAGGCGGTGGTCATCATTCGGTGCTTGAGAAAAATTTGCACGGTATTTCTGTTAATCCAGTTCAAGCTTGGCGCACAGAAAAATACATTTTCAAAATTAATACTGGGTATTAAGTTGAAATTTAAATTACCACTAGCCCCAGATTGGCATCGTCGAGATGTTAACTCTCCTGGAGAGGGCAGTGGTCATTGCCGGTGCCTGAACATTTTTCCCACGGTATTGCCGGTAAAACTCGAGTAAATCTTCTGTAATAATTTAATGGCTAGCTACTCGCTTCCCAAGTATGCTAGGGCGATTAGCTAATCCCTGTGCACAGGCTTGCTCATATACATTGGTGCTTTCTCTTTTACGCTCACTGAAATAACCTATGGTTTGTATTGCAATGCCGTATAGATCCTTGAAATTCTAGCAAAGAGCGCAAATATTACGTGATCAGTGTTTGAAAAAGAACAGCAGACTCCATTCCAATGATTTGTGACTTCGTCCCAGCACAACCTTCGACGGTTTCCGAGAAGTTCCACCTACCCAGATGCACTTGGGTTAACTTGTGGTATAGATTTCAAACGTTTACTAAAAGTGTCTGGCGCTGCATTCGTTTCCTAAGACAAATATAATCAAGAATGGACAAATTGATATTCATTCCGATGATTTGTGACTTCCTGCCAGCACCAACTTCGACGGTTTCTGAGAATTTCCACCTATCCATATGCACTTGGGTCAACTTGCGCTATAAATTTCAAACGTTTCCCAAATCTTTCGGACGCCGGGATCGTTTCTCTAGACAAATATTATCAAGAATGGATATGTCGTTATTGCCCTTAAAAATGTTTGTGAAACACTGAAAATTCATGGTATGAGCAAAATTAAAAGAAATATAATTAAATTATTGCGATAGAACATTGACAGTCTAAAAATTGCAAAAACTCCATCGACCTGAGATAAGAGAAAAATCACATGTACTCCGGAAGGTTCTGGTAAAATCTGGAATTTTTGTGTTTCTCTTAATTCCTAATCAACAGGAGTCTAGCATTACACATTGTTTAAAACATGCGTACTTACAATTTACAAAAAAAAAAAAGAAAAAAGTTTATTGTAATTTATCATGGTTTTCCAGAATAATTAACAGAGAAATATTCTCGAATAATAAATATCCTCAAACTAAAACTAGTTGCGCTGTCAGAGAATTGAAACCCCATCAGTCTCTTAAGGGAATCATCAAGATTCCTATTTTGAATTTGCGCCATTACAATTCTATTTTGCCAAAAGCTGAAAATCTTTATTCTGATATAATACTCCGACGAGACAATTACCAATGGAGAAAGATCTACGTAAAAACAATAGATTCTATCGACCTGAAATACGTTCCAAGAGACTTTCTCGCCTGTCAACTCGGATCCTCAGGTCTTGTGACTGGAGAAGGCTAGTGGATAGCGATACACTTTTACCGATCAATACAAAGGACTTCTGAATAGAGTTCCACTTTATGCGAATTCAATTACTTTACTGACTTGACAGCGCAAACCGATTGCTGTCTGGATGGAGAAGGAACATTTTACGAACTTTTACAATAATATATTGTAGCCAAACAGCTGTAAAACACTATTTATTCACTGATGACTGAAATTATGTTCATCGCACTCATAATATATTTGATCAATAAACAAGAAATATCCACTAATAAAGAATAGGAATTTTCTAAATAATAGAATGTAGAATGGGACTTAAGTCAAGAGTTACAGTAATAATTGTAATATTTTAAATATTTAACAGCTAAATTTTGAAGTTCGTGTAATATATATATATATATATATATATATATATATATATATATATATATATATATATATATATTTATACTTTTTATTCATTTTTTTTTCCTTTTGTGGAGATAAATTACGTAAAGGCATTCGAAATCTTCTCTATATCCGATAGCGGTCGACTATACTATTATGCATTGTCATGGATCTTTTAGATATATATATATATATATATTATATATATATATATATATATATATATATATGAAAAGTGTATATAAATATAAATAAATATATATATGTATAATTATTTATATATTATATGCGCGGTACTTATTAGAAAGCGCTCAATATCAGAGATAGAGCTAACATATTTGGTTGGATAGATGTGAGTTTGTGACCCTGGGTTTCACGCTTTAGCGATCGTCAGACAAACTTATTAATGTTTTAAAAAATTTGGGTTTATGTAGATTGCGTGTATTGGTGTTATTGTGGAAGTGGTGGGGGAAATTTCGTCGTTTTGTCATTCATCGTACTAACGCAAACATCGATATATGCAGACACATATACATACTTGGTCGTCCATTCTCCCACCACCGTTACTAATGATTTCTACCAATTTGCAATTTCTTCCAATGTACAATAACTATTAGCTAAATATCATTGTCTCCAATCCCTTGAAACATTACTATCACATCATATCATATAGACCCGTTATTAAATTGAACCACCCTCTCACCCAGTATATTAAACATCACCATATAAATTAAACAACAAGGATTACAAATTTTTACCTGTTACATATACACAGTCAAATAAACCCCATTTTAAAAAAAAATTTAAATTTTTAAATATAAATAATAATAATAATAATAATTTTTACCTATCATAATTTTACACAAAACCCACCACACGTTTATACATACATGCGAGGAAAATTTTTCAGCGAAAAAAAAAATATATATAATAATATGACATGGATACATTCACGAGACATTGAGACATTTCCGCCACACTTCCAATGTTTAAAATTTCAAGATTTCAACATACAAATGCGTATGTATTAACATTTACCACCCGTATACATACATGTGTCATAGCCAAAACTTTTAACATATGTTTTTATATGTATGAGTCCCGACGGACGACCATTTATATTATCTTTTTCTTTAATTCCCTGTTCAAGAAAGTGTGCTTCTGAGGTCTCATCCTGGGTTAAAGCTGGAGTCGACGCTTTCATCCCCTCAAAATTTAAGGTCAAGTCGCACTCCTCCCCTTGGTTCTCCGCTGCTTGCTCAGCCGCCATTGCCCATAGGAACCACTTCTTTCACATATTTCGTAGCGACATGTCGGACTGCAATAAACGTCTCTTTACCTCCGCCCGCAACGAGTCAATAATGTGTCCTCATTTAAGTCTATTTGCTGCTCGGATGAAATAGCGTATTGCATCTTGCAAATTTGGCTCCAAAGATTATTGGCGGGTCTGCAAGAGTGTCCTGAACAATAGAAAAAACTCTTTATTCAACCAGTTCAAGGTCTTGACCTCCTCTACCGACAAGGCTGAATGCTTTGCTCGGAAATTCTCATTTAATTCAACGCTCGACTAATGGTGTGCCCATACCAGACTTTTCCTCTAAGAACTAAGGCCCTATTGAGCGGTTAAACATAACCCCGTCATTGGTACTGGGCATTATCTCCAATTTAGACCTCAACAAGGCTAGTGGGGGAGATGGCATACCAGCCATTGTCTTGAAAAAATGCGCGCCTGAACTGGCGCCCGCCCTCTCTAAACTGTATAATTACTGCCTCAAGGAATCCTGTTTTCCTGACTGCTGGAAGTCCTCATCCATTGTTCCTGTCTTTAAGAACTCTGGAGACCCCTCTGACCCCTTCTAATTACCGTCCTATCAGTCTCCTACCCCTCTTCGGCAAAGTCTTGAGGCCCTAATCAATGCCGAACTGGTTAACCACCTTACATCCCATGATCTGCTCTCAGACAAGCAATATGGTTTCCGTTTTTGCCCGATCTACAGCTGATGTGCTTACGGCCATCACTGAAACCATCTACCAAGCCCTTCAAAATAACGGTGATGCTCGTGCCGTGGCCCTAGACATCTCCAAAGCGTTTGATAGGGTTTGGCATACCGGCCTTCTTCGTAAGCTCCAGGGTTATGGTATTACAGGTCGATTGTTTGATCTAATACAATCATTCCTGTCAAACCGTGAATTGAAGGTCGTTCTCAACGGATTCTCCTCCAGTTCCTATCCCACGAACGCAGGTGTTCCCCAAGGCTCCATCCTTGGCCCCACTCTATTATTTTATTTTCATCAACGACTTTCCTGACGCCATAAATTCCCAAGTTGGCATCTACGCGGACGACACTACAATTTACTCCTGCCTCAAAAACAAATCTAGTGTCACTGACAAAACTAACCTGGCCGTGTGTCTTGAAATGGACCTCCAATCGGTTGTTAATTGGGGCAAGAATTGGCTGGTCAACTTTAACGCCTCAAAAACAAAACTACTCTCTATTAATCACCATAGAGATCCTTCCCTGCCCACCATTAGAATGTCTGATAGTCAACTTCTTTGAGAGCAACTCTCTGCATCTGCTCGGTCTCACGTTGACTGCTGACCTGAGATGGAACAAATACATTGAGTCAATTGCTTCTTCCACCGCGAGGAAAGTTGGCTCTCTGTGCCGCGCCAGGAAATTTTTCTCCCCGGAATCGATCCTTCAAATATACAAATCAACCATTCGCCCTTGCATGGAGTATTGCTGCCATATATGGTCTGGGGCACCTTCTGTTTACCTCGGGGTTCTTGACAAGATCCAGAGACGGATATGTAATATAATTGGCCCTGATCTGGCATCTCGTCTACAGTCACTCTCTCACAGACGCGCCGTCGCCTCTCTCTGTTTTTTTTACAAATACTTTCATGGTAATTGCTCCGATGAGCTGCTTTCACTGGTTCCCAGACTTCATGAATTCAAGCGCCCTACGAGGCTGGCATCCCGCTCTCACCCTTTCACTGTAGAAACTTTTAAATGTAGCCGTCTCTTCTACTCCAATAGCTTCATATCTCTCGCACCTCTCGCCTGTGGAAACCCTTTTCAATTACTGTTTCCCTGAGAGCTATAATCTCCAACTATTCAAATGTAATGTCAATCGACATCTCCAGTTACCTTGATCTATCCACTATCCTTCTCCTCATCCTTTCTTCTATCACTCCTATCTGCTCTTGCTCCAAATCTTCTGCAACCCCTGCATCCTAGTGGCTTCACGCCTTGCTTGGGGTGAAAAATAAAAAAAAAAAAAAAATATATAAATATATATATATATATATATATATATGAATATAAATCAGCTAAATTAAATTATCAAAAAAATTTAAATTGTTAAAAAAAAGATAAGAAATTTTATAATCATTATTTTTTATTTTAAAAATGCGATAGCAAATTTGTCAAAAAAATGAAGAAGAAATTTGTACAATTTTGAAAAATAAAAACAAGATATTTAAAATTTTAAAAAAAATTTGAATTTTGAATTTTTTAACATAAAAATTTTATGAAAAATCGAAATTTTGAAATTAAAGATTTAAAATATATAATAATTTTAAAAAAAAAAAATAACAATCCAAAAAAAAAAAAGAATTAATTGAATTAAAAATTATTTACTATAAAAAAATCTGATTTAAAAAATTTTAATAAATTTATAAAAAAAAATAAAAAAAATTCGGATATGGTTATAAAAAAAACGTAAAAAAAAAAAAAAAAGTTTTAAAAAAAAAAAAAAAAATTTTTATGTAAAATTTTAAAATTTTATTGAAAAAATGAATTTTAAGAAAAAAATTTTTTAAAGAAAATGTATTATTTTTAAAATTTTTTTAATATCATTATAATTTACATTATTTTTATAAAATTTAAAATAAATTTATTTAAAAAAAAAAAAAAAATGAATTAATTTTTCATAAAATATTCTAATAAAAAAAAGAGAAAAAAAAAAAAATTTTTTTACTTTAATTTGATTTCAAAAAAAAAAAAAAAAAATTTTTTTTTTATTTCTTTAAATTTTTATTTAAAAATTTTTTTTAAAGGATGAATTTAAAAAATCAAAAAAAAAAAAAAAAATTTTTTATTAAAAAAAATTGATTAATATATCGTTTATCAAAATCAGTTTAAAATAAAATTTTTTTTCATTAACAAATATATTACATTATATTTAAATTAAAGAAAATAAATAAATAAAATTGCATATAAATATAAATTATAAAAATTTTTAATATAAAAAATATATTAAATTTCATTCATATTTAAAATAAATATCTAATTTTAAAGGTTAAAATAAATTAAAAAAATTCAATTTATTTATTAAAAATGAAAAAAATTTTATATGTTTCTAAAAAAATAAATAAATTCTAAAAAATTTAATATAAAATTTTATTTAAATTTCAAATTTTTTTTTTTATATTTTAATATTAAATTTCTTCAAACAAAAATTTTTTTACAAAAAAATTTTTTTGCCACTTTTTAATTTTTTAAAACCATTACAAAAAATTAAATTTGAAAAACAAAAAAAAAAAAAATTAAAAAAAAAAATTTTTGAATAAAATAAAATTATAAAAATTTTTATAAATAATATTCATTATTAAAAATAAAATAATATTTTAAAAATTATGTTTTTTTTTTAAATAACCAATAAAAATAAATTTAATGATTATTTAAAAATTGAAAATATCAAAAAAAATTTTTTTTTAAATTTTTTATAAATCTAATTTTAAAAATTTTTAATTTTTACTAAAATTAAAAAAACATTTTGTAATTTTTTAAATTAATCAATTTAAATAAAGATGAATGAAAAATGATCTAAAGGAGATTAAAATCAAAAAAAAAAAGAAAAAAAATCTGTTATATATCATTAGTATTAAAATTGAAAATAAATAAAAAAAAAAATGAAAAAAATTATTTAAAACAAATTTTAAATTTTGAAAATGAAAAAAGCATTTTTAAAAAACAATTTTTTTTTTTAATTTTAAATAAATTTTTTTTTTTTATTAAAAAAAATAAAAAAAATTTTTAAAATTTTTTTTTTATTTATCTTAATCGTAAAAAAAAATTAAAAAAAAAAAATTAATTTTTATTTAATTAAATATTTAAAATTAAATAATTTTTTTTTAAAAATTATTTTTAAAAATTAAAAAATCATTAATTTAAAAAAAATAAAAAAATTTTAAAATTTTAATTTAAAAATTTTATTTTAAAATTAAATTTTTGTTAAAAATTTTAAATAAATATTTATTAATTATGCAAAATTTTTAAAAAAATCCATTTTAAATTTTTTTAAAAAAAAAAAAATTTTTAAAATTTTTTTTAAATAAAAAATAAATAAAAAAAAAGAAAAAAAAAAAAAAAAAAAAAAAAATTAAAAAAAAAATAAAAAACCATAATGAAAATAAATTTTAAAAAAAAAAATAATGACTAAAAATTCATTTTTCAATTTTTTTTAAAATTTAAAATAAAAAATTCATATTTTAATTATATTTTTAAAATAAATTTTTAAAAATAAAAAAAAAAAAAAAAAAATATAAAATAAAAAAAAAATATTTTATTTTAATTTTAAGAAATATTATAAATAAAATTTTAATAAATTGATTATTAAAAATTATGCAATATTTTATAAATTTTATAAAAAAAAAATAATATTATATATATGTTTTGATAATTAAAAAATTTGTGTTTAATGTGATTTTCTTTTTTTAAAATTTTAATTACAAAAAATTTTTTAAAAAATTAAAAATTTTTTTTTATAATTGAATTCAAAATTTTCATACATTTATTTCACAAATATAAATTTATTATATATATATATATATATATATATATATATATATATATATATATATATATATTATATTGATTATTTCATAAATTCATATTCAAAAATTGAAAAAAAAAAAAACATAATTAAAAAGGGGAAAAAAAATAAAAAAATCAAAAAATTCTACGATAATTTATAAAATTTTTATTAAATTTTTATTTTTTTTATTTTTGATTTAAAATTTTAAAAAAAAAAATATATATTACAAAAAAAAAAAAAAATTGATTTTAAAATTATTTTGAAAAATATTTGCATTTTATAAAATTTCTCAATAAATTTGTTTCAATAAACTTAATTAAAATAAATTTAAAATATATTTTTATAATTATATATATATAATATATATATATATATATATATATATTTATAAAATATATTATACAAATTTTAAATAAAAAAAATTTATAAAATGAAAATATTTTTTTTTTGTTAAAGCGTTTAATTTTATTTATATATATATATATATAAATAATATTTTATATAATTTTTTTTTTGATAAAAAATATCAAACTTATTGAGATTTCAAAAAAAACAATTATTATTCAAAAATGAAAAATGATTTTTTTTTTGGCAGCAAATTAAATAAATGAAAAAAAAAATTGAAAAATTTTAAAAAGGACCAACACTTTTTGTTTTTAAAAAAAAAATTAAAGATTAATATACTTTTCAATTTATATATTTCAAAAAAAAAAATAGAAAAATAAATTTTTTTCTTTTTTTTTGACTTTTTTTTAATTTATAAATATCAATTTTATCTTTTTTTTTTATTTTTTTATTTTTAAATGATTTAATAAAAAAAACCAAAAATTTAAAAAAGATTAATAAATTTAATTCCTACAAAAGAAAAAAAAAAAAAAAAAATTTCAATAAAATTAAAATTTTAAAAATTTTAAAAAAGAATGGAAAATTTAAATAAAAATATATATTATAATTTATAATCAAAAATTCCAAATATTTATTTTAAAAATGCCTCCTTATTTAATATAAAATATTCAAATATATATATAATAATATATATAAAAAATATATATATATATAAAATTAAATATACATTATGAATATGGATTTTATATAAAAAATTATTTTTGTTTTAAATAACCCATTTAAATTTTGAATTTGAATTAAAAAAAAAAAAAAAAATTTTTAAAAATAAATTTATAATTTAAAAACAAATTATTAAAAAAATTATTTAAAAAAAAATTTAAATTATAAACAATTATTTTTTTTTTTTAAAAAAAATTTATCAAAATATTAATTGAAAAATTAATTGATATTAAATATTTTTTCATATAAAACAAAAAATTGAAAAATTTAATAAATTAAATTGATTAAAAAAAAAAAAATGAAAAAATTATAAAAAAAAAAAACAAAATTAAAAAAAAAAAATTTTTATTTTGATTAAAATTTTTAAAAAAAAAATTAATTCAAAAAAAATGAAAAAAATTTTTAAAATAAATATTATCATATCATAAAAAAATTTTTTTTTTTTAAAGTATTATAATTTTTTTACATTAATTTGTTTTAAATTTTAAAATATTTTTAAAATTTTCATCAATAAAAAATTAATTTAAATTTTTTTAAAAAAAAAAGAAAGGATTTTATGAAAAATATTTTATTGCCTAAAAATTTTTTAATAAATATAAATTAATAATTTAAAAAAAAATCAAAGGTCATTTGATGATTATTGGAGAAAAATATGAAATGCCGACCCTTATTTAAAAAAAAAAAATTTCTGTAATAATATTTCTGAATATTAAGGAAAAAAAAATATATTATGTACATTATTTACATTATTCGGACTATTGTCCTCATCTTTGTCGCCATATTTATTACAACGTTTCGGCTGTTGTATGTTCCGGCCTTCTTCAGGTGGTTGGAATGTCGAACTGAACCCTTTATTTCGCTCACTGGGGTAGACTGTTCTAGTTCCACGTGCCATGTTTAATGGATGTCAGTTATCAGTTATCTCCTGTTAATTTCCCTCTAAGTTTCTCCACTGCCTTAACCAGGTATTGAACTCACACTCTTTGGGTCCAGTCACTGGATCTAACCAACGCCTTTATCCACTGTGCCATGTGTCCTTGAGGACATCTGTGTATGAATTTCTGGGTATTATAAACCTAATGTCTTCAGCAACCATTTTTTTTACCAGTGCTCATATTGCAATTTTTGCTGTTATCATTGCATGTTTTTACCAGAGCTCATATTGCAATTTTTTTGTTGTTATTATTGCTTTTCTCTGGCACTCCTTATTACTGGTTCCCATATTGTATTTATTTCTATGCTTGGTTGGCTCAGGAGATTTTTGTGGCCTAGCATATGTGCTGATTCCTTTAAGTTTACGAATTTTCCAATGGTGTTCCTTGTCTATGATCTCAACCTGATCCCACAGAGGGTGGTGATCTTCCTTTTCTCTCCATATGTGGTCAGCCACGCCTGATTTTTCCACTTCCCCTCGTGTTACAGCTTTCTGGTGTTCTTGAAGCCTTACCTTAAGGGGGCGGCCTGTCTCCCCTTTATATTTCTTTCCGCAGCTGCACGGGATAGCGTACACACAGTCTTTAGTCATGTTTCTCCTCTATGGGTGGGGGTTCTTACTCAGGAGAGCTATCTGCGAAGTGTCGTCCAGCTTTTGAAGGTCGTCCTGGTGTTATATGAACCGCAGATCCTTTGTATTTTCTCTGATAATCCCTTCACATAAGGCAGCAGACTGTTTTCTGAGTGTTGTTGTCCTCCTCCTGTACCCGCCTATCCCAGTTTTTTGGGGATGGTGCCATGTACCCAGGGTAGTTGTTACATTGTAGGGTACTACTTATACTGACTAATTCTTTATCTAATGTCTCTGAGTCGCCACTTATGATTTTGATCGGTGTTGTAAGCAGCGGACGATCACTTTAATTTCGCTGTATTTATGGTGGCAGTTGCAATTGAGGTGCTGTCCAGTGAATGTCAGTTTACGGTATGCGGATGTCTTGAACCCATGCTCTGTTCGAGATATTAGAACATCCAGGAAAGGCAGTGTGTTGTTACTCTCTTTCTCCATCGTGAACTGTATCGAAGGTGTAATTGAGTTCACATGGTCCAGTAGAAACTGAACATCACCCTGGTGTGGCCAGAGAATGAAGGTGTCATCTACGTACCTTGACCATAGAGTTGGTGTAAGAGATATAGATTTTAATGTCATTTCCTCAAAGTATTCCATGTATATATTCGCCATTGCTGGTGATAATGTCGAGCACATTGCTAAGCCCTCATACTGTTGATATATGTGTGATCCCATTCCGAAGTGTGTTGTTTGAGTACAGAAAGTCAAGATCTTCATCAGATTATCTATTGGAATACTGTTCTTCTAGGGATGAGTCAGAGACCAATCTGTCTCTGACTACTGAGAGTGCCTCCTCCGTCAGCACCGTGGTGAACAAACTCACCACGTCCAAGCTCACCATCTGGTTGGATAGGATGGGAGCATCTTTGATTATTTCCACGAAGTGGTGGGGAGTTCCGGACATATGAAAAAGACTTTCGGATCAATGAGTCAATTATATCTAAAAGGAAGCGACTCAGAGAGTGGCACACAGAGCCTTGGCAACTAACAATCGGCCTGAGTGGAATACTGTCTTTGTGACGGGAGACCGTATATGTGAGGTAGCTTGGTGTAACGTAGCGATAAATGCTTATACGTCTTAGGTGCGAAGTGATCCTTGTTCTTGATTAGTATCTGTGACAGTGTGCGTTCTGTTTTCATTGTAGGATCTTTTTTTACTTTGCTGTAGCTACCATTGCTAATTAGGTCTTCCAGCTTTCTTGTATAATATGATTTGTCCATCACTGCAGTCGCATTGCCCTTGTCAGCCGGTAGCATGATGATGTTTTCGTTCCTCTGTAGGGATCCGATCGCCAGCCTCTCCAGTTTCGTGATGTTTGACCTAGGCGGCTTGGCCTTCTCCAAGGCTTGTCTCATCTTCCATCTCAATTCATTCGCCTTAGCCTAAGGGAAATTCAAGGCCACCTCCTCGACTCTGGCAATGATGTCCAAGTATAGCACTGTTGGTTGTGTGGAAGTTGAGACACATTCAATACTGCCTCTTCAGAGGCACTCAGCTGATATTGGCTGATGTTGATTACTGCTTTCACGGGTGGGTGATGGGCCTTGTGCGTCACCTTCTGATCTTTCCATCTGTTTAATTTTTGTACTTGGTGAGCCTTGACTACATCGAATTCATATCTGAACGATTTATCCAGGTCATTTCGGATCCTTCTCCGGTCTTCTTCATTGCTAATTCTGTTGAAGAAATCTTCAAGCCTTTGGGAGATATGAGCTTGTAGTCTCTGTTTTATCCAACGATTGTACTGGATTCTCTCTCGGACAAGGGGGTGTCCCGCTGTTTCTGGTATAGCCGGGTACAAGAGGAGGACAACGACACTCAGAAAAAACCCCTTCTGTCTTATGTGAAGGGGTTATCAGAGAAAATAATAATATCTTATTGGCTAAGAATCACATATCATAGGACATTCCATTAGGAGATTTTAGTACATTTGACAGCCTTCACTTTGCTGGTGTACATGGACAGCGCAGTGGTAAACTACGAATCCATAATATTCCTTACTAATTCTCAAAAGAGACATGCAACAGTATTGCAAAATCATTCAATGCAAGCGATACCAGACGCATATTTTGTCGGTTTGTTCAGCGTTCATTAGCTCCTCTGAGAAAAGAAGACCCAAAATAATTCATCTGTAAATTCCATGGCATTGGACACGGCGCCTGAAATGAGTTCATGATGTCGTTAATTAGTACCCGGAGGACTGGAAACGTGTAGCGTGGTTTGATGTGTCCAAATGATTCGATCTCTTGGTAGAATTAATGTGTGGCGCAGACAACGTGAGTTTATGGAACCTAGATGTTAATAAGGCATGGCACAGTATGAATATGTGCTCGTTGGCTAGTACTTGTATCTGGAAAAAAATCATTGTTATTCTCAAAATATTCACTCCTCAAAATGAAATAGAAAACATTACATAATATGTTTCGGCTTTAAATAATCCACGAAGTGTTAATATGCCGTACAAAAACCAAAAGTCATTTAATCAACTCGCTACCAGTGACCGCTACATTGTACTAATTCGTTCCCATTCATAGATTCTGTGTATCCCAAAAGCAAAGATTTATACGAGCAGGATAATGTACCTGGCATCGTGTTCGTTAATGATTTGAGAAGCATTCTGGAGACAAAACTAATAAAAAAAAATCCTGGGTTATGTAGAATAACAATACAATAAACAGCACTTACCAGCGTAAGGGTCCCATCTAGCGTCCAGCTGGCAGACAAAAATAAAGTAGGTTGTAACTCAATACAAACCCTGCAAATTAACTGATGAATCAAGCTGGTATTTATACAGAAATACCTCCACTCAAGTACCAGCAGCCAATCACTGCCCAAGCAATGGAATATCCCCCTTTAGTACAATGAGATGCTCCATGGCACCATAAATGGCTCTCTTTCTCAAGCTGGAACTATTATTCACTCAGCTTGCTCCACAACTGAGGGTTTATCTTGACCACGTAATTGTTCTACAGGTTATGGCATGGTAAAGGAGTCTATTCGCTTTTACAAATATCAGAGACCTCTGAGCACCTGTCTAGACGGCATACTCAATGCCTCTATAGATGACTACCGACTATTTGTGGAATCGATGTCACGTCGAACTGCTGCATTTCGCCGGTCTAGAAGAGATTATAAACGATAAGCGCCTATGACTTTTGGCACGTTACAGTGTATTTCGAACAATAAGAACAGGTTAAGCGAGATACATCGGAATCAGTGCTAGGATAAATATATTGAAAGTTAGTAATAAAGAAAATCATGAGTGATGTTTTGCTGAACTTAATTCAAATACATTTTAGAGAATAATATCTTTTGCTCACTTTATGTTAACATGATTTGACACGATATAATCTGAAGAATTTAAACAAAGGGGTTCGTGACCTCATACTAATTCTTTTATGCAGTCCTGCGAACATTAACTTTGACATTTTCTATATCTTTACGATTATAAATCACTTGTGGACTAAGTATTCTTCAAATTGAAATGAAAATATGATCGAAAATAAAAACAAAATGTACGCAGACTAAAGTAAAAATTCAAAACTTGTGCAACTAACAGTCAACCACGCCTCATTCTTTGATGCTTACGGATTTTTGTATAAAAAATTATAAATAAAAAATGAGAAAGGTGAAGGTTGAGGAACAACGCTTTCTTATTCTTAGATATCAACTTATTTCGCAATACGACACTTAGGTATTATAATGCATTACTGCCTTAATTAGAACAGAAAGCTGTAGATCAGTCAAAGAGGATTACTCACTCTATATCTAACACACGACTCCCTCTCTGGGATAGAAACACACCTTTATATATATATATATATATATATATATATATATATATATATATATATATATATATATATATATATAGATAGATAGATAGATAGATAGATAGATAGATAGATGATTTCCTCTAAGGGACCAGAGTTTTGTATCCGGCCGGAGAGTGCATATTTTTCTAAGATTTGTCAAATATTCATAAATAAATAAAACTTTTCATAAATAAATTGAGCATCTACTCAAATAGGGCTATCCCTTACGATGATATATATATATATATATATATATATATATATATATATATCGAAACACTCTTTCCATTATTCATGGGGGATTTTTAGAAGAAACACGACACAGTAGGAACTGATATTAACCCACAAGCAACAAGTTCTGGCCACCACATAGTATAAACTGATACTAAAATACAAACATATCCTGACCATAAATAAACTCCAACCCCAGACCGATTCCCACGGGATAAGATACATTACAGTCCTACCAATCGCGAACACAAATCATCTCTTATTAACAAAGCATCTACGAGTGGAGGATTAACATTGAAAATAAATTTAACACAATGTTCCGAGACAGACACTTAGAGGCTGATGACAACCGTGTACAGAACGGCATGAAATAGACTATATTTTTGTTGAGGAATTTTTTTTTTGCTGTAAAAATATATATATATATATATATATATATATATATGTGTGTGTGTGTGTGTGTGTATTTAGACATGTCTCGTTGAATAATTTATAACGTATACTAAATTGATCTTTCAAACGAACACAATTTTTTCTTCAAAAATAATGAACACTACAATATTTGATTTGCAATAAACAATACCCCGATGATGACATTGTGCTATGTGGAAAGTAATATGTATCAAAACTGCGATTTTCTCTCGTCGTTCAATATCGACACTAAGAAGCTTTACCATGCCATAACCTGTAGAAGCTGTTTTACTATCATTTTAAAGCCGGTTATTTGCTTGTTTCTGGCGATTGCGCATATGTAAATGGTAGAAACTCCAATTTGTAATACTTATTAGTATTTATGCTGTGGTATTAATTTTGCTGGGGGAGAGAGAAGTAAGTATAATTGTGGACTAATGCAGCAATTGCAGTTGTGATGTTGTAGTAATGGTCGGGAGAGCAGGTGATGATAATAACGATTGTAGCAACAAATAGTTATTGTAAAGTGGAAGATTATAATTATTATGATGGTAGTTTGAACTAAAAAGTAATTGATGGTGTTATGGTGTGAAGGGTTTCTCTTATGTACATAGGGTCAATGGTGGTTTATTTAGTAGTGTTGGTTGGTGTTTTTTTTTTTATCCATTTGGTACAAATTCTGATAATAGTTATTTGTTTTGATGTCTGCATTTAGAAATTATTTCTGATCT
Organism: Acanthosepion pharaonis; assembly: GCA_903632075.3. Classification (NCBI taxonomy): domain Eukaryota; kingdom Metazoa; phylum Mollusca; class Cephalopoda; order Sepiida; family Sepiidae; genus Acanthosepion; species Acanthosepion pharaonis. Next base: position 163,858 of record CAHIKZ030003206.1, read on the forward strand.
TATGCAGAGTAAATTCTTTTGTTGGTTATGAGGAATTATTGTTAACTTTTCGTGTAGGCAAAGTAAGCATTTCTTTGTACAGACGGAGGAGTGATGGATTCATACCATTCCTAGTGGTATTGGCACGTAATGAATATTATGAATTCAACTGCGGCTCTCAAATGCCGCAATCCTTTATTCCAGTGTCTTTCTCTCCTTTATAATGATATATATATATATATATATGTGTGTGTGTGTGTGTGTGTGTGTGATTAGTTTTTGCTGGAAATGTTCACTTTATATCATATAAATCCATGAATATTATTAATAATATTCATAGAAGAATATGAATATTTACTAGCGAATAAAATGCACTGAAATGGAAGTCGTTTGTTTTGAAAAAATGAACATTTCTTGTGCAAATTAAATACTTCTTCAGCGTAGATAGATAGATGGAAATTATTTAATAAAATTACGAACAACTGTTACGGAAGAGAACTGAGGCTTTCAAGGACAAAAACGTGGGCGTAGGTCTCTATTTTCCTAACGATAATAGTTTATAAGATTGCGTATATAAATGATTCTTCCCTGTTTGCAACATGCCATAATTTACAAATAATTTGTGATTCAATGAGAGCTCTTCTTTTTCATTTATACCCTCGGTAAAATCAAATATAGAATCTGTATGCAAAGCAAGTGCCGGCAGAAATGTAGTATTGAATCTAAAAGCAAGATTGGGCTTTTCAAAGGTGAAGAATTGAGTTTTGAATACCTGGAATGGTAGCGAAGACAATAGTGGGAGGATTGCAGATTATACTAGATCCTGCGGAAGACTGGAAAAGGTGTGAAAGTATCTTTTATCTGAAGATTTGGTAGAAGAGAGTTAAATTCATCTTTGGATTGATGGGGTCTTTAAATGTCTTTAGGCTAAGTAGGAGAGGAGGAAAGAACGGATGCATGATGGGAACTGAAAAGAGCAATGATTATAAAAGAAGGGTTAAAGTGAAAACAATGACGTAACAGAAAAGGAAAGAGAAAATACAAAGTAATAAATAATAAAATATAGTAAAGAGAAATGGAAAAGAATAAAGAAGAAATAACTTTTCAAAGAACAATAAATAAACAAAAGAATAGAGAATTAGTGAAGAGGAGAGAAATATTGGGGAAGATGTAGAAAGAAAAGTTGAAAGAAAAATATGAAATCAAAAATGATAAAAAACAGAAAACCAGAAAGTAGAAAACTGATGAATAACAAAAGCAATTAATGAGAGACAAAATTTGGGCAAATGTTTTAAAGAAGATTAAGGACGAAAAAATCAATTTCGAAGTAAAATAAAGAAGATTAAAAAACGAGAATGGCCACGAAAAAAAAAAAAGAATGTAATGAAGGAAGAGAAGAAAAGCAAAGCGGACAAATAAAAGGAATACATGAAGAATGAGAAGAAAAACAAATAGGGAAAGAGAAAAGGAAGACATTAAGAAAGAGAAGAAAAACAAAAAGGACAAGAAAAAAGGAAGACATGAAGAAAGAGAAGAAAAACAAATATGGAAAGAAAAAAAGGAAGATATGAAGAAAGAGAAGAAAAACAAATAGGGAAAGAAAAAAAGGAAGATATGAAGAAAGAGAAGAAAAACAAAAAGGACAAGAGAAAACGAAGACATTAAGAAAGACAAGAAAAAAAGGACAAGAAAAAAGGGAGACATGAACAAAAGAAGAAAGAAAGACAAAAGGGACAAGAAAAAAGGAAGATATTAAGAAAAAAAAAAAAAAAGGACAAAAAAAAATTAAGAAAGACATGAACAAAGGACAAGAACAAAGAAAATAAACAAAGAGTGCAAAAAAGGGGCAAGACAAAAGGAAGACATGAAGAAAGAGAAGAAAAACACAAAGGACAAGAAAAAAGGAAGATATTAAGAAAGAGTAGAAAAACAAAAAGGGTCAGAGAAAAGGAAGACATTAAGAAAGAGAAGAAAACAAAGGACAAGAAAAAAAAAGGAAGACAAACAAAGAGAAGATAAAAAGGGGCAAGAAAAGGAAGAGATTAAGAAGAGAAAAAAAAAAAAGGACAAGAAAAAAAGAAGAATATGAAGAAACAAAAAAAAAAAAAAAAAAGTGTCAGAGAAAAGGAAGACATTAAGAAAGAGATGAAAAAAAAGACAAGAACAAAGGAAGACATAAACAAAGAGTAGAAAAACAAAAGGGGCAAGAGAAAAGGAAGACATGAAGAATGAGAAGAAATACAAAAAAGGACAAGAAAAAGGGAAGATATGAAGAATGAGAAGAAAAACAAAAAGGCATGAGAAATGGAAGACATCAAGAAAGAGAAGAAAAATAAAGGACAAGGAAAAATTAAGATATGAAGAAAGAGAAGAAAAACAAAAAGAGCAAGGAAAAAGGAAGATATGAAGAAAGAGAAGAAAAACAAAAAGGGCAAGAGAAAAGGAAGACATTAAGAGAAGAAAAAAGGACAAAAAAAAGGAAGACATGAAGAAAGAGAAGAAAAATAAAATGGGCAATAGAAAAGGAAGTCATTAAGAAAGAGAAGAAAAACAAAAAGGACAAGAAAAAAAGGAAGATATGAAGAAAGAGAAGAAAAAAAGACAAGAAAAAAGGAAGATATGAAAAAAGAGAAGAAAAACAAAAAGAGCCAGAGAAAAGGAAGACATTAAGAAAGAGAAGAAATACAAAAAGGACAAGAAAAAAAAGACATGAAGAAAGAGAAGAAAAAAAAAAAGGGTCAGAGAAAAGGAAGAAATTAAGAAAGAGAAGAAAAAAAAGGACAAGAAAAAAGGAAGACATGAACAAAGAGAAGAAAGACAAAAGGGGTAAAGAGAAAAGGAAGACATTAAGAAAGAGAAGAAAACAAAGGGCAAGAAAAAAGGAAGACAAACAAAGAGAAGATAAAAAAGGGGCAAGAGAAAAGGAAGAGATTAAGAAAGAGAAGAAAAACAAAAAAGGACAAGAAAAAAGGAAATATGAAGAAACAGAAAAAAAACAAAAAGGGTCAGAGAAAAGGAAGACATTAAGAAAGAGATGAAAAAAGGACAAGAACAAAGGAAGACATAAACAAAGAGAAGAAAAACAAAAGGGGCAAGAAAAAAAAGACATGAAGAAAGAGAAGAAAAACAAAAAAGGGTCAGAGAAAAGGAAGAAATTAAGAAAGAGAAAAATAAAAAGGACAAAAAAAAGGAAGACATGAACAAAGAGAAAAAAATAAAAAAAGGGGTAAAGAGAAAAGGAAGACATTAAGAAGAGAAAAAAACAAAGGGCAAAAAAAAGGAAGACAAACAAAGAGAAAATAAAAAGGGGCAATAGAAAAGGAAGATATTAAGAAAGAGAAGAAAAACAAAAAGGACAAGAAAAAAGGAAATATGAAGAAACAGAAAAAAAACAAAAACAAAAAGGGTCAGAGAAAAGGAAGACATTAAGAAAGAGATGAAAAAAGGACAAGAACAAAGGAAGACATAAACAAAGAGAAGAAAAACAAAAGGGGCAAGAGAAAAGGAAGACATGAAGAATGAGAAGAAAAACAAAAAAGGCAACAAAAAAAGAAAGACATGAAGAAAGAGAAGAAAAAACAAAAAGAGCAAGGAAAAGGAAGACATGAAGAAAGAGAAGAAAAACAAAAAGGGCAAGAGAAAAGGAAAGAAGAAAAAACAAAACAGACAAGAAAAAAAAAAGGAAAGAATGAAAGAAAATTAGAAAGACAAAACAGACAAGAAAGAAGGAACGAAGCTAAGAAAGAAGGAAAGTAACATAGAAAGAATTAGGAAAGGAAGGAATTGCAAGAAAGAAGATTAAACAATGCAGATGTATAGATAAAGGAACAGAAATACAAAGACGAATGAAAAAGAATGTATAGATGTAAAATAAAAGAGAAAAAGAACAAACGGAAGAAAATGAAGAAAGAAAGAATGTTAAAATGGTAGGTGTCAAGAATATTAAAAACGAAGAGAAATGTACTAGCAGAAAGAAAGAATAGTATATAAGAAAGAGCGTCGATCCGGAGAAAAATTAAATGAATGAGAAACTAATAGGTCAGAAAGCAAGAAATGAGATGAGAAAAGAACACTGTTTTGAGACAAAGTATCCGAACAATGGTGGAGAGAAGAAGGAAGGATAGAATACAAGAATAAAGAAATAAGAAGAAGCGAAGGATGGATAGAATGATGTAGAGAAAGGAATAAAACATTTTGTGAAACTCAATGAATTTCTTCAAACAATTTATTCATACAACCAACAAATAATCATTAGCAACCCCTCCCCCCGAAAAAAGAAGATTGAATTACTTTTTCTAAGGTTTTATCTAAGATTCTGAGACATTATTCTAGGATAAATTCTGACATGTATCCAGAGCTATTTGCTTTGACTACTACACTTGACTGGCCTTCCTTATAATTTCGCCGTGCCTGAGCATGCGTCTGCAGTAGGAATTGACGAGCCACCTTTGTAGACAGGTATCCTCGAATACGAGTGGCCAGCTATACATGACTTTAGTATGCCAACAAAAGAAGAGGGTAGGTTCTATTTGCAAAATAATTAAGTATTTCAAATAATTATCATATATATATATATATATATATATATATATATATATATATATAGATAGATATACAAGAATATATATAGATAGATAGATAGATAGATATGTATGTTTTTCAGGTATTATAAGATATTTTCAAAGCTTAATGTAGTACATTTTTTCGTTTGAATCTTCACCGAACAAACATGTATGGTAAATTATTATATTCAATAGTCATAATGGTTTGTCGACGTATTTCAACTTGCTTGGTAAAATAAGAGATCGCTCCTACTCCAAGTAATGATAGCAGTGTCTTATTCTTAGACAGTGACGTTCATTTTTCACTGCTTTTTTATGTGTTAATGATTTTTTACTACATTTACACTAAAAAATGGTTGTTATGATACATTAATAGTTTTAACATTTCATATTTCCAACAGTTGATAAATATCATACCATAGTAGAAAATAAATAGTAGATATTATTATTGATTATATTAGAGTAGAAAATGGATGGTAGATATCATACTATAGTAGAAGATGGGTGTTAATCATACTATATTACCACCCCTGAAGTTGTTTTCTCAATCCAAGTAACATCTTCCCTACATCAGAGAAACATTTTATGACTTTAGCATGGATGGTGCTTCACTATGTTTTCGTTACTTGTATTCTTAACTAGGTTTTTCTTCTATTATTTTTAGAAATTGAATCTCGATTTAAGTTGGCGTCCCAGGACATCGACAAAACTGACAAAGCATTGTTAGTGCTTTCTCATACGTGTTTCTTTCCATAATTTAAATATTCATCGCCGCTTCTGACGCCAAGAAACCCTAGCTGAAGAATATAGTCTCAGCTGGAACTTATTTACACCTATTCTATTACAGCAATTGCAAAATTATTCAAATTGACATTAAATATTCCTTAAAGGAACGAGGTAAGATCAGAATAGTATGTTTTATGCATAAATGTGTCTCATATAATCAAGCAACTCTATTGAAGTTATTACTGCAAATCCAAAGGTAAAACATTCTGCACAACCGAATAGATACCTGAGCAAGTATGAACACTGATTAAGCAGAAACGTAGTTAATCTGAAATGCATGAGGAATGATTATATTGTCCAGTTTAACATATATACTAAACACATTAAATAAAAAATAACCTTTTGATCCCGCTGTACGGGAATGATTCGCAAGCTTCGTACCACGTTAAAGTTTATTTGGAATATGATTATCATTATCTCTAGAACTCTTGGAACAGATGCTATTTTAAAGAATTAATTCATTCCAAGTAAGATAATAAAGCTACAAAGGCGCAAATGCTTATTGACTGTGAAAGAATATGAGAAAAAGTAAAAGGGAAAACAAATCTTTGCAGATCAAAGGTAACTGGAAAAAAAGTGACCTTGAGTAAATCCCACAAGCCAGAAGTTTGAGAGAAGAAATTGTCAACATAAAACCTACGGTGGCATGTCCCCGTTGTAACTGAATCTTCCAATCTACACCTGCGATTAAAGTCGTAAAAACGAGGTACGAAACAGGAAAACTCATCAGAACGATCACCATAAAATTATTTTAGAAAAGGCCAAAGTAAGCTCTGTAAGGCGGTGGGAAAGTGACTGAAGCCGGGATACTAGGGCAGAACTGATTTAGGATCTAAATGTAAACTGTAAAATACGAGAATTGTATGAATTAAAATAAAATGTTAAGTAAAGTTTTCTAAAAACAACCTGGTATTAATTATAGGTTTTTAGAAAAATCATTATTAATTATAGTTTTACAAAAATCGGTATTAATTATTTTTTTATATCTATAATTAATTCCCATATTCCCAGATTCTTTTGGACATAAATAAAAAAGAAAAAACTAATATTTGTCAATATTAATCATTTATGCAATATACATGGTGCGAAGGATCAATTGTCGTCTAAATTACGCAAAAATAAGAATAATAATTTCATCTCATTTTAACAGCAAAATTTACCAAAATGACACAAAAATATATTGAAATACAAAAAACGAAATATATTAAATAAAATCGCCATTAGCTTCAACCACGACCTCCAGATGTCTTCGGAATATCCTTCTTCTCTTCTGGACGGTCTCCCGCAATACTAGCCTTCAGTTCATCTTTGGTGTTACAAGGAGTTTTGTTGGTCGCTTGCTCAGCCGTGCCTTACACATTGGGGTTGGGGTCGCAGTCTGGGGGAGGGGGTAGGTGGCCAGATTTAAGGGGTGATGTGGTCGGAGAAATTATCTGATTGCATCACAAGCAGGAGGACCCAGTCATGGCTGAATCCCGTTGCCAGACATATTGTCTTCCAGCAACCACCCTCTTGACCCATGTCAGTACTACCTCCTTGTTGAGTCTGAGGCTGTCACCAAAAAATTCTGAACAGAGTGAGATTTCCAAGCTGCCGTAACTTCGTAAACACCATTAGTCAGCCAACTCTTTCCGAATCCTCTGCATTTGCTCAGATTGACGTCCAAATACGCTGAAATGTTCGTATTGGAACTTCCGGTGCGAATACCAAGCCGTACAGCACGCTGTTTCCAAATTTATGAATTACATCATGGTTATTCTTCTCACAGACGGTGCCCAACTGACCATACTGTGCTGTCCAGTCGACGAAATAAAACAACAAAAAAAAAATCAACCAACGCGCATGCGCAAAATTAAAAATATAAAATTATAATATATAATTTTTCTTGCCATTAAATTTGAACAAAACATTTTTATTACGCTGTCAGCTGCTAAATATACCTTGTAAATTGTTATACTCGTGTATACATCCGCCTAAAACGTATAACTGGCAACTCAACTAAGATAAACACTCAGTTGTAGAGCAAGCTGAGTGAATACTAATTCAACATTGAGACAGAGAGCTATTTATGGTGCAATGGAGCATCTCATTATGCTAAAGTGGGATAGTCCATTGCTTGGGCTGTGATTGGCTGCTGGTACCTGAGTGGAAGTATTACTATATAAATACTAGCATGATTTCTCAGTTAGTTTGCAGGGTTTGTATTAAGTTACAACCTGCTTTATTTTTTGTCTGCCAGCTGGACGCTAGTTGGAACTCTTACGCCGGTAAGTGCTTTTTTATTATTGTTATTCTACATCTCCTTCCCCCCATCGCGTGTGGGTAGTGGCCTTTGGGGAGGGATGAGTTCCTTTAAACCTGGCTGGTTGTGCGGAAGTAGTCTGGACAATGCCCGAGGGGTTTTTTGTCCGTGTTATTGTAGACGGCTGAGCAATGTTTGATGTTATTCCAGCGTCGAATGTTTGTTGCACTGGTGTAGGGGTCTCAGGTAATGCACTAGGTCTTGGAACTGGAATTGTTGGTGTATCCAGTTTCCTGAGAAATCGGCGATTTCGTAAGGTAATTCTACCTGATCCGTCAACTCTGATACGGTATTGGTGGTTGGGGAGGGTTTCAATGACCTGACCTGTTGTGTCCCATCGACGGGTTGTTGGTCTTTGTAGTGCCACTATTTGTCCTTTTTGAAGGGGGTTTAAAGTGTGTGCTGTTCTGTTGTATCGCTCTATGAGACGAGCGTTCCGCCGGGACAGACTTATCTCACGATTTTGGGCTGCGGTTATCCAATTCGCGTGTGGCTTATAGAGTGTGGGGTGGGATGGTATGTAGTCACGTAGTCGGCGGTGGAGTAGTAGTTGAGCAGGGGATAGCCCAATGTTTTGAATGGGCGTATTCCTGTATTGGAGGATGGCTCTTGCTGCACGGTTATTATCCAACGATCCTTGGGCTCCTGTGTTGCCATTTACGATTCTCTTGGCTGTTTTGACAGCGAGCTCTGCTCGACCATTGGATTGTGGGTAACCAGCAGATGATAACCTTTGTTTAACAGCCCAGTCTTGCAAAAATTGCTTGAATGGAAGAGATGTGAAGGGTGGCCCACCATCACTGCTGAGTTCCTCAGGAGCGCCGTAGGTTTGAAATATGTCTCGGCAAATCGAAATAATCCTTGAGGCATTAGCTTCTCCGTGGCTCAAGTGGTATAGATTCAGCCAGCCTGTTAACCTGTCAGCGCATGCTAAGTAACCATGGTTCCCAACATGGAAGATGTCCATGACGATTTGCTGAAATGGCCAATCAGGAGATGGTGTCAAATTGATTGGCTCTTTTGGTTGACTAGGGGCAATTTTTGAGCAGAACGTACAACCTGCTCTAATGTTACGAATTGAAGCATTCATCCCGGGCCAATAAACAGATTCATTGGCACGTGCCTTCATGCCAACTTCGCCTTGGTGTGCAGAATGTAGGCTATGTAATATTTTTGTGCGTTGTGAGGTGGGGATAACGATTCTTTGATCTAAGAGCACGAACCCGTCGTCAACACTTAGGCGGTGCCTCACTTCCCAATATTCGCGGATTTCAGGTGCAGTGAGGATGCGCGTCCTTTGGAATCCGTTTTGTATTACTTCAATTAATTTTTTTGTATTGCGGGTCGCTGCGTCCCGCCGTACGGATAACGTCTGGTGAGATGAGCTCCAGGCTGTCATTTGCACCGAATGTTGCTAATAAGGTTGTTGATTTGACCCAGTCATCCATGTTGTCAGACTCTATGATGTCTGATTGAGAGGGTTCAGCAGTGAATACATTTAGGAGTGCCTGTGAGATGTCTGCTGGGTTACGAGAGACAGCATCGGAGGCTCTGTGCCATTTCCCAGGGCAGTGCTGAATGGTGAATCTGTACCTGAGGGTTTTCTCCTTTAACCTGAATAATCGGGGTTTTGGATTTTACTAAGGTCTCTATCTCCGAATAATCCTTTTAGTGGTTCATGATCTGTAACCACTATGAGATTCGGGCAACCCATTACAAAAATCCGACATTTTTCCAATGCCCATGCAATTGCTGCTGCTTCGCCTTCAATAGGTGCATATCTGCGTTCAGCATCAATGCAGAATCTGCTACCAGCAAATATCAGGCGCCAACCTTCAGGGCAGCAAACTGGGGCTTTGTCAGTGGTGCATGAGCAATACTTCTGCAGAAGTAGGAAGCCCATTCCGTCTTTGCTCCAATCTGGGGCAAGGCAGGTTATTCTTTCTTTTTGAAATGTTGCGATGCCTTTTCGGACTAAGTCAACTATGACCTTCTTTGAATGCTGGAATGCATCCTCAAGGCTTTTATTCCATGTAAAGTGTGAGTCTCGTTTTACGAGATCACGAAATGGAAGCATGACTGGGCTTAGTGAGTATGCCCAAGCGACTTGGTTGACCAGCCCAAACCATGATCTGGCATCGGTGAGTGTTTTTGGTATTGGGAAGCTCAATATTGCCTCCAGCATGGATTTAGAAGGGGTTACACCAGAAGATGTTATTTGGAGGCCCCAAACTGCACCGTGTCTTGGCAAAATTGGAATTTTTTTCTCTATTTATTACGATGCCGTTTTTTGCACAATGGAGGAGAAAATCGAAGGTGTGAAAAAAGGCTCCTTCGATGTCAGAGTCATAGAGTAGGGTGTCATCCACGATTTTTACTTTGCGGGGGATGTCTTTTATTACTTCATCATACCTTCGGGTGTAGGCATCGCCAGATGCTAGGTAACCTTGTGGCATTCTCAGGTACATGAACCTTCCCCATTCTGTGATGAAGGTGGTGAGTGGCTGGGACTCTTTATCTAAGGGGATGGAGTGATATCCATCAACAGCATCAACACTGTTTTCTTTTTTGTTTAGGTGGCACTTGTAGTGCTAGCTGGAATGGTGACCCTGTATGGTGTGTTTCCCGTTTGCACTGTGAATTCAAGTGTTGGTAGTCTATGGTTCTTCGTGGTTTGCCATTTTTTTTGGCGGTAATTACCATAGTGCTACACCAATCAGTGGGCATGCCAACGGGTACTGGGGTTATGATACCCCTTTTCACATCTTCCCAAAGGGCCTGTCTTACGGGCTCTTTGAAGTGAAAAGGCACAGGAATTGGGTTATGTCTGGCTTTGGGGACTGCTCCTTCTTTTGAGGTGTATATGTGCAGTGGGGCCAGACATCGGTGGGAATTCACCATTGTTCTTGAACGCCGTTTCGGCAAATTGATTCAATAGCCAATTCTTGAGCCTATCAATGTTTTGTTCTGTTGGGGAAAAGGGAGTTTTTTGGGGCGTGTTGGAAGTTGTCCCTCGACTTTGCATTGTTTAGGGCTCACGTCCGATTTTTTTTTAGTGTGCTTGTCGAGGGCATGTTTTGCATTGTTGTTTGGGGAAATATTGTAGTTGTCGGCTTCGGGAAGTCTTTGGACAGTATCCCTACATCAATGCAGGCTGCTTTGCTGAAGTATAGCCGCTGAATTTTTTTGCATATGTATAGGGCTTGTTTAGTTGTTCTTCCTTGGACGATGAATTCCACGGGGAGCCAACCCTGACATACAAGCGTAAAGCCTCCCACAGCTCGGACGACTTTTCTTGATGGAATGAGGTTGTTGATAGTGAGCCCCATATTCAGAAGGTGCTTAAGTCCCCGAGACATATGGTGGCCCCACTGTCAGGAAAGATTGTCATCCTAGTGCTGTGATTTCTGGGGATATTCTTAATTTGTCTGGGATCCGGTTTTGGCGAGAATGGAACAACATATGCATCAATTTCCCTTACCTGGCCTGTGTCTTTAGATGTATACGTGCCTGTCGTTTAATTGAATGTGATGTGGGCGATAAGTGTGTCCATGGCGGCTTCATTAGCCTCTAGGCTTTTCCCTGACCGCTTGAGCCAGTTTCTTAGCCCGGCATACCCTCGATAGGTGATTGGGCTTCCCACAATTACTACATGTTTTTCCCCATGCTGGGCATTTTAGCCGGCGTGATCCAGTTCCTGAGGTGCCATGCTGGTGGCTGCCACAACCTAAGCAAGCCTGGTGATTTGGTTTAACATTGCAGCTGCAATAGGTGCTGGTACGGATCGCCTCGTTGGCTTGTGGTGTACCCTTCTGTCTGCGGTATGTTGATAGACGAGCAGCAGTTGTATCTGAAGCGCCGGCCATTGAGGTTTGGTCCCGTAATGCTGATTCAAATGCCTCAACATGACGGATATTTTGCTCAAGGGATTTAAGTGCCCCAGCTTTGGCCAGTAGGTCAGCCTGGAGTGTGTCATTTGCTATTCCACGGATGATCTGGTCCTTGATGTATATATCAGACAGGTCATGTTCACATGAGGGGCAGGTAAAGTTACAATCAACGGCTACGGCTCTGAGGCGGACAAGGTAACTTTGTATTGGCTCATCCGCATCCTGAGACATGGAGGCAAAAGCAAGGCGATGGACAATAGGACTTGACCTCTGGGTGACCAACACTTCTACCATGTCAAGTAGCTTATCTGGATCAGTGGTAAAGAAGTCAGGGTGTGTGTTGATTATGGCGTTTTGCACAGCCTCATCAGCACAATTGTATAGGTGAATATTAGCTTGGGAGTTTGGCATATTTGTCATCTTGGTAAAGACATCCCAGTCAATTCGGAACTTCCTGAATTGCTGTGGTGTCATCTCGAGATCGAGATGAGGAGGCTTGGCTGCTAGTGCCTGAATGCGGGTTGTCTGGGTGGTGGATTCCTTAGCCTGCTTAATGATACACAGGGCTTCTCCCATTAATGTGACTCCCAGCTCCTTAAGCATAGATCGATCCAGCATTTGAAGGCTCTCGATTGTCAGCTTCTCGTCCGCAAACCTTGTCGCATGAGTTTTGGCCGAGTCGGTGGATATGCCTGCTTCAATGAAGAAGAGTTCCCAATTTTCAGGTGTCATATATCCTGTTCGCAGCGCCATGTCGAACAATCGTGGTCAAGATAAACACTCAGTTGTAGAGCAAGCTGAGTGAAAAACTAATTCAACATTGAGACAGAGAGCTATTTATGGTGCAATGGAGCATCTCATTATGCTAAAGTGGGATAGTCCATTGCTTGGGCTGTGATTGGCTGCTGGTACCTGAGTGGAAGTATTACTATATAAATACTAGCATGATTTCTCAGTTAGTTTGCAGGATTTGTATTAAGTTACAACCTGCTTTATTTTTGTCTGCCAGCTGGACGCTATGTTTTGGAACTCTTACGCCGGTAAGTGCTTTTTATTATTGTTATTCTAGTGTGTGTGTTATGGTTTGATTTGGTTTTGTGAACTGTTATTTTGGAGGCTTTCCACAAATGGCTACTGGGATACTTTGATATAGTGCCATGCATTTTCACATCGAGTGCAGGAGTTTGTTTGAGAGCACGCAGAGAATCTGTCCTTACGGGACATTTTCCCGCTCTTTTTCTAGGGCGTTAGAAGTTGTTTGACATATGGCATTATCCTGTATAGTAAAATTCAAAACCAAATTCAACTCCCTCAATGAAGGAAACCTTGTTACGTAACCTATGACGCCCAATCATAATAGAAATATATGAAAATTCAAATTTTAGCTGATTATGTTAGATTCGACTAGAAATCAATATGAAATAATTAATTTCTAATTTCACGGTAAAATTAAACATTAATTTCAAATTCTAAATTAAATACAAATATTACAAAGTTATTCAAAATGGAAAGGAGGAAAATAATGTATATATATATATGTTAGTACTATTCTTTGCTAATTGGTAATTTATCCTTTACACTTGTCGCTGATGTGAAAAGTATCAATGAACGCTACAAATATTAGGCACGTGGAAGTTAGATTTTACATATGTCAAGACAAACATATTCTCATCCTAATACACAGACACAGAGAAATAACTGAAAATATATGCACGCAAATATAAAAAGGATACAGGAAATAGAAGTAAACGAAACAGAGAAAAGAAAAAAAAAAACGGGGAAAAGGAAAAAAATTCAAAAAATGAAAAATAAAATAAAAAAAAGAAATAAAAAGAGTATAAAAAGAAGAACAAACAAAAGAAGAACGAACAAACAAAAACGCAAAAGAATAAAATAAAAAAACGATTCAAGCACAAATACAATAATAAAACGGCACAAACTAACCATGAATGTGTTATATACATTAAAAAACATATAGATAAAAAGTGTGGGATAATAAATAAAGGTAATAAGGGCAAAAAAAAAAATGGCGTATGCACGATGCATAAGTATTTGAAAAAACACATCAGTTATAAACAAACTAAATAAAAAAGAAAAGGTATTTGTACATACACACAGATAAAAGCAGCCACACATATACATATATTTCTATATAAAAAAACGGATAACTGAATTCGCAAATTCAAACTTAACACGTCCGTTCACTAAAAACAAAACAATATATAAACAAAAATAAAAGCACACTGACATACCTACATATACACAAAAATATGCATAAATACATACAAACACATAAACACAACCATGAACATATATATAATAATATATGTACACCAACATAAAAACCCACATACAAATACATATAGACATAAAAAACTAACACAGACACACATGCACCTAAAAAAATACATCCATATTAAACAGAAGTAGAAAAGAATATACTAACATGCACATATACATGCTCACCAAAATAACCCTAATAAATTCAGATTTCGTGCAAGATGAATTCATGAAGAATCGCAATTTTCAATATAAGCTTAATAATCTATGTGAGGTTAAATAATTAGAGTAGATAATAATTAATGACTATATTCCATAGAAGCAGAAAACTCTATCTCTCTCGCTCTAATTAAAGGAATAATAATAATAATAATAATAATAATAATAATAATACAAACTTACAATACCATTCCGTTGTCATTTTTATTATTTCTACATAGATGTCTGCCGATAACAGTCAATTAATTCATTTGATTTAATAGATTAATGTCATTTTTAAATTTAATGATTGTTTCAAAGATAACATGGTGCATATAAATGACTAGCAGTAGAGCCCGGCGTTGCCCGGGGGTGTAACAGTAAGAGATAGATTAAGTATCGACCATCATAAAGACTGAAAAATAAAATTGACAAAGATTATTGTTTAAGGATGACGAACACGCATGTCTTAATTATTATTTTTTTTTTTTTACGCATTGGTCAAACCCAAACTCAAACAAAAACATTGTTTTCAATAATTATGAGTCTACCGATTGAATAGAATTTTATTATAAACTATTGCCTTGTAAATGGAATTTTTAAAGCATACTGAATGTAAAAATAAAAAAAAAGTGTGCAAGACAATAAGAAACACTACCTGCCCCAAAAACAGTTTTGTTGAAATCGTTTGAAAAATGTAGGAAATCCGATCCCATATATAAACGAACAGACACACGCACACAAACAACCTTGGTTTTATAATAAGTATAACTCGATATGAGCTGTCCGGAATCGTGTTTTCAAATTGATTTCGTGCAAAAACAATTGTGTTTTTCCAATTTTTGGCGCTGTCAGAACCACCGCAAGGTAATTTTACGTAGTCCTGTGAAGTTTTGTTGAAATCGGTCGAAAAATGTAGGAAATCCGATTCAATATATAAACGAACAGACACACACACACACAACCTGGGTTTTATAATAAGTATGATTACAGGGTCGAACTCTTAATACATTCCATTTAACAGTAGGAGTTTTCACCTCTTTTAAACTCCAAAAGTACTTGGACAACGAAGTACTGTATTTATGAGAAATATTTTGTAAAGAAAATACATTTTGATACCAACGGATTTTAAACGTATTTGTAGTACTTCCAATGTAAATTTCTTTTAATATTCGGGTTTCAAGTGTAGAAATAATTCTAAGATAAAATACGGAACAAGATTGGCAATTATTTTGTAATGGGCACTAGTATTAGTATTATTATACTTAGTATTATTTAACGCACCATTACAATACGTCATGCCTTTTGAATTTTTAGACTTTGTTATTATGTTTTATAATTATTTTCTCCGGATTATCCGCACAACAATAATTTAAGAGTATTCCTATTAAATATTGTACTCAGCGGATTCATTTTGGGAAAATCTTTATTAATACGATTTAAGAATTTAAGTCCTAACTTAGTTTTAACTATACGGTTGAAAGTGGGGGTAAACCAGATGATCTTCTTAGATCTTCTCTTATTATTGTGGCCATAATGGGATTGAGAGAGAGAGAGAGATTTTTTGTTCGTATACACATATATGTATGCTTGTTTATATGTATCTGTGCGTGTTGTGTGTTTGTAAATGTACTGAATTATCTGTCTTTCGAGCCTGATATCTAAATCAAGCTCCCCTTCCTCCAACCGTGGTCAAAATTGAAATTACTGGGTTAATGAAGGTGTAATCTGATTTTGGATGAATAAATCGAAGCTCAAGACAGGAAATGCCATATAATGAATGCGAAAGTAATTAGTCTTTTTGAAAAGTAAAGTGGTACAAAAGAATCATTTCATTCTTTCCATTATCTTTTCATATATACCATTGTGCGATTTGATTGTCATGTTAACTGTCCCATGATGAAGGTTGTGCCTCTATAGAAAACCATGAGAATACGATTTGGTAATTGGAAGATTTCACACCTGTTTTCAAATTTATCTAAATTAACAGCCTGTTCAGGTAAAGTTTATATGAGTATATTTTCAGCATCTTGACACAGCTTGGAATATTTGTGATTTGTGAAAAATAAATTACCGATCGCTGATTTAAATAAATTGAGACCTACGTACTTCAACTTTCCACCAGTTTTCCTATTGAACTTTAACCGTTATTCTATATCTGTGTTTCTTTTTTCTCTAATAGTATGAACTTGACACAATTCGAATACTGTAGTTGACAACAGTTCGGCAAGGATATTTATTCTGGTTGAAAGGTTTTCATGTCTTCGTGCTCGATAATTACATGGATTCTCCTGATAGCTTTACAGAATATTATTTATACCATTATCCTGGACAGTTGGTTGCTTTTCATTTTCGAATACAATTGGATATATATATGCATGTTTTATATATATATATGCATGCATATATAAATAAATATATATATATATGCAATATATAAATATATATGCATATATATAAATATATATACACATATATAAATATATATATATATGCATGCATATATAAATAAATATATATACACATATATAAATAAATATATATGCATATATATAAATATATATACACATATATAAATATATATATATGCATGCATATATATAAATATATATACATATATATATATATATATGCATATATATATATATATAATATATATATATATATATATATGCATATATATATAAATATATATATATATATGCATGCATATATATATAAATATATATATATATGTATGTATAAATTAATTTATATATATATATATATATATATATATATATATATATATATATATATATATATATATATATATATATAAATATATATGTAAATATTATTTTTTTATTTATTATTATATATATTTCTCTCTGTATATCCTTGCTTCAACCGGCTTCAAATGATGTGGAGTGAGCGGCTTGGGGATAGTAGTCGTAGCTCGGGGAGACACAGTCATATGGGTAAAAAGAGAAACTCGGAGAAGTGCCACCACGGAATTTGTGATCGAGCGGCGCTATATCGAGTCTAATTCGTTACCTCTTCGTCACCGGTAACCGTTACTACAGTTGGTATGGCGTTTATCTCCTATCGTAACTGATCGGGTTTTAATTCACGATAGTGGATGCGCACAGCTGATGAGTCACAAATATAGGATGAAACGGCCGTACAGTGCTTTCTTCATTCTGTTGAGGTTTCTTCTAGACTCGATGATGAATTATTTAATTTTATATATATATATATATATATATATATATATATATATATAAAAGGAAGAGGTTGTGTAGTTCCAACGAGAAAAATGTGTATATTAAAAAGAAGAGACAAGCCGTAAACGTTTTTGTTTGGAATGTGGATTTAAAAAAAAAAATATATATATATTATGTTTTATTTTCCATAATTTTGCTACACGAGTTTTCGGTCTCGCGACCGTCATCAGGCAAAGGGTGGAGATTTCCACATATTATTAAAAATAATGATTTTTTCTCTATGCTTTTCCATATTAAATATTCTCGATATGAAACATTCTTTTTTCTGTGCGTTAGTGACCCAAATGTCTTTCTTGAACTGGCAGTGAATACTTCTGCGTGAAGGGTTATAAATCAATTAACATTGGCCCGAGATATGGTGAAGTAGTTATCGGCATTCTTATCTTTTAATGAGCCCTGTGTGTACTTAGATCTATTTCCATTTTTGTGTTTTTTGTCAACATGCGTGTACATATGTGTATGTTCCCTCTCCATATATACACACGAGGAACTTTTTTCACTGCCAGAATATTTAACATCGAAAAAATATATATATATATATATATATATATATATATATATATATATATATATAAATTAATTGATTTAAAATATGTTTTTTTCGCTACACAGTTCTAACCATGTTTCAAAAATGGAATTTTTTAACGAATTTAATTTTGCAATTAGATTAAAGACATTAGTTCCGCTTGAGGATGAAATGGAATTGATAATTTTAATTTAATTGCAAAATAAATTGTTTTTTTAGCTTCCATTTTTGAAACATGGTTAGAAATTGTAAATAAAAACATTTTAAATCAATTTATAATATCAATGCTCTGTATATTTACATTGAGCACTATTTTGTAAAAATAAAAATATCTATAAGAACACCGGATTATATATCTTACTATTCTTTTTTTTTTATTTATATATATATATATATATATATAATATTTCTCTAAGCGTAGCTCAGATGAAAAGCAAAGCCGAAAGTATTCAGTCATATATATATATATATATATATATATATATATATAATAATTCCTTTTACTTCAATTTCCTTCTGTGCAAAAATTTCACTAAATAAAATAATGTATTTTCATTAACAGACTAATTATTTAACCGTCTAGTTGAAATGTATGCGTCATGCCATCTATGTCACTTGCATTGCTTGTCATAAATTGCTTTCATATTTTCTACTAATTCTTACCAATAGTTTGAAGAACATAATCGGATAATTTTTTATTTAAAAAAAAGAAATTAGATTAACTGGGCAGGATTAGAGAAAGTTCTGCTTCCCAAAGGAGATATTAACAATCGTAGTAAAATTATCATGAATAATAGTCGATAATCTTCGCATTGTTGTTTCAATGCGAAATGCCTTCAAAACAATTTTGACCTTCATAATCAGATTTCTATTAATCACAGTCGCTCTGATAAATAGACAGATTTTTTTCCTCAATCATTCTGATTCATAAACAAAGTATTTATGTTCTCCTGAGTTGGTTCTGTATTTGAATAGTCCCCATATATTCCAACTCTGATTCTTTGACACTCGTAACATAACCAACGGCACGTTTGTCGCCATTCACTAACGAGACTAATTCAGAACATCTTTTATTTCCAGTCTTAACAATCTTTAACTAAATTCAAAAAAGGACGTGGGATCCTTTCATATGTAAACAATGTGAATTTCACGATCCTTATTCTATGTCGTTATCGCAATCATTCCCCACCTCGAAGCAAGATCAAACATAATTCTATAATTGACTCTTTTTGCGGAAAGATTTGATATGAGCTCAAGTATGATTTGTTCAGTGAAATATTTTAGTATACCACGTCCTTTTCGCTAAGGCAGCGATAATCTGAAAATGCCAGGATTTCTTGGAATTATTTTCCTTGTTAATTGTAATAGATTTTTTTTTCTTTCATTCTTAATGTTGTTTTTAATTCTAGTGTTTAAGTCGCTACACTCTACAACCAGTTCACGCTGTTAACACATTTACTTCAACGTTAATGGAAGATAAAGACAAGTCTATATTTAGTGTCGTGGAATATAGCGGATATTACGATGAAAAGCAAACAACGATGAAGGAATGGTGAGGCAAATTACTAATAAAATGTTTCTATACTTCTTGAATTTCTCAAATGTGATGCATCTGGGAAATTCAAACAATATAAAAACTACTTATTACTGCTAAATAATAAAACAAAAAATATGGCTATAATAAGGGCATGAAAAAGTGGTGGCTATATAATTGGACATTTTAGCTTCAAATCATTTCCGATCATGTGATGTAGCTTTCGTCGCCTAATCGATAGAGGCGCCGTACATGTATAACTAGCTTTCAGAATAAGATTTAGAATCACGTTATGAAAAATTCATTTTTTCTGATTCACTCTTTTTGGTTTAAGGGTTCGGGAATATCATGATCTGTAAGTTGATATAATGAAATGGAAATCAAAATTGCGCCATTCTCTTCGCATCGATTTTGATATTTCTTGACCACTGACTATTCTTTTCTTCATGTATTCCAATATATTAATGCTGCTCTCAACAATAATGACCCTTTTCAAACATATCACTTTTTGTAAAAAATGATCTCTAACACTAATTTTGAAACCGATCTTTTGTTGTAAAGAATGTTTCTGTTATGTCATTTTTTTAAAACATAAATAGTATTTTACACATTTTTTCAACATTTCCTGTAATACAATTTAGTGTATCTCAATGTTAACTTGACGTTAATAGAATGTGCAACGGAAATCTACACTTTACAGATGTGTGTACATAACGTGCCACCCGTGAAGCCACCCGGAAATAAAACAATGTAGATAGGTGTTAGGATTTTCTTTACTGGAAACTTTTGAATAAAATGAACTGACTGAAGGGTATAAAATAAATAATACATATTTATTTTCATTAGAATGATTTTTTTGGTATTAGGTGAAGCAAAAATATTCGTTTCTAATACGAATAATGATAGAGGTATGGAGAAAGTCCAGTAATTTAGTTTTTAAGTAAGACTGTGAGACAGCTAGCGGTTTTATTAAAACTAGATCTACTGTGTTTTTTCTCGTCGCTAAGCAGGGCAAAAATGGCCTTAGCAGATAACCGCTAAACTACTACTTTACGAGTCACGAATGCCTGGTTTATCCTCGGTAACGTCTTTTGTTGTCACTCTCGCATTCCTTTCTGCTTCTAGCTCAGAGGTGTCAACTTATATTCTTTTGACCAGGCTCCATTAATCTGGCGTGAACATTGATTCCGGCTAACATCAAAAGTGTCTTTGTGTCAATTCTTTGGATTGGCCAAACTTATTTTATATTCCGATGCTCCTTTCTTTTTCATTTTTTCATAACTATTCTTTTTTTTTTTTTAGTTTTCAGTCATAAATTAGTAGGCTCTGTTCCTTCAAACTTCTGGCGTTTTTCAGCCGGGTGCAGTGCTATTTTTTTTCTTTCCTTTTTGTTCTTTATTTGAAGGTTATCATCTCGGTAGTTGAGAGAAGTATTGAGAGAGAGAGAAAGAAAGAGGTATGCTTTGTTTTTATTTTAATTCTTTTTATTTGCTTTTTATATTCTTTTTTATCGAGACACACTACAAAGATATATTACTTCTCTATACATAACAGTCTATAAATATTATTTTTTTTAAGTAGCTAAAAGTGCATTTTATTGAAACTGTATATATCTACTGTTCTGTTATTCCTCCGACAATTGTAAAAAAAAAAAATAAACCATGAGTTTGAATAATGTTCATTCAATTTTGGAAACAGACACAGGGAATTCTAATTATATATATTTTTAACACGACAATCTTTCTAATCTACCGATCAGTCTTTTTTCCTATGTATTCCTTTTTTTTTCTTTTTTTACTAACGTTCACCCCATACAAGGCGCAAGAGTTACTCGTGAGTCACTGTCAAATGTTGTTGCAGTTAAGAGTAAAAGCTACTAAGTATAATTTATATGATATGTGAGAAATATAACAGTTAATTCTAGACTTGAAGAGATTAACATTGTAGTGGTCAGAAAAGCATCCTATCGGGAGTTTATTAACCTTCAGCATTTAGGTTTCTATTATAGTACGACTAATGCATTAGTTTAGTGAATATGCAAAAGTAAAAGGGCCTGAGGCAAGGATGTGTCTTCTCACCCGACCTGTTCAACCTATACAACAAGGCTATTCTGATAGAACTGGAAACCCTACCGGGATTTAGTATTGGCGGCCACACCATTAACAACATAAGATACGCAGATGACAGAGTACTGATAGCAGACACGGAAAAGAAATTACAAAATCTCCTACTGAATGTAGCAACGGAGATTGAGAAGGGACTAAGCATAAACTACAAGATGACAGAATGCATGGTCATCAGTAAAAAGATGAGCCCGAAATGCGATTTGCAGGTCGGAACACTAGAATCAAGCAGAGTATAAATATCTGGGAAACGTTTTGACAGAGAAAGGTAAGCGCGACACTGAGATCCATAGACGTATTGGGATGGCCAAGGACGCATTCCAAAAGCTGGGCAGAGTATTGCGTTACAAGTGAATTTCTTTGGTAACACAGAAAATAATACTGAGCTGTTACATGACATCTGTCCTTCTTTACGGCAGCGAATGTTGAACGATTTTCCTCAAAGATGAAGAAGAGACCCAAGACGACGGAGATTTGGTTCTACAGGAGGATGTTAAGGATATCATGAACCGAGCGTATGTGCAACGCTGAGATCATAGTGAGGAAGCAAACAAGGAGGAGGCTTATATTTAACATCAAGAAGAAGCAGCTGAAGTTTTTCGGAAACATAATGAGGAAGAAGAGCCTGGATATTCTGATACTCACGGGTCGAATAGAGGGAAAGGGAGACACTGGAAAACAACGCATGACATACCTAGCGGGCTTAAGCAAGTCGAAGACAGAACGTGCTTTGGGGGAGGTGACAGAGGGAAGGAACTTGATGAGATCTACAAGGGATAGAGGGAGGTGGAGAACCATGATCGCTTACGATCTAAAAAGACATAGCGCATAAAAAGAAATGAAAGATCGCGAGTAATTCTTGCGAATCCCATGTAGTTGGTTAGCTCTTTATTATATGTCTCATGACTATAGCCTGTTGTTAGATGAACCCAACTAACTTCTTAATAAATAAATATGTTAAATGCTTTATGGCTGAGATAGTTGCATGTTTTTCACATCAGTCGGTTTTAAAGAATTCATTATGTTGAAAGACAAGTAAGTGGGCGGATAGCTCTTTTCAAATTGAAATCTTAGCACCGCACAATATACTTTAAAAAACCCAATTTATTTAGAATTATTACTCATCCAAGATGAAGCATCATGTCGAGAATTATTTCGTAGTTGAGAAGACACAATGTAAAACATCTTGGCGCAAAATAGCCATGCTAAATTTGTGAAATTCGTAAATACAGTATTTCTAAAATGATAAGTCAAGCTGATCTGTTATGACTGGTGGCGCGTGTATTGATTAACATCCGGTGACAAAATCACAACGGCGGTGAAGTAATTAGGCGTGTTCATACTCATCCCAATCGGTCAGATATCCTGATCGATCAGGAAATATTGTATAATTTCTGCTAATCTCACCGTTAACAAAACAACCGTTTGCTTCTCTTCCCATCCTATTTATATTACAGAAGCATAACAGTTGATGACCAAGTCAATGGAAGTTCATCTATTGATTACAATGAAAATCGCTCAGGCGACTTTCCGCGCGCTGATTTCTTCGACAGCTTTCGGCTCCGAAACGCACCACCATATCTGGTCGGTTATATTCTACGTAAAATCCTGAAGCGTTTATTCCAGAATTATCAACATTGAGTTCATTCTTCATATGAATATGCACAGATCATATATATATATGTGTGTATATATATTTGGGCAACAGACCACTTTTAATACATGTTTCGTTGAAAAACAAGACTGACTCCATCACAGATTCCAACTCCAATTTACCAACTATCAAATGTATTCAATGATAATCAGCAGACTCTATAGACTGACAGACACACGAAAGTAACAATTATTCCTGCATTTTTTTTAATCTAAGAAAAACAATATAAACCTATCGTTTAGTTCCAAACTGCTCTGAATGCACAATCTAAATATCGTCTTGTCTAGAAAATATTAATTTTTTTTTTCTGTTGGTTAACCCATGTTTTTTTAATTAATCATTTCATCTCAACAAAGGCAATAAAGCCTCTAAGACGCAAGGGGTTACTGAATGTGAGAGGATAGCGGAAATATAAAATACTATTAAGCAGAGAGGAGAATAACAAAATAGAAATTTAGAAGACAGAAGAAATGTTAACATTGAACTTACCGTTACATCTAACCATTTCAACTGTAAGAGAATGCTATCTTGCCGTCCATCTCGTATTACGCTTAAATTCAGAAAGTGTAGGTATCAAAGCGGTAAGTTCGTCAGAATATTTGCCATGAAAATATTTATAGAAAGGCAACAAATAAACTGCAGCATACAATGAGAAATCGACTGAAGCCGAGATGACAGGTCAGGAGCAAAAGTATCGTAATTTCTTCTTATTATTTTATCGCGTCTTTTTCATATCAGAAGCACCAGACCAGATGTGACAGCAATACTCAATGCATAGACGAATGGTAGACTTATAACTAGATTCTGGCTAGAAAAAAATTATCTAGCACGACGCACTGAATCAAGTTTCCTATCAGCAGCCCTAACAATTGATTCAGTATAATCAGTAGAAAATGTTAGACCGAAAAGGCGCAAGTAATCTCTCAACTGGATGTTAGCATCAACCATGCTGATAGAAGGCAAAAAAAGTTTTTGGGGGCAATCAAGAGAGCAATTTTGATTTGAAAGGGGTGAAATAAACAAGCCATTTCTTGCCTCAGTTAACAACAGATTATACGTTACTTTTGAGCTCAACTGCCAATTTGAGCTTATCAAACTAACCAGACTTAATATTAAGACAAGTTAATAATTGTGTCATCGGCATAGTTATCGAATTGAGAACTAATGGCATCAGGAAAATCGTTGACGAAAATTTGGTACAAAGTAGTTTCAAGCCTAGAGCACGGCCCTACCGGCACTAATGAAAAAAAAGATATAAAAATGTACTCATTCAAGATACCTTACAATTCACGGTTTGATAAAAAAGACAAAAAAGATTAATGAGATGAAAAAATTGTACAGAAATGCCAACTCTGTATGATACCTTCTTGAGATCTAGTGCAATACCTCGAAGTTCCCCATTTTTATCTAAAGCTCGATAAACACTTTCAGAAATAACCGTTAATATATCAGCTGTTGACTTAGAAATATGGAAGCCATATTGCTTGCCTAAAAGAAGTTTCTAAAATCCTTAACCAATTCAGAGTTTATTAGAGACTGTATTTGCAAAAATAAATAAAACAGATAGAAGACTAACAAGCCGAAGGATCAGATGGTTGGAGGTACAGAAGAGGATTTCCATTAAGCAGGAAAGCAAGAGGCGGCAAGACATTTATTGTAGTTTAGAGAGAACAGGAGACAGTTCAGAAGCACATTTCGTAAAGACCATTGCAGCAATACCATTCTTTATGGGTATCAAGTTTAGAGATAATAGCTGAAACCATGGACAGATTTATATGAATATCACAAAAAAGAGGTTCTGTTCTGGGTGGAAAGTTACTTCAAATTGAGTGAAGAGAAAAGGAATAAAGGATTTACTCTTATTTAACCCGCTAATACAGAGCTGCCAATAGTCAAGAGAACCAAACCTGTTAGAGGCTATATATCACTTCATTCAGTCACGTTTACAATAATTACGAGCAGGCACAAAGAGGCTCCCGTTATGAGCGGAACTATCATACGGATACAGCCTAAAGTGTGATTCATCTAGGCTATAGCAGCTGAACAGGCAAATGTGAACCAAGGGATAGTAATAACATTAATATAATATTACCGTGACCAGCTACACAAAAATTGCAAATAGGATTAATTATCATTGAATATAGGATTAATTATCAAAATGCATCACTCATGTTTAACAAACTATAAACATCAAGCTAATTATCTATGAAAACTTTAAAAACGCTAACCTTATAAACAAATTAACTCCTCCCTGATAAAATCAAAATTAGACAATATTATTTCTGGATTTAGATGCCTCAGGACTCCCTTTCCGATGAAAACAAGCCTATAAATAATTATGCTGAACAATCAGCCTGTTAAATCATCTCTCCAACCAGAGATCCATACGGACAGATTTAAACCATCATGAACGTTCACCAAGCACAATGAACAACATGTTAATCTAGACCTGAAGTTCCCAACCCTTTTTTTTTAAGTCATCCACCACTTTTTATTTCTAAAATTTTGGTGTCCCTCTATAATAGTTAATTCTTACATACTAAACGTTTTACTGCAATTCACGTGCAATGAAAATATTGAAAGGCCGTTAACTTGGTCTCAAAACAAGCCTCCAAAGACCATGGTGTTCTTGAAAGAAAAAAAAATTAAAAACAAACAAAAAGACAGTTAAATATATATAGCTTGACAACATATAAGGTAGAAGTGAAAGGCAGAAATATAAAATGTTTGAATGAAAGCTTATTCTGAAATATACTTCATTTTAATCATGAAATAAGAATGTAAAATGAAATTTGAGCTCACGTTGTTATAGTAAACCGAAAGGAAAACATCCTATGCGTGTCCCACCAAAATATTACTATGCACCCGACGTTAGGAATCATTGGTCTAGACCACGAATGGGATACGTACCTCTCACTGCAAATGATGGAAGACATTATTATAAAAAACAAAGACGAAATAAAAACCCAATCCTTAATTATGAATACGGCTACATTGTACTGGCTGTATTTGGAAATTAAGAATACGCCTAATTTCAGCAACTTTATACCGTCTACAAATGCACTTACACAACATTTATTATAACAATGTAAGAAAAAATTATTCTTGAAAATGGCTATTAGATTGGCCAAAAGCACTTAAAATGAACAAACTTTTGTTCAATTTTTACATCCATTAAGTTCAGAAAAGACGACACTTATACGCGTAAGAGAAAAGCAGAACAAAATGCTTAGCAAAAGCAATTTGCCAGTCTTGTTCAACAAAACTTACATCTATATATATATAGTCAATAAATGAAGAAAGGTTATAGGGACTTCTCTTTGCGATCGAATTTAAGTTTCATGTATGAATCACACGTCAGCGTCAGATAAACCTATTTATATACATATGTATGTCTTCTAGATGAGAGATTTGCATGTGAAACTTAGTTCTCACCAATATAATTTTTCTTAACTATTGTCGCTCCAATCTTCTTACTCAGCAATGTCTTTAAAAAAATCTGCTCACCTTTAAATCTTAGTATTTTTACATGTTTTAGGTGTTAATGATTTTTATTATTATACACACATATGCATATATGTATGTATTAATACATGTTTTGTTAAATGTATGAATCATTGAACGTATCAATTATATACTCTATTGTTAATACCATATAGTATTGTACAGTATTGTATTATGCCATATGGAAACAGAAGAATAGCTATAACATTGGAATGTATGTCTGATAGACATGCTTAAAGCAAAATCAAAACCGACCATCAAGCTATAATTATTATTATTAATATCTTACTAATTTTTTATACTATTTACATGGTTCAGACTGTTGTCCTCATCTTTATTGTAACATTCACAAAGTTTTGGCCATTATACGCTGAGGCTTTCTTCGGGTGATATTTTGTTTGAATTTCAGTCGAAACGTCATGAATGTGACAATAAAGATGAAGACAGTCTGGAAAGAGTCAATAGTGTAAACCGTTGTAATACCTCATCTCAGTAATATAGACAAATTACTAATATTCGTTTCAAGTAATTTCTGTTATGATCACATTTCCGAGATCACCATTCTAGCCTTAGAAAGTAAACAATATATAAGATACGTGATAAAAAGCAAAGGAAATCGTATGAAAAAAAATTAGGCTAAAACTACTAATAAATTACAATGCTTTATCGAAATTCGAATAAAATTATAATGATTTTTCAAGCGTTGCTTAGATGTGGCACAAGGACGAAAGTAGGGGGCACCCAGTGAGGATCGAACTCACTACTCAGTCTTAGCGAGACAAGATTGCTAATCATTACACCGCCTCAAGGTTCCTGATTCGAATTAAATTTTAAGTCATGAATTTGATAAATATGTCCATGTATATGCCTACCACCCTGGAAATATTAATCATTGTAATTTTTGTCAAATAGTTTTGATTGCTGCATATAATTTAGTTCGGGATAATTTCCACGTCTTTATTATTTTGTTTCAGCATATTCCCCCGCCCCACGTATTCTCCATAATTCATAAAATATAGAAGGAAAAATCTTGAACTTCTCTTTACAAAAACGTTGCCGCCACCATCTGCGCCTGTTTTCTTGGAATTGCCTTCTGCTGACCTATGGTCTAAACTCCTGATCTTCCATTAAACCATTTTAAATTCACATAAACTTCAATTGCCCGTATGTACAAGAGATTATGAAATTTCAATAAAGCCACTGAAAATTGTTTGGGTCATATTCTATCACTTGTTCCCGTCTATATAAGACAGAAACTTTGAGATTGTGATATTCCAGTAAATCCATTGAAAATCGCTTGGGTCATTTCTTGGGTCATATTCCATCATCCCTTCCTGCATATACAAGAACAACATTGCCATAAACCCATTGAAAACAACGTAAAAACTCCATTTCCCTGTGTTGTTTTCTCGCGCGTCTGCGTCTATACAAGGCCGAAACGCTTAGATTATTATCTTTTAGTGAACCCTTTCAAATTCGTGTAAACTCTTATATATTGCTTTATGTTTCATGGCTTGTTTCCTCCAAATTAATGTACAATACCGGAATAGCGATTATGGAAGACAACAAAGACAAGCAATTAATTGTAAAAAAAAAAAAAAAATCAAATTACACTCGTTTCTTGTTAATTAATGGAATTCCTGTTCCAACAATCTAGTTTAAAAATTATCTTATGAGAATGTTTTTTTTTTATATATATTTAGGAATATATGGTTAAAGATGTACCAATTAATATTTCAATTAATTAATACGCTTATAACACAAACGGAAAAATTCTTGATGTTTTCATTGAAAAGGTCAGATGTCATCTTTTATTGCCTGATATATAAAGGTTACTTCAGGCCAAACGATAGTTTACGCACGAACAAAAAGGTTTACACTGCGATCGAAAATCAATAGAAATCATCTGTGTGCATCAGACTGGTGAAATGTGTATAACTCAAATATCTGATACGGCGAGTCGCTTATATCAATATATGCAACCAATATACATTGTTTTTAAATGTGTCTTCTTCATTGTATCGTTTCCCTTCAGAACGTGGGTATTCATAGCTCTCCACGTTTTCTTTTCCTTAGTATATTATTACGTATGTTATATTATCTCAAGAATAAGATTGGTGACATATGAATATTACTAAACATAACTTAGTACGAACAAGTTGGAAATACGATTGACGGAAATATACTGGGAATGCATCACACTCACACACACATATATATTTATACATATCTATACGTATAATATTTTAATTTCAATTAAAGGTGCAAATTATAATTTCTAAATTCATGAGTCATTCACACAAAAAACAAATACAGAGGTTAATGATTTAAATGGCGAGAATACATCTTCGCAAACAATATAAATAAGATACACCAACCCCGAACCTGTATATGAATGATATGATCCCTGTGTATAAATTCCAGTTGCATAAGGTCTTTTTAATTTTTACATAGACGGAAAATCTACCAGTAAAAAGAATTCTCTTTTGTACAAAAACCCACAACTTTAAAATTTAAATTCAAACTCAGCGTTGCGACCGCACGTTCAAAAACAATAACACATTTCTCATAGCAGTTTTTCGGATTTCATCTAGAACAAAATCTATTTCCATACCTGAGGATGTCTGTAGGAACAGGCGAATGCTTGTAAAAATTAAAAGACCTTATGCAACTGGAATTTATGAACAGGGATCATATCATTCATATACAGGTTTGGGGCTGATGTATCTCATTTATATTGTTTGCGAAGATGTATTTTCGCCATTTAAATCATTAACGTCTATATTTGTTTTTTGTGTGAATGATTCATGAATTTATAACTTATAATATTTATATACACGTGTACACACACACGCACATATTTATACTTATCTATACGTATAATATTTATATACACGTGTGCACACACACACACATATATATATTTATACATATTTATACGTATAATATTTATATATACGTGTACACACACATATATATATATTTATACATATTTATACGTATAATATTTATATATACGTGTACACACACACACACACACACACATATATATATATATCTCATTGGATGCGACAAACAAGTTGTATTTCTCTTATCTAATAATTTTTCTTTTCGGATCGTAATTTATATAAAAACTGTCCGACTATTCTTTTTATCCGAGCGCTTTCGGTTATACACTTAGCCATTTTCAAGGTTGAAATATATTAACTGTTAACAAGAAATAATTTGTTGTATATATGTATTTATATAGGGTCTGCCGCTTTTTTCGCGGAAAACAGCATAGCGTAATGAAAAAGGCCACAAACATAACGAAAATAAAATTTTATCGTTATAATATTTATGTTATTATTAAGATGAAAGAATTATTTAAAAATACGTTATCATCGCGACACAGAAAAAACTGTTTCCGAACTAAAAATTAGATTAAAAAATTTTCTTCCATTATCAACCGATGTTGTATAACTTCACAAATAATTATTTACGTTTTTAAGCAAATTAGTATTATATTTAAGAGTTTAAGTTGGAGGGTGGATGAGATTTCAAAATTTTAAATAGGTGTTGTCTATTTTGACGTATGAGGGAACAAGTCTAATCTAAGATGGAATAGTGGAAAAATGTGAGTTAAAGGCCTCGTGTGGTTATTTAATTTCTGCTTGCCAATATGGGTTTTCGTGTATGCGACGTGTCATCCTATCTACGTTTAGAACATATATAAGATACATTAAAATACAAGTAGTTATTTGTATCGAACCACGGGTTAATTTTGGCATTTTTTACAGACCAGAAACCTCATAGTAAAATACATGGTAGCAATCAGCATCAGTTTACAATTAACGAGTCGGCTGGAATTGTAGGTGTCTGTCTGTTCCTTCTCTCAACACGTCTTACTGGAGCTGTCTACAGGGACTTTATTTCTAACGCACGTCGAAACCTGCTAGAAGATGTACCACTGCTAATACGAAGAAGCATGTGGTTTATGCATGATGGGGCCACAATACATTTTAGTCTCATTTCTGGCGATGCAAAATCTGGCATCTACCGTAAAAAATGGATAGGTAGGGGATGACTGGTGCTATATCATACACGTTCCCCCGACTGCAGTCTTTTGGATTGTTATCCGTATGGGAGTAAGGAAAGGGGTTCGCCAGTCATTGATCCGACGGGTGCGTGTTTGTGTAGAAGCAAGCGAATGACATTTTGAACAGTTGTTATGAGATATTGTGTACAACGATGGACTTCTGTACATATATTTATACGGACATTTTACCTCGTTTTGATGTCAGTAACCCGCCCCAAAATTTGTAAAAGTATTATTTATACAGCATATATACAATAATAATGGAATAAGTGAATGATAAATGGGGTTCAGCAGTGGATGATGCCTTTCGTTTTACACTTATGTATGCTAGCAGGGGCTGTTGTGGAGAAAATTAGTTAAGGAGAAGACATATATCATTTGTGCTTATCTGTGTACCTAATTGTTTTTATCAGTAGAATTCAAGATGGCGGAATCCGAAAACAGTGATAGTAATGAAAACTTGGGAATCCAAAATTTTATGATTGCGGGTAGTGATAAGACCCGGAATGTTTTTAATATATTTCACTACGGACTCTAGGAGTAAAGTTGAAAAATTGTGACACAGTGACATTTAATACATATATATATATATATATATATATATATATATATATATAATAATAATAATACTCGGTTGGTAAAAAAAAACTCGGATAGCACAACTTGCAAGAATATCAAAACAAATTGGTAACTGAGGAAAAAATTGGAAAAAGAAGAAGCACCATAAACATTGGAATAGGACAAAACAAATCGTCCAGTGCCTTAAGTTTTTAGTCCAAAGAAAAACCCCAAGCGAGTAATAAAGCTAAAAGGTAGAGTGTTCGATACTCTAAGTAGAGCTAAAGTACTCTGAAGATCCGTTTAGGTGTAATATGTAGAGAGAGAGATTTGTATGCGTAATAAATATAGTAATGGCTAAAAGGAAGGTGACAGAAAACAATCCTACGAATAACAAATATGAACAAAAAAGAAAAAAAATCGAAAAGACAGAAACCTCCCCAAACAAAAATCTATAATGATCGATTTTCAACCAAATTATAACGCCGACAATAAACAAAATGTGTTCAGTGACTTCATTCTGAGTTTGTTGAGTTTGATCGGGTTGTTAGAATTTTTTATCATTTTTTTTCCAATATCTGCAGAAGATAACCTACGTCGAAATTTAAACACGTCGTACTTTGTCCGTTTAAATCATTTAGGTTTCCTTAGTTGGGCATTTAAGTTTTTGTAGGTTGCACCCTTGGATATTGAAAACACTGCCATTAGAATCAGTTCTGACATCTGTGCTTCATTCATTTTCCCACAGCCACAATGTAGCTAGCCTTCGACTATTCTATACATATTTTTATGGTAATTGTTCTGATGACCTCGCCTCTATGCAACCCAGATGTTATGAATTTAATCGCTGTACTAGATTGGCATCAAGATCTCATCGTTTTGCAGTTGGAATGGCTAGATATCACACTAAGGTAACATTTTCTCTTATCGTAATTCTTGTGGAATTCACTCCCGGCTTCCTGCTTCCCAGTCATCTTTGATCTCCGAAAATTAAATGCAGTATCAACCGTTATCTTTTTCTTCGTCATTCATGTTTTTTTTTTTTTTATTGTTCTCTCCTCTTAGTTTTCTTTGTCATATTCCCTCGTGCAGTAACCTCCTTGCGTCTTAGTGGCCTTCCTGATATCGGGTGAAATCATAAATTGTAAATCATAAATTTATACTTGTTTTGTACGCATAAGAAATATTTTATGTACACTTAAGATATCGTCTCTTGCGGATAAAACCTTTTTTTTATTTAATATGGGTTGTTTCGTTCTAATAATAACGATCTTTACGATTCAAAACTTTTTTGTCTCTTGATATTATCTAGGAAACGGTTAAGTGCGTATGAAACGAATATATTGCTGACACTGGAAACTTTTGTGAGCAGTACCCACTTTGAAAACCTAGTGTAAAGGAACTAATTTGAAAGCATTTTCACTTACATGTATTCAATGAATGCATATGAAAATATTTATTTATTAACTTGGTGTTAAAAAATATTGCCATTTAAATACTTTAATTGGGATACATCAATATCTTAACGCTGAAGCCGACATTAAATCCATTTAGATTCGTTCCCAGATAATTTCCAGTAAAGCAAAATCATTGTTCTACAATGACAGGATGTATTCTAAAAGATGTTTTTTATACTGATTACTTTTAAAAAATATGCGAAAATCAAACTATTTCCCGATAAATGCTGTATAATGAGAGTGTTTTTTGTACAGTGATGTTCATCCCGTACAAATCCCGATGACCACACGTGGTAGAGAGTTACAGAGTAAGAGAAGCAGCTTATATGGATATGTCTGAAAGATAAGTATTAACTGTAGACTTGAATCGGTTATGAATTACAGTCATCGGTGAAGCTTTCTCTTGGGAGTTGGTTGCACATGGCAATGGTTTGCTAGAAGAAGCTGCTCGACTGGAACTTATATGTTACCAAAGAAATGAAAAGAGAGTGAGTTTGTTTCGCAACATTGTGCGCCACATGACAGGTCCTAAGCCGTGAAGTTTAGTACGGGTGACACTAAGGAGTAGAGTTCATTTGAACACTTTCCATGGAAATAGCGGTAGAGCAGCAAGAGGCTTGCGACGTCTCGTC
Source organism: Acanthosepion pharaonis (assembly GCA_903632075.3). Lineage (NCBI taxonomy): Eukaryota > Metazoa > Mollusca > Cephalopoda > Sepiida > Sepiidae > Acanthosepion > Acanthosepion pharaonis. The sequence continues at coordinate 197,187 of CAHIKZ030003206.1, forward strand.
TATGAGAAAGAGCTTGTAGGGGGGGTGATGAATAATTCGATACCCACAAGGATGTAGAGAAGCTTTTGGATTCTATCGATAGAGTAAAGCGAAGACTAGGCAGCTCCTGTCAACAAATGGCGCCATTCCTTCATTGTCGGCCTGATCAGGCTATTTTAAAGGTAGATGATAGCAGGAGGACTCGGGTAGTTGCTGAACCAGTACAGGGAATCGACCATCTTCTCGGCAACTTTAGCGATGGTCGTATGTACGAGTATCAGTTGAGCTTGGGATGAGTTTAAATCCCAAAAGGTGCCTAAGTAGAGCGGCATCCCTCATGGAATACCCGTTCATCGCGATTGGTGAAAGTTTCAATAGGAAAAATAAAGAAATTCCATTTTTAATTGTTTAAATTTGGGAAACTTTTCCCATACAAAGAACATTACACTACCAAAGGTTAATATCTTTTACCATTAAAGTTCGTATTGTTCACGACTTGATAGGTAGACGAACAGATAGATTGGTATGCCAAGATAAATAGATATATATGCCTAGATAGATAGATAGAAAAATATGGATAGATAGATAGATAAATATGCCAAGATAGATAGATAGATAGATATGCCAAGATTGATAGATAGATCGATAAATATGCCAAGATTGACAGATAGATAGATAAATATGCCAAGATTGACAGATAGATAGATAAATATGCCAAGATTGACAGATAGATAGATAAATATGCCAAGATTGACAGATAGATAGATAAATATGCCAAGATTGACAGATAGATAGATAAATATGCCAAGATTGATAGATATATAGATAGATATGTCAAGATAAATAGGTCAAGATAGATATGCCAAGATGAAAAGATAATATGCCAAGATAAATGGATAGATGTGCCAAGATAGAGAGATAGATATACCACGATAGAGAGATAAGGGAAGATAGATAGATAAATAAAGGAAGATACATAGATATATATGTGAAGGTAGATAGATGGATATGCAAAGGTAGATAAATAAGAAAAAGTAGATAAATAGACAGATATGTGATGAGAGATAAAAAATTACTAAATATAAATTGGATTGCTCTTTCAATGTTCTGTCTATGGATTTTTCCAATCGATTGTTTCATAGAAAATACCCAAAACTTCACCGACTTTCAAATTAATTTCTTCGTAGATTGTTTAAACATTTAGATATTTATCAAACATTAACCTCCCAAATAAGCACGTTAAAGTAACGCGAACTGACAGCGTCTAAGAATTTGAATGAAACCTGTCGTGTAATTTATTGGGGTTATTGTAAATTCTTCCTTTAATGTCGCTCTTATCATTCACCTCTTAGCCATCTATATCTCGAGACGAGACACGTTAAATTTGAGCAACATCTAGCCGACACACAGGGTTAAAATAGGAAACTAAAATGATACATATGACACACTCATATCCTCTCACCTACCTCACTCCCTCACTTCGTTAACTTTACGTAGACTTGATGAGGTCCGTAAAAAACGTGTGAATTTCTTTTCACTTTTCATTTCAGCTTTTGGAAGTAAAGTCTGATGATCCAGAACCCTGTTAAAGGGGTTATGGTGAAATAGCTTATTACATGGAATCTTAACGTGGTCTGTTTTTATTCAAATATATATATATATATATATATATATATATATATATATATATATATATATATATATATATATATGTATATATGTGTGTGTGTGTATGCATATATATATATATATATATATATATATATGTGTATGTATACATATATATATATATATATATATATGTGTGTGTATATATATATATATATATATATGTATATATATATATATATGTGTGTGTATATATATATATATATATATATATATATATATATATATATATATATATATATATATATATATATATATATATATATATGTGTGTGTGTGTATATATATATGCATATATATATATATATATATATATATATATATATATATATATATATATATATATATATGTATAAAAAAAAAGAAAGAACAGTAAGATATATAATCCGGTGTTCTTATAGATATTTTTATTTTACAAAATATGCTCAATGTAAATTTACAGAGCATTAATATTATAAATTAATTGATTTAAAATATGTTTTTTTCCGCTACACAGTTCTAACCATTTTTCAAAAATAGAAGCTAAAAGCCCCGAATTTAATTTTGCAATTAAATTAAAAGCATTAGTTCCATTTCATCCTCAAGCGAATTTTGGAGTAACTTTTAAAAAATTACTGGGTTTTAAAGACACAGCTAAAATCACGTTTCCATGGTTACAGAATATTCTACTCCAATTTGACAAGTGATATCTAGGTTTTCCTTATGACAGTATCATTGTATCAGTTATTAGCTACAATTTAGTAAGGGGTAGGGATGTATTTTTCAATGAAAACTGACATCCATTGAATGCATGTCGTCTGGATTTTTTTTTTAAAAAATTATTGTTAACGGTAAAAAAAATTCTTACGGTATTTTTTTTTTTCCATTTATAAATTTAAAGGTTTTCGGGGGTGTTCATAATACTATTTATTTAACTACGATTTGAAATATTCCTCTTTTTAATTTTTATTATACTATATTCTTTTTAAGAACAGTTAAATGTATTAGACTCCATTATATTATGTAGGATTATTTAAACATCAAGTTTAACTATGTATATGAGGTTACATTTTTTTTATGAAAAATTTATGACTATTACGGCAAAAATGGTTACTTAATTTCCCTGATTTAGTAAACTTTTATTTTATATATACACCTAGTAATATATTGTTTCTCATGTAGGTACAAATGACATGGGTCATTCAAAAGCTTACATCTTATGGCATTTCATATTAATTTTATTTTACTATAGGTGTTTTTATTGGATTCTTTTAAGTGCGTGTAGTACTAATTAAAAGAAGTTTAGGTTAGAATTCATTTTATTTAACTACAATTTTAATTACAATTTTAAAATTACAACTTTAAAATTTTTAAAATATTTTCATTGTTAGTTTTAATAGACTATATTACTTTATAATAGAAGGAAAATTACTCATAGTAAGTAAATATATATATATATGTGTGTGTGTGTGTGTGTCATTTAGTGTACGCATATTTCGAAACCAGCAGTGAAACAAGCAGACTTGATTTTAGGCATGAAATTAATGAATGCACCCCGTTATCTTCACAAGATGCGTGCGCTGATTTGTTTTATATATAATCAATTTAAAGACTACGGCAGAGAAAAATGCGGAAGAGAAATAGATAGGAAGGGGGATCGAAAGAGAGAAACGTTGATATTTGTATGCCAAATTGCCGACGGTGAGAGGCTATGATGTGTAAAGTGAAGTTTTCTTGATTTAAAAAAAAAAAAAAATTCTACCTATATTTGTCAATCTTACAAAATCGATATTTATGAGTGCTACGTCTATCCCACAAAATGTGTTTCTTTATTATCAGTGAATAGCCAACATTTCATAGTAAAGATCCTGAAGTAATTTCTACTTTAAATTCAGATTTGTCTCTCTCCCAGACTGGCTGTCACCCAAGGCTAGAGCCCCCAGCCTGAACTACTTTTTAAACTTTGTATGATTAAACATGTGGATTTATGCATTTCTCAATAGAATTAGCGCGAAATAAATGGAGAAGATTAGGACGAATAAAAAGATAGCTGTATACTCTTATAGTTAATTCCTGGTATGAGCTTTTTGCGACTTTTTCAACTTACTTCGTATAACGCGAAGCGATTCGGGGCTGTGATAATATAAGATGACGCTTCACCTTACTCCATGAGACTTAAAAATTCGTTTGAGATATTTGGTCACCTTCACGGATTATTCTTTCTTTTTTTTTTACGTCCAGATACGAAAGTGAGCACATATATTTCGACAAATCGGGAAAAAAAAATCTGTGTTCTAAGCGCTATTCGGGTTTTGTTTAACTGGAAGGTTCTTCGTAGCCCAGAGGTCAAACCACCTCAGATCTAAAGACGGTTTTTCCTAGGATATTTTTTGAACACGATTTCTCGGATATTCAGGACAGAAGAAGAAAATAAATAAATATACTCGTTAATAAATAAATAAAAACAGAATATCGGCTTAAACATGGATATCCATTAAAAATAACAGTTAAGCAATAAATTAGTTCTGGGAACACTATCTGTTGTTTAAGGTCCTAATAGTTAAAAACTAATAATGGTGATAAGTCTTTTCCCCGAAAACGGTTGTTTTGTGGAACAAAATACCAACAGGATGTTTTCACTAAAATCTTGACCACTTATAGTCTAGTGTTAACAATCATCGTTACTACATAATGCCATGAACTTCACTTATTCCATTCATTTACGCTCATTCAGCTCTACCTTGAGTGACTCATCTGTTGGGTATTGAAAATTAGTATAAAAGAACAAAAAATCGTTTGAGATATTTAGTTACCTTAACGGACCATTCCTAAAAGCTTTTGACCTCCGGATACGAAAGTAAGCAGATATATTTCGACAAATTGGGAAAAATCAGTGTTCAAAAGCGTTATCCCGGTTTTGTTTAACTAGAAGATACTTCGTAGCCGAGAGGTTAAAATACATCAGCTTTAAAGACGCTTTTCCATAGGATATTTTTCGAAAAAGATTTCTCGGATATTCAGGACCATAGATGGAAATAAATATACTGGCTAATAAATAAATAAAAACAGAGCACTGCTCAAACATGGGTGTCCATTTGAAATAACATTTAAACAATAAATTAAAATATTTCGGATTAATAAATGTAAAATGAATTCTTAAAACACTATTGTATGTCTAAGATTACTTGCTATAAAATTAAAATCGGGTGTGGAGTAAAATGGAAAATATGTAATTGTGGGATATGCCTACATTTGAATAGGTTCCCTGAACCAAATCGATGTAACATTTTAGCAAGGTAAAATCTCGTTGCAGACAAATTTATGTTTTCTACCGTGTCGCTTGTTTAACAGTTGTGGAATATTAAACGATATGTAACAAAACTAAAAGAGAGAAAAAAAAACTAAATCAAAGTTTAATAGAGATACTTGTTTATTTCCTCAAAACTTCTACGCAGTTACCTTTTTCTAAACTTCTAAATATTTTCTTCATCTGTAAAATAGCTTTCTATATTTTTCATTACTTTCTGTTTTAAATGCCCAGCATCACACAAAAAAGAAAGCCAACAAAACTCTTTCTCAGGCAAAGATTTCAAATAAAGAAAATTTCATTAAAAAAAAATCTGTTCCTTCTACGAATTTTTCTTTTTTTTTCTTTTCAGACTTTTTCCTCAATTGTTTTTTCTTGCTTCTTTCTTTCGCTGAAATTGATTTCTGCACTCATCTCTTGCCGACTTCTAGATGTCTAACCGCTACTTTCCAATAAACGTCAATTGCGTTCAGCCAATATTATCTATTCTTACGAAATATCGCTTCTCATTCAATAGAAGCCAAAGTTCTCTAACTCTCCAAGCGAAATTGCGAAGACATTGTTTCTGTAGTTTTCAATCAATTTCTTTTTTAGCTTGCAATAACTTCAGTAGATATAGGTACATTTATTTCACAACTTCACAGACCCATACACAGAAATACATACATACACATTATATATATATATATATATATAATGTGTGGGTGTGGTGGGGGTGAATGTGTGTATGTACTTATAGCAAACATACTTCACACTTCAGACTCTTGTTTGATGTGATTCCAAACTCACACCCATTTTTCTATACTTCTGTGAAATTGCCGAAGCTATTTTCTCCTGTCTCCGCTGCAATGATATACGTAGTTAAATTATTGTTTCATTAAAACACTGACTAATGTCCTGATTTCGCAAGCTATTGCAAGTGATTCCGATTTTGAGAGAGTATTTTATTTCTGCTGTACTAACCTTTCCTGAACCAAACAAATCTTCAGAAATACCTGTAATAAAACAATGGCTCGTGCGTCTATAAGGAACAATAAATAAGGATTACTTACCTCTTGTCTAAGAAAACTTACGGAATTCTGCCCAGAATTTCTTTCCGATGGATTGCGTTTACCCTGTAAATATAGAAAAGCTGGCTGGAATTGTGTATGGCTAAGTGAAGATGACACTGAGAAAATGTGCCAGCTAAATGAGGCCGACTAAAATATTAACAAAAAATAGGATCATTCAACCGATTGTAGGCATGAGTTACAGTATTTTGAATAAATAATATCTATCTATCTATCTACACATAATATTAAACGAACGCATACGGAAAATAACATTTCACAGAATAATATACTAAACATTTTTGTAAAGGATATTTAAAAATATATTAAAAAATATATAAAAATAGATCCATCCTACGATGAAATACGGAAAAAATAGAATAAGTTCTATGCGTCTTTTTTAGGTATTTCAGACGTAGCCAAATATATAAAAAAATATTAGCAAGACTATCGTATATAATTTTGAACCAACTTACTATCATTTTAAAAGATGTTCATTTTTTGAACACAGTCTACAGTTGCAGACATGCTTATTTCGCCATCGGTGCCAAAATCGAAACTTCACAAATTCGTGAAGAGTTCAAACTATTAAGAATCTTCGCATGATCTATTGTACAGACTTCATTCAATAACATGCGATAGGTTTCGGCGTAATGAAAGAGTCCAATGCAAGCAACTGTCATACGGCGGAGACAGAGGTGTTATTTTGGCTCAATTAGAAAATTAGGAAAGGTTAAGTAATTTGGGGTCCATATCGCGTTGAAACGCCCATTCTCATCCGATAAAAGAAATTAAGCAACGTTGAGCATGGTCAGTAATCAGATGGGTGGCAGCAGGAGGATACCATGCATGCTACGCGACAGGCTGCGATTGATAGTATCTCGTTACTTATACTAACAGAAGGTCTCGATATGTGGAGGTACTTCTACCAAACCTCTGCACCTGTTGGATGTGACATATTTGTTAAGTTTCGAACTTGGCAAGAGTAGCCAAATGAACATTCCTGCCCTCGCAGGTGATGTTCCAAATAGCCATGTAATACAAACCCCCACAAAGATTAACACATTTTAAAGTTATCAGTGACAGGTCGTATACCGTCCACAACATCAAATCAGGGCTAATATGGCGCCTGAAGTCTCAACACGGATTCTAGGAATCCGTTTACTTAAAGCGGGGATAGGGGTAAGCGTTACTTCAGACCTCCACGTGGACCACAATAATATCGTGGAAGATTCTAGTGGTGTGGCGAGTGGGTCATATGTAGACCGAGGGCACCTCGAGGTGGTCTAATGGCTAGCAAGCTTGTCTCGCTAGAACAATTACGACTGAGTAGTGAGTTCGATCCTCACTAGGTACCCCCTACTTTCGGCCATGTGCCACATCTAAGCTACGCAGGCACCTCGGCGTGGTGTAATGGTTAGAAAGCATGTCTTGCTAGACCAATTACGACTGAGTAGTGAGTTCGATCCTCACTGGGTGCCCCATACTTTCGGCCTTGTGCCATATCTAAGCCGGGCTTAGAAAATCATCATATGTAGACCGAATGGAGCTCTTTAATGTTCAATGGAAGAGTAGGTTCTGTCTTCATTCAAGTCATTTTCGGATGCGTATAAGTTGTATACCTGAACAGCGAGATTTTTCCAGGTACATTGGCCCACGACACACATAGCGGCCTAAAATTTGCCCGCCTTTAATATTCGTGGAGGGAAATTTGAACAGTGCCATATTGGTTTACATCAGTGTTCATCCCATTCTGCTGTCATTCCTGCAACAAATGATAATGTACTCTTCCAGCAGACTAATTCCGACCTTTTTTAATGGCCGCACTACTCATCAGACTCTGCACGATATTCAACATATATCTTGGTCGACACGATTGTAAGTCTTATCACCCATTATGCATGTACCATATGCAAGTCATGTAAGGTGTCTCGTTCAGTTAATACACCTTCAAATTCTGCAATATTTCGTCTATAGGGGTAAGAGACACATAATTTGTATTGTATGATGGTATTTGTTATCTATACGAACGCATGCAAGAATACAAGTCTTTGTAAACTGACAAAATACATTATAATTATTGTTTATACACATGTTTTGGAACCAGAGAACGTATCGAAACGTGTGGATAGATAGATAGATAGATATTATTGCAATTCACTATGACCGTTGCTGAGAAGATCGAGTCAAGGATTTTGGTTATCGTGAGAACAACAATAGCTTTTGGACCTGCAAGTAGCTTGCAATGCTTATTGCAGATGTTGCATGCTAAATTGTTTTTTTATTTTTTTCCAGGACCTAGCTGATTGTGAAAATCTGTTCAGCTTGCTCGTGAGTGTCCATGTAACAACTGAAACCGAAAAATTTTCTGCTGGTTTTCTGACAGACATTGCAAGTTAATTTTTTTCCACCGTAATACTGATCATAATTTGTAAAAAGTTTAAAAATTTCTAATAGAGCATCTATTTTTACTAAATAAATAGAATATTTCTTCAACTAACCCCAAACATATTAATCTTTTATATCGCAGCCATATACATTCTAACTATAAACAAGACGAAATTATCCTAAAAAATAAATGCTAATATATACACCAGAGATCCTAGTAAAAACAATAATTATATACTACAGTAAATCTAGTATATCTTATTCAATCATTCATAATGACACTTCTCATACTAAAGTGTTGCAGAAAACCAAAATTGTCTTTAAATTTAAATGTCCTCTTTAACCTAACATATCATACCATTTTGGAATCAGGCCAACTCCGTGAGTAAATTAAAAATATTGCAAGCCGAATCCGTACTCGCAATTCTGAAATTCGCGATTCCCAAGTTGTCAGTACTGCGATTTTTTTCGGCGATTATTTTACGTGATTTTTTGCGACGAATTTTTTGTAAGATAACAGTAATTATAACTTGGAAATAAATTTGACAATAATCGAAATTAATTGCGAAATACAGCGAAAGTCAACCATGAAATAAAAATAATTATTTGTACGGAAACTAAAGACCTACTTACATAAAATTGTCTCTCAATTTATTTTCCGAATACGGTTAGCACATTGTAGCCTAGTTTGTAGTTATATTGTTAAGCGTTGGTTTTTTTCTTTTTTTATTATTAGGGCTTCCATTATTTTTAATCATTTTTTACAGGTCGATGAGGTTATTATATTTGTGTTTTCTATTAGTACGTTTCGAATGGAGCCTGGTAGTTTTGTGTGGGTGTTTAAATGGGTTCTAATAGGGTTCTGGTTAGAGAGGTGTAACGTAAGGCGTCTAGATAGGCATGTAGTTGTGTGACCGATGTGATTATTTATGAGATCGGTTTGATCAGGAACACATTCCCTTAAAGGCATTTGAACTCAGAGATAATGTTCGTTCGTTGTAATTTTGACTTAGCTGGTGTGTTGTTACTTTTGAGCATAAGGTTTGCTGTCAACAAGTATGTTACGAATAGTTGTCCTGTAAGTCTCCGTGAATATTTAAATGAAATCTAATTAAAAGATTAAAAGATCATTCGGACAGTTTTTATATAATTTATCATCTGAAAAGAAAAAAAGAATATTAGATCTCATGAGAAATTGTATAAAAACTAAATCAAATCACCTTGTCTACCGTACTCACTGAAATGTGTATGAAAGAGGGATTGTTGCCTAAATATACGCATTTTAAATATAAAACAAATTATTAATTATTTTACTGAAATTTTATTTCTATTAAATTTTACTGTGGATTTTCTAGACTGCGCAATATCTTAAGGGTAGAGTCAAATTCTGTGTCAGATGTCATTTTTACGATAGTACCCAAAACTTGATATACATAAATTATATATGTATAAAAGTGTCGGATTATAATTGACTACAATGTATAATTTTCTTCTATTGTATCAGACACTAAAAATATCTGAAAATGTCTGACGATCGGTTCTATCTAAGCTCGAATTTACCTCAAAATTTTAGTAATGCATATGCTTTTTCACATTTTCACATTTTTCACACTATATATATATATATATATATATATATATAGCCGTGGTTTTGTTTGATATCAAACTCCTCCTACGGTTTTGGAGGTAGATCCTCTTAACCATATATATTCTGAAACTACATTACCCAGGGTACTTGGATAAGTACATTTCATTTTGATCGGGGTGGGCACCAACCAAAGACATTATTTTTTTCTTTTCATATAAATTAAATATATATTGGAACAAGGGAATGACTCCTATGGTACTTGGATAAGTATATTTTATTTTGAGTAAAGGAGGTACGGGGTTCACAAACCTCCACTGATTTTTTTTCCTTTTGATTTAAACTAAATTTAAATTTGAAGAAGGGAATGTCTCCTATTCAAAATATAGAAGGAGAAAGCCAGAAGAAGTAGGCCACATCAGAAAGATCATCTTGATCAAAGGGAGTCCCCGTCTCCACCCACATTATAGGTTTTTTTTATTCCTTTTGATTTAAATTAAATTTAACTTTGAACAAGGTAATGACTCCTAGGGTAGTTGGATAAGTACATTTTATTTTGATCAAATGAGTCCCCGAGGTGTACAAATCCTCCACTTGAAATTTTATCCTTTGATTCAAATTAAATTTAAATTCGAAGAAGAGAATGATTCCTATCCAAAATATTGAAGGAAAAAGGCTGAAAATGGAGGTCATATCAGCAAGATCAAAATGAGACAATACTGACGTCAAGTTGAGCAAGAAATCTTCAATCAGTGGGTAGTGCATTACAATACATATTTGTTGCGACAATTCATCTGTAATATCAATGTTGAAATCTGCTCATCAATTCATTCAATCAACTATTGCATCAAACACATATCAAAGGTGTCAGATGAATCTCTTTTTGTACAGCACATTGAAATTTTTGTTCTCTTTGATTTAAATTAAATTTAAATTTGAACAAGTTAATGATTCCTATACAAAATATAGAAGGAGAAAGCCACAAGATGTGGGTCACATCGGCAAAATCATTGAGTTATATTGAAATGCCTTATTTTTTTCCACAAATTATAACAATGATTTACAATCAGTCATTTTCTTACAAAGTTGTGTGACACGCAGCATGCGCTAGTAATTTGAATAGTATATATATATAATATATATATATATATATATATATATATATATATTAATCATAGCCCAATTTATAAAATAAAGACATCTCTAATGAAAAATATAGTTTAAATTCGTTTGTGCCACACTTCTCGCACTTAAAAAAAAATGACCAATTAAATTTGTTATTTCCTCTCCTGAAAAAGATTGAAATCGGATTTCTACTTTTATTCAGACTTAATTTCCCATTAGGAATGAATTGTTCTATAAAAGAAAACAAAGCAAGTACAAGCGACTTGATTTTGAGTCCATTGCAAAGAAGTTTCCGGATAAATTTTATCTCATTATTTAAATTTTTTTGTCTCTTTCTTTATGAATGATTTTCTTTGGGTGTTTAATCTGCTGAAAATAGACACGAGGACAATGTCTCCAATTTTCTGTTAATGTATGCTACTAAACATTGAAAATATCGATTCCAAATGAATATATATATATATATATATATATATATATATATATGAAGAAATTTCTTCATTCTGTCGGATTTATATCCATTTACACTTGCTTATATATATATATAGTCAAACAAAGAGAGCCAGACAAAGCCAGCTTTCCCTGACGATCCGCTTAGGTGAAACCTTGGTAGGTTTGTCTGGCTGTCTAGGTTTGACTAGGTCTGCTCTACTTTTGTATTGAGCACTTTTTTAGTTAGTTCATTACTCGTATCGAGTTTTTTTCTTTGGGCTTTTCTGTATGCTGTACGATTATTTTCGACAGACGTTCATGTTCCTAGCTCTTTTTTTTTTTTTTTTTTTTTTCCTTCGAAATTGGTTTTCATTATCAAATCAAGAAAACCGAAGGTTATGAGACGAATGTAGTTATATATATATATATATATATATATATATATATATATATATGTGTGTGTGTGTCATGAAAACACTCCAAAACGAGTACACAGGATTACCTCGTCAGTGATGTTATGACTTGGGGTCATGACAAGTTTCGGGTCTTGCAACATCATACTTGTTCGCCCAAGAGACCCTACCGAGAAAGTACTATTACGGCAGACGATCCTGAAAGAAAAAATTCGCCAAGCACGCGACACATGGACACATTAAGTAACTGCCACTGCTGATCTTGAAATAATTAAAGGCGACCAATCATTAATGTCTTACGTCACTTCCTCCTCAGCCAAGACGATACAAAAAAAGAATAGACAGCATGCTCGTCTTTTTCTATATATATCTTACGTCCAACACGCTGAAAGACCCACATTCTCAACGAACAGTTTGACATAACAGGTTAAGTAATGACAAGAAAAGTTTCCTTTCGTATGAAGCGTTGCTTAACAAATATATATATATATATATATATATATAGAGAGAGATAGAGATAGATATGAATGTATTATTATTATTATTTACAACATCATCATTCTGGTGACCAGGTGTGGTCGTAAAGTCACTGTACAGCTAACAACCTGACCAGTTCATTCTACATATCTATGCTGAAAGCCGGAGAATTCGCTATTCATGCATAGCTTATCAAGTATACCGGACGGAGCCTATTCCTCACCGGGCCAAACCACAGCCGATATCCTTCAACTTGAAAGCTCGCCATGGTCATGAACATGTGCTCATTAATTCCAGAATTAGTTAATATTATTAATCTGAGATTGAAAAACAATACTGTTTTCACTTTTTGATAGGTATCGAATAAAGTTAAGTGTTCAAGAGAGATAAACTGTCAGTAAATTTTTATAATATTCTTGCACTTTATTTAATATTAGACTAATGCTTTGCTATGAATGATTTCAATTTTTACTTATATTTTCAATTCTTCCAATATTTTACGTAACTCTTAGTTTTCACTCGAAAAGTTGATCTCAAATATCAGACGGATTTTCTTTGCTTTCATTACGAACATTTATCTGATCGTCTCTCCTAAATTCAGTAATGCGCTAGAATTCTAAAATCCTATATATTTTTTAATATTTCATTCTCTAGGAAAAGCGTTGGCTTGCATGAAAATGCTAGGCATTTGTTCATTTAACGGTGAAATTTCTTATTTGGCATGCATTATGAAAATAATTTAGTGCAAAATTTCATTAAAATAAGTGAACATTGAGATCCAAGCAGACCTTTCAATATATATATATATATATATATTACTTTATATATATATTTATATGTGTTAAAAAATTCCATTCGACGTATGAAATTAACAGATCACTAGGTACCGACAGCATGGGAGAACTGAGATTTGTTTATAGAGTTTTTAAATATATATATATATATTTTTTTTATTTATACATATATATATATATATACTTTTCAATACATATATATATATATATATATATATATATATATTTTTTTATTTATACATATATATATATATATATATATATATACTTTTTTTTACATATATTTATACTTTTTTATTTATATATATATACTTTTTATTTATACATATATATATATACACTTTTTATTTATATATATATATATATATCTTTTTATTTTACATACATACATATATATCTTTATACATATATATATATCTTTTTATTTATACATACATACATATATACACACATATATATATATATATATATATATATATATATATATATATATATATTATCATTTTATTTAGTTGTTTTGCGTACTCGTATCAGTAGAAAAATCACGTGGTAGAGATAAACACTCAGTTGTGGAGCAAGCTAAGTGAATAATAATTCAACCTTGAGAAAAAAGCTATTTATGGTGCCATGTAGCATTTCATTGTGATAAAAGTGGGATAGTCCATTGTTTGGGCTGTGATTGGCTGCTGGTACCTGAGTGGAGGTATTTCTATATAAATACCAGGTTGATTCATCATTTAGTTTGCAGGGTTTGTATTAAGTTACAACCTGCCAGCTGGACGCTAGCTGGGACCCTTACGCCGGTAAGTGCTGTTTATTGTATTGTTATTCTACAGTATCGTGTTTTTTTTGCTGCTTTGAACTTGCATGCTGGACGATTACTTTCGGCTAACGTACATGTTCTTGGTTCTTTCTTTTTTTATAGTTTTTTTTCCCTTTGGTATTGGTTTGATTATTTGCAAATCAAGACACCGAAGGTTTTCCGAACCAGTGTAGTTTCTTATACCTATAGGATTACTACTAATACCAATAATAATTCACTCTAGGCCATCTTATCGAGCATTTTATAAAATCAACTAATATGGAACGTGTAGATATAGGACATTCGCTTAAGAACATACCCGTACCAGACCTTCATTCATATGTTTATTAAAGAAAATAGAATATTTTATCATAAATATGAGATAGAAAGCTTACTTTTGCTTTAATAACAACCTAAATATGAATTAAACTATTGAACACTATGGGTTTATAACTAATGCCTATCCCCCACACATTAAAGAACTCGATAAATTTGAATCAGATTTAATCGGACTAATCAGATAAATAAAATATAGGAAAATAATAATAATATGCAGCATCAAATTAGTAAAGACATGAAAGAGATTAAGAATTATAAAAAGATTTATGTGAAAGCCGATAAATCCAGGTTTTTATATGAAATGAACCCTAAATTTATAACAAAATATTACATAAAGAGGTCATTAAACACTACAAAAATGCCCCTGATGATATTGAAGCTAAACTAAACAAAGAAGCTTGTATTTTAGCTAATAAATTCAATCTAGTTAATCGTGTCGAAAAAATAAGTATAAAAAATTGCTTCATAACTGTAAAGATCACAAAAGTAATCTTTTAAGCAACCCTGAATGTCGACTAATAGATCCCACCAAAACGCAATTAGGTAAAATTAGTAAAGTTATCTTACAGGAGATACGTGATTCCTTAAAGACTTTCCTTAATATAAACCAATAGCGTTCTTCCCATGATTGTATTAGGTGGTTTAAGTATTATAATAAAGATATTAGATGCTCATTTATTAAGTATGATATTAAAAAATACTATCCGTCAATTACAGAAAAAAAAAAACCTTAACGAAGCTCTCCAAAGAGTTTATACAGATTTCAAATGATAAAATAGAACTAATTAGACACTGTCGCAAGACCTTATTGTTCCATAATAATGAATTATGGATAAAAAAAGACGATATAAATAATTTTGACAATCCCATAGGTGCATACGATGGAGCAGAGGTGTTCGAATTAGTTGGATGCCTTTTGCTGAATAATCTAAATAATTACGTAGATTTTAATAACCATGGGTTATACCGTGATGATGGATTAATTATTGTTGATAGATGTAATCCCAGAAAATGTGATATAATCCGAAAAAAGCTGCACTGGCTGTTTAAAAATTCGTACTCAACCTCGAAATTGAAACTAACCTTAAAGTAACGAATTACATGGACATCACTTTAAATTTACGAGATGGCACTGTTTCCCCGTATAAAAAGGATAACCAGGACCAAATATCAGATCTAATCACCCGGCGCAAATTTCTAAAGGCATTAGCCATATATTATCTACCAATTCATCAAATAAAAAATCTTCGATGCTAATAAATTAATTTACAAGCAAGCTCTAACTAAAAGTGGACATAAAGATAAACTAGAATACATTAACATAAAAGATGACAACGAAACCCAGAATAAACATAAGAATAGACATAGAAACATATTGTGATTCAATCCCCCGTTTAATTTATCTGTAAAAACTAAAATTGGTAAAATATTCTTTAATCTACTGGAACAAAATTTCCAAAAGACCAGTAAACAACACAAAATCATACTTATTATAAAACCCAGGTTGTGTGTGTGTGTACGTTTATATATTGGATCGGTTTTCCTACATTTTTCAACCGATTTCAACAAAAGTTCAGAGGACTACGTATAATTACCTTGCGGTGGTTCTGACAGCGCCAAAAATTGAAAAAACAATTGTTTTTTGCACGAAATCAATTTGAAAAAACGATTAAGAGGCATCGCGAGAATGAAAGCGGGACAACTCATATTGAGTTATACTTATTATAAAACCCAGGTTGTTTGTGTGTGTGTGTGTGTGTGTGTGTTCGTTTATATATGGGATCGGATTTCCTACATTTTTCAACCGATTTCAACAAAACTTCACTTTTTTTTGGCAGGTAGTGTTTCTTATTGTCTTGTACACTTTTTTTCTTTATTTTTACATTCAGAATGCTTCAAAAATTCCATTTGCAAGACAATTGTTTATAATAAAATTCTATTCAATTGGTAGACTCATAATGATTGAAAACAATGTTTTTGTTTGAGTTTGAGTTTGGGTTTGACCAATTCGTAAAAAAAAAATAATAAATAAATAATTAAGACATGCGTGTCCGTCAACCTTAAACAATAATCTTTTCAATTTTATTTTTCAGTCTTTATGATGGTCGATACTTGATCTATCTCTTACTGTTACATCCCCGGGCAACGCTGGGCTCTACTGCTAGTATTTAATAAAAATAGTGTCAAACTAAGCTATAGTTGCATGCCAAACCTAGCGAATTTAATTAACGGATACAACGAAAAAAAAAACTTGGATAAACCAGACACCACTTCTCCTAGATGGAAAAAGTTCAACAGGAGTGCGTGGTATATCAAATTAAAATATATAAGGACATAAATGACTACAATAACAATATAGATCCTAAAGTATACATAGGATCTACTCAAAATGTGTTTAAAAAACGACATTACAACCATATGAGTAGCTTTAATAATCATAAATCGAAACGTAATACTACACTATCTGCCTATATATGGAAAATTAGACGTGATAATAACAAAGACCCCATCCTGAAATGGAAAATATTAAAAAGATGTTCCAAATATAGAGCAGGTTATAAAATTTATCATGTCTAGAAGAAAAATTAGCTATAGATTTATATAAGGAACCTGATTATTTATTAAATTCTAAAACGGAAATTCTTAGCAAATGTAGACATAAAAAAAACGTTGGTTGTTAGACTAGGTCTCCTCTCCCGTTCTTTTTTTTTTTTTGAATAAATGGTTCCCCAACCCCACCCTTTGTTTTTTTTTTTTTTTCTGGTCACGTGGTTATTTTTTTGTTGTTTATTGACTATAAATATTCCGTTCTTTTTCACTTTTTTAGCCAACCTTCACTGATGATCCGCTTAGGTGAAACCTTGGTAGGTTTGTCTGGCTCTCTAGGTTTAACTACGTCTGCTCTACTCATTTTATTGAGCACTTTATTTAGTTGTATTACTTACTCGTATCGGTTTTTTTTTCTTTGGGTTTGGAATTTGCATGCTGGATGATTATTTTCGGCTAACGTACATGTTCTTGGTTCTTTCTATTTCATATACCTTTTTTTTCCTTTGGTATTGGTTTGATTATTTGCAAATCACGACACCGAAGGTTTTCCGGAGGAGTGTACTTTCTTATACCTATAGGATTACTACTAATACCAATAATTATATATATATATATATATATATGTGTGTGTGTGTGTGTGTGAAGAAATATACTATTACGGTGCGCTATATTTATGGGATAAACTGCTCAATACCAGAGATAGAGCGTGTTTAAATATGAAAGTGAACATTGAAGTCAACACTTAGAAGCGACAGACTGTTTCATGCTAGACGCAATCGTGAGGCCACTTTCATATATATATATATATATATATATATATATATCTCAGGATCCAGTTGCTGAATTAGGGGGAAATGCTTATTCAATCCTAAAGTGTTTTCCTCAGCACAAAAAAGCCGAAGTTAAAATAAACAAAAATAAACATGTACCCAAAATTATGAGAGTTATAGTCCTGCCCATAATAAATGAAACACTTGGAACAGTGTCAAGAAGCCTAATGTTATACTTCAATATGGGTTTAAAATATTTAGTACACGGCGATATAGATATCATCATAATTACAAACGAAGATGCTCTAATTTTTTTAGGGGGGTGAATGTTGTGATTATCTCCAAACACAAACGCTACACATGAGCATGCAAATAGACAAATTAATAATAATAGTGATGGTAGCGTAACGATTATCTGTACGAAAGTAGAATAGACACGCTGACTTCATATTTTGCCTGATTTTTCATGCCTTCTTTTGGTTAAATAACAAAGAAAACTAGGCTGAAATGTAAAACTGTGGAGAAGGCCGTTGGAAAGCTCACCTCTAACATTCGCAACAAATTATAGCAAGTTACCGATAATAAAGAAATCTAAATTGTGGATTACCTGATTACCCACGACGTGACATGCTATGAGATTCCTTTTCTATATACTATGTCCCTCCAGGACATCAGCGATCACGGTTCTCCTATCTTTGGTAGCTCTTAATAACGTTTGTCTTTGTTGTTATACCTGCCACCACCCGTTCTACCATAAATTCATGCATGTTCTATTAGGTAGTTGCCCAATGCCTCCTCCTGACACTTTCCCTTCGATATGTCCGGTGAGCTTTTCAAGCCCTCAGCGTTCAAGAAATTTGAGCTGTTTTTCATTCCGAGTGGTTGTTTTGACATTTCCCTTAAGACTTCGTTGCTTACGCGCTGCGTCCATGGTATCCTCAGCAACCTTCTGTAGAACCGCATGTCTGTTGCCTCCAAGCTTCAGAGAGGAAATTGTTCGCCATTCACTACCATATAGAAGGATTGATACGATAATAATAATAATAATAATAATGAGATTACACAATACACACTGACAGAACAATCAAGGCCAACCGGCCAGATATTTTTTATTAAATACCACAAACAAAAACGGTGCCTCCTTATTGATATGGCAGTCCCTGCTGACTGCAATGTATTTTTGAAGATATTCAAAAAGCTGTCAAAATACAAGGACCTTGAAATAGAAATCTCGAAAATGTGGCATATGGGAACATCAACAATCCCTGTTGTAGTTGGAGCCCTAGGACTGGTTGGAAAAGATTGCAGTAGAGTAATTAAAGGGATTCCTGGAAGTCCATGTCTCAAGGAGATACAAAAAATTGTTCTGACAAGTAAAGCCCACACTTTCCGAAGGGCTTTATCTATGTAATTTCTTTTTTTTTCTTTTTGTCAGTGGAAAGTGTCATGATGCCATTTCTAACCTTAGGTCCCTGGGCGGGACCCGGAAAGAAATGTATAAACGCCAGAAATCAAAGAAAATAATAATAATAATAATACTATGACATGTGCAGTCACTGGAATTATCAATGAAATGATGATGCATGACAATCTCCACTGAGAGAGAATTTGCAATGAGCCATCTCTATCATAGGAAGGCAAAGACACGCTTTCCGGTTAATGATATGACTTTGGGTGACACATGTTACTTAAACTAAACAAAATACAGAAAAGATAATAAAGAAATAGAATTTTAATATCGAGACCAGCTTCAGGTGTTATTTGAGGTCGTTTATGGGAAAACGAGCTGAGCGCTTAATGAGAAAATAACTCTTGTCAATCGACACGTAATTTTCGTGTCAAAATTCTATTGCATTTTTAAAACAGGCACTTCTTAAGAGAGGTTGCTAAGACGTTGTCGGCTCGTCTAAGAATCCTTTCAAAGATAAAGCGTTCGGTCATTTTGGTAGACTGATTTGGTTGGGTTAAAGGTTCAGCCTCCTCGCGTATACAGCATGAAATAAAAAAAAAATAATAATAATACATATTTGTGAATAGAAACCCAAGGAATGTAGACGCAAGTACAGAAATGCGATTGTTAGTAAATGATTTATCGACCATCTTTATTCGACTACGAGTAAATCATTTGCAAGCGCAATACAAAATATCGCGCTCTAATGAACTGCACATACCTTGAAGAGATTCCTTTTGTGCAGTAACACTTTGAGCTTTTCTTGAAATACGGTCGCTTAAAAAAATTATAGAAGCCGTGAAAAAAGAAACTGAAAAATGATTCTTTGAAAAAATATTACAAAGCCGGTATGAGAAATCTTTTTCAGCTTTTTTTTTTTTTAAATAAAGTCTTCTATTCATGTAAATTTATTACATCATTATTCTGTGATCTAAGTATCTTCCTAAACTCTCATCTATTTTTTTATTACAGCATAAATAAATTTTCCAGTTTTCATTCGATAAATTCTACAGGGAATTTTTAGATATTTTCAAATTGCTCGGAACATTGACCAGAGAAGATACCTTGAATGTGCCAAAATGTGACGGTCTGAAAGGGACATGTATGAAGAATACGCTACATGCGAAAGAACTCCCCCCTGACATCTCTACAATTATTTTCTGCTTCCTATTTTCAAAACACGACGGGTTTTTTTCCTTCCAATGCGTCATCCAAACGATCCAATCTCTCGACCTTGAAATTACCAGTAATATGTTGCCAAGATTTCACAGAAACCGCAAAAATGAATTAACTTTGAATTTCTTCATTAAATTCTGGTTAGGCTAAGATGTAAAAAATTTCCCGATTCTAAAACCAGATTTTCTTATAAAACGATTCTTCCTGGCCTAATTTTCCATCTGTTTTTTCTGTCGTGCAATGAAGATATGGCCAATGTTACTTGCTGAAAATTGAGACAGAATACAAGGGTGGGCTGAAAATTTCATAGACTGACTATGAAGCAGTGATGCTGGATCTGGGAAATCGTGAATGTATTAATTTCAATTCTTGTTATTAATATTTTTTCACGTAATCTGACTGTTCAAAGATGACTTCAAAAGTAGCTAGTAGCAACATATCTTGAAAATGGACAAAATTTAACACCGTGGAGTTACCAAGTACAGAGAGAAAAAGGGTTTAGAACTAAAGGTCATTTATGCGGACATGTTTATTATATTAGATGATGAATCTCCAGCTTTACCAATAGGGCAAAAATGGGCAGCTGAATTTAGGAGGACAAGGGAGAGTCTTAAAGAGATCCTGCGATTTCCCACACCTAGGAAAACATTGTGTATGTTCACCACAAAGAGATAGACGACTAGCGATTGTCTATAAATCATATAGCCAATTCTATTAGCATGCCCCGTGAGGGATTTGCGAATATTCTGCATAATGAACGACGTTTTTTTTTTTCTCGGTGGGTACCACCTCTTCTGACACCCGATCAAAACGCACTAGGCGAATCAAACAACGGAAAAGTCTGATATTGTTTGAAGCAGATCCAGCTGTTTTCCTTGAACGTTTTGTGACCCAGAATGAGTGTTAGGTTCATCACTTTGAGCCAGAGGAAAAGAGACAATCAATAAAGTGGAAACGTCTCTACTCACCTGCTCCAAAGAAAGGCAAGGTGGTTTCATCTGCAGGGAAGGTGATGGCCTCAGTTTTTTTTTAATGCAAAAAGAATTGTCTTTATTGAAGATCTTCAAACGGCCTACACTATCTAGGAATAGTACTATGCCAACTTATTGAGGCAGTGACAAAAGACTGAATTATGCTGAATAAAGAATGAGTTGAAGTTGATAGGCACTATAGAAAATGAGAAACTAGATGAATTATCATCACGACAGAACATGGCGTCCAAGTATCAATCCAAGTATTGACAGATTGGACTGAATAGAGAAAATAATGAACTATGGTGACATGTGTAAATGTCAAAAAATGTAAACATTACATACTTAAAAGTAATGAAATATAATTACTCTTGGACGGTCGCTACTTCATGAGCCAGTCAGCTTACTACACAGTAATAGAACGTAAATGCAAAAGCAACTTGAAGTGTTAAAACTCGCCTAACGGAAAACAACGTGTCACAATCCATAGAACGGGTCGGGAGATAGACACAGTCCTATGTATCCAACAACTAGACATAAAGTTTGTTATCCTTTTTTTTTTGATACCTTGAACTTTTGAGTTTTCATTTTATTTTCTTTTATGCATATTTGTGTGATATCACCCCCGTTTGAACTCAATTTGCATTACGGCCCCAACGACTGATTGATTTCGTCTGCCTAAGATCAATTCACAACGTGGGTAGGCAGACTGGGGATCAATGCAGTTACTTTGGTAACCAGACGTTGGAAGCGAGTTGGGAACGACGAGGCTGATATCGAATCTAACCAGATTCCCATCCGAATCACCAAAAGGTTAGAACGTCACATTTGGGTGCCGCGACCGATACCAAGCCAGTTGGTCGTCACAGGACGAGACAACACAACTGACGCGACAGGCAGACGTCACGTTTGGAGCGGCGACACCCGAACGAAGCAGCGAGCGAGCGAAGGCTGTGTTTAGGGACGTCACAACAGTAACAGAACGTAAATGCAAAAGCAAGAATTAAAAAGTAAATGGAAAATGGCAAAAGAAGAAATAGAAAGAAAATCATTAATACTTCGTTAATATTGATTAATTAAACATTAGTCTTATTTTGTATTGATATTACATATACATGACATCAACATTTATATGTTCTAGCAGAACTAACATTTCCTCTTTTAAAGAATCATAAGACCTTACAAAAAATAAACATACAACACACTGAATATGTGTTTCATTTTACTCGAGATCGAACGTACAAATAATATAACTGAATCAGACAATCTTTTAAGAATAAACTGTGTATCCTCCAAGCATCTACTCTCGCATACAGACGATTGTACACGTGAAAAATGACATTCTACTATACAAGATTATCCGTCTCTTACTCTAGAGGGAGAGTTGTAGCTAGGTGATGCTTCGTCCCAACATGCCAGGAGATTGTGATGGTCAGAGAAGTTATCGAAAACATTGTGCTGCGTTTTAAGTAGCTCAAACAATACATGGGATTGCACTGAACAGCAAATTGCCTTTCTCTTGATAGAATGGAGAAAAAAAACCCGGTCGAATAAGGCTTGGATCGTGCCCGGCACTGTTCTCCGCCTTTGGCTTCAGAAACATTAATATTAATATTAGTAACATATGGGACCCCACAACATAGCTCCAGATGTTAGGCCTGTGGAAATGAGCTGTGGAAACTGATGTTCTTCAGGACTACGTCCTAAACACAAACGAATATTATTTGCAGAAAAGTAGTCAACAATGAACATTTTAGAAAGTTGTTCGATCCCCCAGGTGAGCATGTCTTGACAACACCAAAACTATTTCTTGGGCCAAATGTAACATGGCCAATGCTTTGAACTTATTGCGGTATTCCACTGCTACCTTTACATTGGACCAGTCTTAGTAAGCGCCTATAGATCATGACCGTCCAGAAACTGGCCTACATGTATATATGACAACTGTGTCCAACACAAATGCGCTACGTCCAACCTGCGCAGCATCAATTCGAGAAGACTATCTAGCCACTTGAACGTCCACTGTTCTCTGTCTCTCTCTCTCTCTCACTCACTCTCTCCCAAACGGCTCTATTGGAAGCAGAAGGTGAACGTGTGTTTGCATTGAACTCTTTCGCCAAACTTAATAAATCATATCGAAGTGATCTTCATAGGCTAAAGACAAAACAAAGACTGTGAAATTGTATGACTCTTCCTAAAGTGTATACCTGTCACAAGACAGATATACACTTTAAGCTTACGGTCATATCAAATAGAAACACCGGTTCCGGTACGATTGCAGAAGTTAAGCAGCGTCGAAACTGGTCAGTATCTAGATGAGTAACCTCTTAAAATAACAGATGCTCTAAACTTGGATGTGCGGGTGATGTCATGGATAATGACTCGAAATTCTTAATCGGAGAGCCGTGTTCAGATTCCATTAGGTTCGTTATATTCACTTAGCGTAAATAATCTTGCGAAAGGGATAACTCTACCTCTCCTCCTCCCTGCTATGGGTGAATTAGTAAGATTTGTATCATTAAATCATTATTATCTCCGAAAAAAGAAAACCTTACACTCTAAATATTTATCCAGGTTTTTAATAACCTGCAAAGGTTTGATAAGCCATAGAAAACGAATCAGTCTATACTTTTAAAAGTTTATCAAAATATCTAAATCGTACTCTACCCAGACTAAAATCGGCATCGCCCTTGAATATATTCCAATTTTATTTCACCTGTAGTGCTATAGTATGTTCACATTTTTATTTCTGAAAGAAATATGAGACACATCTTTAGAGAATTATTCTGTCACATTAAGCTGAGCTCAGAAACGTTTACGATTCTTTTGTATCAAACACAAATTACATTATAAGATTGCAATCATTCTTGAAGCTAACCTCACGAATATAAATTAGATTAGATGATCACTCGCAAACTAATTCAAAACAAAATCTCCCAGAAACGGTTGTAATTCTCGAACTCATGCATAAGATTTGTTAATAATTTAAAATAAATGCCCTTTGTTTAATATGGAAGATCTTTTCATGAGTTTGCAGGCGAATTGCCATAATAAATATTTTAATTTTCTGTTCATTAATCAATCGAAATAAATTATCTATCACTATCTAAACCACGAGGTAATATCAGAGGAAACTTGAGCTAGACCCATTGCGTCTTTGGCACTGGGAATAAAGATTAGTATGTAGTTACCGCGTAATTTAAATGTTGGAATTGTGTGGGTAATACAATATTCTTATCTATTTTTCCATATTTAGCCCTGCGTCATATTTGGCTATACTTTGTATATTTTAACAGCAGTAAGCATTTATTTCTATTATCAATTTTGACTATTTTTTCCTTTTCCTTCTTTTTTTTCTTACTTCATGCTCTACATCAAGTTAAACAAAAGGAAAATTTCTGCACTGATACAAATATTAATTGCATTTAAATTAACAAAAGATTGTCTTGGGATATGGGGAGACTATTCCGATTGCAAAATGGAGTTTGGACACATTTCCATTGACTTGTCTGAGGAAGACAAATATCTGTAGACAAGGCATAGTAAGCTTCGACCAAGAACAGTTTGTATAATTCTAACTTGATTTTAGCTTACAAAACAAAGACTGTCGTTTATAAACGATCCCTGATGTCATGGAAACCACACTAAACTATATTAATATCATGTATAATCAATTGTCATCCAGAAAATATCCTAAAACTCCAAATCATTTAGCATAGAAGTTTGCAAAAAGAAGAGCAAGGCGGAAACTAACCCTAACCTAGCAGCCTGGAAACTGACGCAGCAGATTGCAATAGCAAGAGGCTTGCTAACGAGTGAGAAAAAGAAAACACCCATAGAAAGGGAGTAGAGAACACAAAGAGCAGAAGATAGCATCAGAACCCATATAGCTAGAAGTGGCTTTTACATGCAACAATAACAAGAACCTGCTGTTCCAAGATCGGGCTGTACAGCTGCGAATCAACCAGAGATTATATTAAATCCTGACATATACTCGATTCTCTTCAGAGACAGAGATGACAATGAAATGACCCTAGTCTCTCATAGGGTCAGCTGGTGAAATACATCCTATTAAAATCCTAAGTGGGTTTGGTCAACTTACATTGAAAATCAGATTTTGTAGACAAAGCTTTTATTTGAGTTCGGGCAGTTTTCACGGGCAACAGAGGAAATAAATAAACAGAAAATAAATGTCCTAATACAAAGATTGGGAGTCTGACCGTGAAATAGATATATTTTTGTGGACCGTTATTCTTTTAAGGACTGATACATATTCGTTAGTTTTATAAATAATGATATTTATTTAGTTTAGCTTCGGTCATATATAGTAAATTTCAGTTGAGGAATACTAATTTTGCAGTGATTTTCTTTGAAAATCTTTATCCATAGTCTTGTTTTTTAGTTTTTTTTTTAGCAAGGTTGGAACACCGACCACACTTTTAAGGTGGAATATGTAAACAACACGTATTTATTTATTATTTTCAGCGGTGGAGGCACATTTATGTAGAGGCATTGTCATGTTCTGTATAGTCATGTACCTTTAAGGACTCAATCAATGATTTTTTTTTAGTTTTGACATGAGTGATTTCAGCTAAACTGGTAGTTCTGTGTTGTCAATATATCGGTTTTCCGATATATTGTTTACATAGAAAGGCATTGAGAAACATTCTATCGGATTTAAGAAAAACGCAATTATTTTTTCTTTCAAACCAATAAATGAGGTTTAAAATGGTAGATTCTGAAGAAAAGATCGGCCATTTTTGCAGACTATGATAATTTTAAATATATTTTTTTGAACAGTGTCAAACATAAAATGTATTTTTTTTTTCATAAAAGGAAACAAAGTCGAAAACTTAAAATAAATCCACGCCGATTGCAGTTTCTTTTCTTTCTGGATTGTTTACAATTTTCATTTTCTTCATTTTTCATAGTTTCAATATTTGTTTACTCATCTTAATTCATTTTTTTTTTCAGAGAAAAAAAAATATTTTTAATCTTTTTGACAATTTCATAAAATACTTTCATAAATCTCATTTTCTTTCTGTTCGTTTACTGTTTCTTGTCGAATTTTTTAGTTCTTTTTCGTTCTTCCTCTTTATTTTTCCAACTTGGACTAAGTTTTCATTTTGTTTGATTCTTTTTTAAATTTGTTCAGACCACATTTATTCAGTCCCCCCACTTTATTTCTTACAGTTTTTTTCTTTCATTGTCATTTTTCTTCGTTTTGGCTCGCATAGATGTTGTCCTTTTCTATCACTTTTTTCTGTATTTATTGCGAATTCATTCTATTTTTGTTATTTCTCTTTTATCTTTCTCTCTCTTTCGTGTGTCCTTTCTTTTCCCAAACAATACTCCTTCCTGTTTTCTCTCCTTCAATCGTTACTCTTGATCTATATTACTTTTAACTTTTAGATTCTTAGATGTTTAATGATTTTCTTTCTTTCGTTTTATATCTCATTTTTATTTGTTTTTCCTTTATTCGTTTCT
>CAHIKZ030003207.1:0-25000 GCA_903632075.3 Acanthosepion pharaonis
TATGTTGATAGTACAATGGAATACACCAGCATTATGTTGGTCAAAGAAAATAAAAGTAATCTGAAAAAACAAAATATAGCAAAAAACAAAAAATTATGAAAAGAAATATTTGTAGATAATCAGTATTTGAATGGTAAACAAAACACTTTTGTTAATATTTTTCGATTTTTTTCACTAGTTTTTTTTTTCTCAAAACATCTACTGAATGCAATTTGGTGATTTTTGTAGCCACTATAAATACTTTTTTTTATTTGTTTTTTTTTCCTGTTGGACAATTTTTTTCTTTAAATCATGCATTTTATATGTTTACTAGCATATTACCCATCAAAAATGATCAATTTATATATGAATCAGTTTTTTCTGCTTATGATCAGAAAATTTTGTTCCTCTGTCTTGTATCAAAATGTTGCTCTTCATCTAGGATCAGAGTGTAGTATCTGTTCAGGAATAAAAAAGTGCAAAAAATATAAATATGTGTGTGTGTGTCCCTATTGTATTCTGTGTATTTTTTCACAGAATACTCATAAAAATATTAGGATTAGTTAAGTGTGGATTGGCATTTTGTCACTGATCAAAGTATCCTCTCTAAAAGACCCTGCTAAGGATCAGATTGCAGATTAAGAATGTGCAATCTGAAAAGTTTTTATACAGTTAAAGTATATATATATATATATATATATATATATATATTGAACACACACACAAAAAAAGTGATATATAAGGTTTAAAATGCATTTTTTAAAATGAAAAATCTTTCTTAAAGCTTTTATTTTAGTTTCGATTTCAAATTGATAATTTAATATTTTGAAAAGCAAAATACTTTGCTGTATTTCAAAAAATGAATTTAAATTGATTGGAATGATTTTTTTAAATTTTTTATCAGTAAAAATGCTAAAATCGTCCATATTGACAAATCTGACAACACAACATAATTCTCTACATTAAAAATCTGTAAAAAATAAATATTTTTCTGAAATTTTTTTCAGAAAGATTTAAAGTTTAAATAATCAGATTTGAAACAAATATTACTCCCATTTGGTTTCAAATATCACAGAAAAGCATTTTTTAACATGGAGGTGGGTAATTTTATGAGGTGTTGACACATTTCTTGATAGACTTAGATTTGTAAATTTTTTTCTAAAGTGGATATAACTGTAACAATTCCTTGATGAATAACATGAGCACCTTCTTTATATATATTTTTTAACTACCCAGTAATACTACAAAAATTTAGGAAAATATTCTAAGTTATCTAATATTTTATTGAATTTTAGGTATTTTGGCTTGATGAAGAAATTACCAATAAATTTTAACTTTATTAGTTACCACTCTTATTTTCTGAGAATGTTGCATTTGGACAACCATATTTACAAAAACCAACACATTTATACACATAAAATTAATTCAAAATTCTTTTTAAAATATTGAATTGTAAAGCTTTTTATATTTATGCTCAGTAAATAGTCTTAATTTAATAACAATATGAATTGACTGCTACAAATTAATATAGAATTTTAAAAAGATTTAAAAGTTTATAAATTATTCTAATTAAAATTTTTTAAAAGTTGAAAACAATTCTTATGAAAACAATTCATCAGTCATCAAAATTTTTCTTAACAAAATAGTGTCCATAATATATTTTTATACATAAAACAATTAAAATTTTTCTAATTAATGTCTTAATTTTATTGCATTTTGTTTTTTGTATTTGTTATAACATGCTTTGTCCTTTTTTATGATATAAGTTACTTTTCAAAAATACTTACCATGATGTTTGTATTAATTAGTCTAAAGATTTTGACTTTCAAATAGCTTTTCTTTTAATATGAAAATTATTTTATAGTTATGGACTAGTTCATATAGTCAACATGGGGAGGTGTACTATTTACTCCAGAACATTCCCATTTTTGAGATTAATAACTTTTATAAATATTTTTATTTTTATTAGTATTAGTATCTCCCCCTCCTCTTTCTGGAGAATTTGCCACTGTTTCTTGCAGTATAATGTTTACTGTTTTGTTCTTTTTTCAGTTTTAGCTCATATTTCAGCATCTTTTTTTAGCTGTTAAACCTTGAATGAAAATTAACCCTTTGAATATGCCTGGAGTCATTTCCTTTATATTAAACTTTTCACATTCTTTGTTGATGATACCAGCATACATGATAAAAATTTTTTAGCCTAATTTTTTTGGTCAGATTGTTGCCGCAAATGAGAATTAAACAGAGAGCGCTCTTGCCACTAAAGATTTTTGTCAGAATGTGTACCATGTCTTCAAACCCGATTTCACCTGTTTTTTCAGCAGTATGTAGTTGCAGTATTTTTTCATACTCTATCAGAGCTATTTTCCTCGACAACAATCTCGTTTTTCTCTCATCTTCCCAGACGCTGCATTCCTGACTGAATTTGTTCATATCTACAAAAATACACAGAAAAAGTCAGTCCTTCATCAGGATTGTATACAAATTCTGATATGGTATTTTGGACTGCATCTGGTATAAAAGACAAAGAATTTTTTGTTTTCTTCAGACTTATATTCAACAAATTCTGTTGCTGTTTTTGTTGTTGTTGCTGTTGAATTTCAACTATTGAAGATAAAATTTGCTCCATATTTGCAAGAATGTTTTTTTCCCTTCACCCAAGAGAAAAAAAAATTTTTTTCTTCTTCTACACATCAAGAAAAAAAAATTTTTTTTTAAAACAATTTTTGTCATCACCCATATCCTTTTTCCTGAAGCAACAAGTATAATTTTTTTCATTCTTGTTCACTCAGTATGAGTTTCCAAAATCTTTGTAACTCCAGTTAAAACTCATAGGAGTTCCTGAATCCTCATTACTGTTATAAGTCATATGAGTTCCGAATCCACGTCACAATAGTTAGAAATGTAGCTCAAGCTGGTGTTTGGTGACTATGGTCCTATAGTAAGCTGTCTCAGTTGTGTCTCTATGTTAATCTCCACAATTCTCTCCAGGTAAATATACTAAAGTTACACTATCTCTATTCCTTAATGAAATTCAAATGAATTGTCTTTTTAACCAGGAGAAATGTTTTCTTGTATTAATAAATAGCACACTGTATATGGTCTGTATTGGCTACTTTTATGAACCCCAGTAAGAAAATAATTTTGTCAACTACTTGTCAATAACAGAGAGGGTTTAGTGATTGAGACAAATTTCCTTACCCTAGCACTGCAGACACATACCCTACATAGCAAAAATTTTCATTGAAGAATTTTGGAGAGAGAAATTCCTTCTTTTTTTTTTTTACCAGGAAATCTTACCTTCTCTCTAGTTACTGATTCATCACTTTATATTCCAATGAAATGGCACTGCTGAATCCAGCTTTTTTCCTTTTCAACTTGTGACTTTTTGGTTTATCAAATTCATTCTAGATATCAAATATAAACATATTTCCAACAATCTGTGACTGTTTTTTTTTTTTAAAAGGATATACTAGATTTTTTTCTTAATCTCTTTTAATCCCTACCCAAAAATTCATGAAAATACACATAGATACATTTACTAAATAAAATTAATTTCATCAATAAATTGAATAGATTAATCAATTTCTAAATAAAACAGATTTTAGATTAATCTTTTCATTTTTAGTTTCAGTTGTAATTTAAAGCAACCTATTGAAAAAAAAACAGATATTTAACTAATTGCCAATGTTTTATAACAATCAGTCATAAAATA
This sequence comes from Acanthosepion pharaonis, assembly GCA_903632075.3. Classification (NCBI taxonomy): domain Eukaryota; kingdom Metazoa; phylum Mollusca; class Cephalopoda; order Sepiida; family Sepiidae; genus Acanthosepion; species Acanthosepion pharaonis. The sequence continues at coordinate 3,695 of CAHIKZ030003207.1, forward strand.
CAGTATTACATCAGGATATTTGCTTTTTTATAAACTAAAAGAAATAATCTTTACCTATACCCTCCAAGTAACAGTTGAAACTAACACCTTTTTTTCCATATATCTAAAATATAATCTATATAATAAATGCAAATGTCAGTGTGTCATTGTGTCACACCTTTTCAACTTTACTCCTCGAGGCTGTAGCCCAATATATCTCTACCATTTTGGAATCAGGCCTACTCTATGAGCAAATTAAAAACATTCTCTGTCAGATCCAGACCAGCAATCCTGAAATTTTGGATTCCCAAGTTTTTATTACTGGGATTGTTTTCGGCAATTTTTTTACATGATTTTTTGTGACTAATCTTTTTGTACAATAATAATTTTTCATAACTTGGAATTAAATTTAGGAATAATCAAAATTAATTGCAAAATCCAGTGAAGGTCACCCATAAAATAAAAATAATTGTTTGTATGAAAAGTAAGGACCTACATACATCAAATTGTCCTTAAATTAAGTGGTAGCAGAAAAATTATTGTTAAAAGGTAAGCTTAAATATTAATGCAATACATAAATGCAGTGATCAATTTTGAGTTCTTCTGTAATTTATTATAGCCTATCACAGCTACTCCTCCCTACTTATTGTGATGAAGGCCCAATCAAGAGCCCTCTGCAGGAGCTAGCTTAAATTCAGCTTGATGGGGCAGCTTTTAAGCTAGTTATAAACTATAATTTTGAAAATGAAAATTTCACTGAAATATACTGGAAAATTTTCAAGTTTTCATTTGAAATTAAGAAAATGCAAACTTTAAGTGAAGTGGTCACAAGATATGGAAAAAAATAGTGTCAGTATAAACTGGCACTAAAAACATGAGTTCAGTAAGAACCAAATATTCCTTCCCATAAATTAAAAGAAAAAACAAATGAAAATTTTAAATTGCTTTCTTCTTAGACATCAGTCAATCAATTAAGTGTCTTGGCCAATCATGTCTCTCTCAATTCATGACTGACTAGGTAGAAGATTTTCCTGCAGTAGGTTGCTGTTTCTGCATTAGACTGGTTGCCAACCAAGGCTATATAACTCAGCTTGTCCTGCTATTCTAATTATAGCCAGCGGGGAGCAGGGGGGTGGAGAAGAGATGGATTCATACCTTTCCCAAGGGTATTTGTGCATAAGTGAATGTAATAAATGTGACTAGAATTTGGATTCATTATATTCATTCTTAGACATACTTGCTAAAATAACAGTTTTTGTTTTAATTATAATATATCCCTTTTACAGAATAAAGAAAACCTGATTTTTGTTACGTAATCCACTTTAAATTAATTGTAGTATAATGTTTATGTATACAAGTTGTTATTGTTTAATTACTCAGAGGTTTAAATACTAATGTAATGATTAGATCAAAAATTAAAATGAAAGCAGTTCAGTTATAAGCATTTTGGAAGGAGACATCAGTAAACAGACCTGCTGGTGGGGACATTTTAAATCTTAAAAAAAGATTGATTTGTTGATAGTGATGTACATCTCTATTTTAAATTGAAAAGTTATATATAAATATATGAGATAACACTAGAAAGTTCTTAGTCAAAAAAAATACTTCTAAAAGTCTAACCAAACATCAGATTTTTGTTTTTATGAAAGAATCAATTGCTAGGTCTGCTTCGAGTTCATAAATTAATAATGAATATATGGAAGTTAAAAGGTTGTGTGTATTTTAGGTGAGTGCAGTTCACATATGATAAACAGAGAAGAAGCAGACAAAAACTAGGGTTTCTACTTTTGACTATTTATTCTTTCTTATGGTGACTGTAGTGAAACTAAGTTCTTAATGTCTCTTAGGTATGTCTGTTTTCCTTTTGGTCCAGAATTTAGGGTAAGTATAAGCATCATATTAATAGTCAAGTTCAAGTCAGTCTTGCACGTAGTTGGAATAACTAAAGGAAGGTTTGTACTTACTTTATTATTGGAAGGTTTAAACATGGTTATGGGATATCTGTTTTATTTTTCTTGATTCAGAAGTTAGGGCAAGTAAGTATAAGCATCATATGAATGGTCAAGCTCAAGTTAGTCTTGTGCTGAGTTAGAACAACCAAAGAGAAAGCTTGACTTAGTTCATAGATGGAGGTTTCAGAATACACATTTATGTGCCATGCATTGGAAAGTCAGAAGAGATTTCAGTTGTCAGTGAACCTTGGAAATTAATATTCTTCAGCAGGAATGTAATTACTTCCTACTGCTGCATATTGGAGCAAGGAGGAGAAGGCAGGTAAATATTTGTCTTTTTACAGACTTAAGCAGCACCACCTAGTGGTGTTTGATGAAACCAAGTGGGGTAATAATATTTCTGGTTCCTTTACTCTTAGCATCATGGGAAAATATATTTTTTTTATTATTATTAATTATTATTATTTTATTTATTGATTTTATTTAATTTTCCCACAAAAAGTGTATTGTAGAATATTTAAGGTTAAATAAAGTATGTTTTTTTAAGATTATTGCTAATGAATTATTCATATTATATAAAAGCACAAATATAAAAAAAATAAACTTTTAGCAAAAGACATTAAAAAAATTTCTATTTATTTACATACATAAATCTTATGTTAATAAATTATTTTGTAAATAAACAGTGACAAAACATTAAACTAAAATGAAAAGAAAAAATACATAGGCAATAATTTTATTCAATAAAGTTTTCAGTTGTTTTAAAATTCTAAAATATTTTTCTATGCAAGACAGTGTGCTCTCTTACAGAAACAAATTTTCACTTTTTATGGTTTACATTGGCAGACTGTATTTTACCAACAAAAATGAACTTTAGAGTGCAATTCTGGATGTGTAGTCATTTCATATGAAGAAATACAACAATACACAAAAACAATAGTTAAACAATTTCTAAAACTAGTTTCAGAATATGCAGCATAAATGTTAATTAATGTTGTTTTCATTACACACTTGCTGCTATCAGTTTCTAATTAAAATTGAACTACTTCATTAAATTTTAATGTTTAAATAACATAAACCTGTAAGTATAATTATTCAATTTAATATAATCTCCCTGGCATAATTGTCCTCATCTTTGTCGCCATATTTATTGTTTCGGCTGTTGTACGCTCCGACCTTCTTCAGGAGATTGGAATGTTGAACTGAACCCAACCACCTGAAGAAGGTCGGATTGTATAATATGGTCGAAACATATTAATAAATATGGTGAAAAGATGTTTCTCTATTTCGAATAATGTAAATAGTGTACATAATACCTCATCTCAGAAATATAGACAGATCCCTGGGATAAATATCAAACATAAGAGTAACTCCAAGAAACATATCTAAAGTAAGGTCAGATTAAAGCCAATATTTTTTAGATAAAGAGTGGTAAAATATTAGATTAAATTGAAAATGAAAAAAATATACATACGCAATCATTTTATTTAATAAAGGGTTTATTTGTTCTAAAATTAAAAAAAATATTTTTCTATGAAAGACAATGTGCTTTCTTTTTATACAAAGAAAAAATTTCACTTTTTATTCATTAGAAAATTATGAAGTATAAATAAAATCTTTAAAAAAAGGGGCAAAGAAAAATTATTGAATTAAAATGAAAAAAAAAAGATCTAATTTACAAATACATTTGATAAAGAATTTATTTCTATATGAGTATATAGAAAGAAATTGTTTATCAAAACCTTCCTTGGAACATATGGAATCTTAACATATATTATTTTAAGGGTTTCAATATTGTAGTTTTGGAGTTTAAGATAGATACACATACATACAAACGATTCAGAACAGTTAACAATAACTTTCTTTTTATATTTAAATACTGACAAAAAATTAAATTGTAATGAATATTGTTAAAATAAATGATATTGATTTAAATATAAATATTATTATCATTATTAATATTGTTCATCATGAATGTGTAGATTTCTGGTGTTATTTTGATGTACATGGGTAACACCAGGTAGTCCTACTAGTACATAAATAAAGTACATTTTGTGATTACTATGCTAATTTATGAAGGGGTAGGTGCAGAAAAGTTCTCAACCTAACCAAGAAGCCCTTAAACATAAAAAAAAAGAAGGTAAATTTGATGTGTTTGTCATTTACCTAATTTTTGTAAAGTGGGTCAGGCTGAGAACTTTTTATCACCTCCACAAATATTTAATGAACGAATGTAGTTCTGTCATTAATCAGTAGTTAACTAGCTCATCTTACAGGCTGTTGTTAGTAGGCTTGATGCTCATCAAATGCCCATTAATGAGGTCTTGTCTGAGACTAAACTAAATGTTATATTCCATGCTAACAGAAATATATACTTGAAAAACAAGGTGGATAAAATAAGTAGAGGTTTATTGTAAAAAACCAGTACAATAAGAATAAAGGTAACAGTTATGCACAAGGTCATCGCAAATCAATCCAGTAGTGAGTGTTACTATTGGAAGGTCGGTAGTTCTCGTGTAAGTCTGAGTCGTACTCAACAGATCCCAGCTAGTATATTTAGCTATGCCCACCCCCACGAGGGTTGCATGTGGCACAAGGCCAGTTTAACATGGGTTCTCCGAACCCGTAGGCTCAGCCAAAAATATTTCCTTTTGAACCTATATAAACGGGTTCAGGGGCAGTCTACCTCCCCAAACAAGACTCTACACTTTGGCTGAGCCTTGTTCAGATTTCTCTCTGCCTTCAGGCAGAGAGTTCAACTGTTTAGCTGGAACAGGTTGCAGCTAGTCTCCATAGTCTGTTGACTCACAGATACTTATAGGTAATTACTACCTATAGTGTAGTCACTCATAGGGGTGACAGGTTATTTTATTACATCACTAAACTTACAGAAACTATGAATCAGAAACTGACAGAATGATAAAATAAAGAATAAATAGGAAAAGTTTATCAATCTATCATGTTTCACTTTTATTAAAGCTTCATAAGAGAATGAGATATGGATCATATACTAAACTTGCTCTTAAATCTTTTAAACTAGAACTGCCTGAATATTTTCCATGTCAAACCTAATTTATTCTGAGAAGATGATTTTAATTACTCATTTTAAAAACCTATCTTTCTTAATTTAGAACATGTATTGTCTTTTCAAGGAAAGCTTATAAAACCTGATAAAAGTTCTCTGATGTCTAACCATTTTTGGTACATATGTTCAGTTCCATGATGAAACTATCTCTTTCTCTTTATCCAGGATTAATCTGCACTTTCTGTTGCTGTCTCATTTCCAATCCCATGATTTTATTTCTTTCTAAAAACCCAGGCACACCCACACTGGTTACATCTACAGATGTCTAAAAGAAACAATGATTGGACTACAAACACAGTCAAATGCATAAGTGGACCTGTGCTATCCAGCAAAAACACTTCAACCCTGAGAAATGGATTTGGTTTTGTGTAAACATCAGCAATAAAAATCAATAGGAACTTAGAAAGCATTTCTTCTCCCCAGCATGCACACACTCACACACACACACATATATATTCAAGCATGTTTGGTTAAATAATTTAGATGTATTATGTCTATTTTAGTTTTAATCCTTTCAAGTCCATGAATTAATTGCAGTATTTTAATTTAGGACGCATGGTGGAGTAATGGATCGGGGCTCAGTTGAATCCATTACATTCACTTACGTGCTAATACCTTTGGGAAAGGTATGAATCCTTTTCTTCTCCCCCTCCCCCCCAAGCTATGAGTAAATAGCAGGACAGACCAGGTTCTGTAGCCTTGGATGGCAACTGGTCTACCACAGAAAGAAATGGCAACCTACTATGGGAAAAATTCTGCTTCGTCAGTCATGTATTGAAAAATACATGACCACCTCAGCATGTATCACACATGGCACATAACTGACTGATTTTAATTTAATATTTTTTTTATGTAACACTTTGCTGCTACAAGCATTTAAGAATTTTATTGCTATACTTGTAGTTGACTTTATTTTTGGCCTCAATTCTCTTATATAAAGGGCTTCCAGAATTTTAAGTTTTTGCTTATTATTAACTTGATGAAGCATTGATGTATTTTTGACTAATATCTGTCTGAACTGTGAATACGGACATGAGTGTTTCTTTAAATATTCTGAGATTGAACTATGATCATTCAAGTGAAACATAAGCCTTTTTGTTATCATTGTTGTTGTAAAACCAATATACATATTAACATTATTATCAGAGATGCAGTCTCCCAAAAGACATTTAAATTGATATATGATGTTGGTCTTTTGTAAAACACTAGTTGACAGAGAAAAGTTGTTATGGATGACTAGGTTGGTTGTATTAAATTTAGTATAGTATATAATTAATTTTATTTTTTTACTTGAATCAGTGTGGGATATATTTGTATTTAGAGGTCTTTTTAGAATATTTCCTCCTGCTTATAGTTAAAATGCATTTGATTACAGTATAATATTTTGATATGTTTAGAGTTATTTGAGGATGTGTTATGTTAATTTTTATTTATGTTAATATTCTCTATAAGTTTTAGTTGATGGAGAAAGAGAAATGTTTAATAACTTCAAAGCATTTAAAACTAAAACACTGCTAGAAACTGCCAAAATGATCTGCAGGTTCCACCAAACTGTGAAGAAATTTGTTGAAAATCTTGGACAAGTCCAACAAATATCTGATAAAGGCAAGTTGGGAACTTTTTCTCCCTTATCTGTTTATCTGTCTTTATCAAGCTATAATATTTTTATGAGTTGTGTCAAAAAGTATAAAATGTTGGATCCTAAGACAAATGGCAAAACATACTAAACACTAAGTCTCTTTTAAAAGACCTTTTTGAAAAAGAAAATTTATTTGAGTGACAGAATACATTTCATTGTGTTTATATTTCTATCTTTATGAAAATGTAAGCAAGCAAATGACACATTAATATAAAAAAAGAAGAATAGATATGGCAGTGCAATTATTTTTTTAATTATTTCACCCAAGCAAGGCAATAAAGAAACAAGTTTTTACTGAGTGTTAAAGAATATAAAAAAAAAAATAAATAAAAAACTATTGAAGAAAGAGAACAAAAGACCAGGAATTAAGAATATGAAAGATAACAATTGACATTGCATTTAAATTTTTGAAGATCAATGTTGACTAGAACGCAAGAAGCTGGAAAAAAGTTCCACAAGTGAGAAGTGTGAGAGAAGAAACTGGTAGCATAAACTTACAGTTGCATCTCAGCCATTTCCACTGTAAAATGATGAAACCTTGCTGCCAATCTAGTACTACACTTAAATTCATAAAGTTTAAGTACCATAGAGGAAAGTTCATCAGAACAATTACCATGAAAATATTTATAGAAAAGGCACAGGGAAGCTACGTTATGACGGCGGAAAAGTGACTGGAAGCCATTAAGGCAAAAGCAAGCAAGGTAATATTGTAGAACAATTCAACTCTTTCTATCTCTAACCATTATCCATTTAACAAAATGGTTTTGCATTCAACTCAGCTAAGTAAATATTAAGAACCAAAGTGGATATTGTTCAGAGATAGATATAAATTATAATTAAAATAAAAGGGTAGAGATATAAAATTGGAATATGACTTGCATAAAATATGCTCTCTCTCTACCTCTCTCTCTCTCTCTCTCTCTCTATATATATATATATATATATATATATATATATAATGTATTTGTGTGTGTGTGTGTGTGTGAATTGGGATCAAATATGGATCAGAATCTGACAGAATGATAGGATAAAGAACAAATAGGAAATGTCTATCAAATCAATCTAACACGTTTTACTTTTATTAAAACTTTCTCTGAGAGTGAGATATAGAAAAAAAAATGATGGTATTTTTATTTTTTTGTTGTTTGATTTTAATTGGTTAAGCAGGCTCCATGTGCATTTGACTTGTTAACTAGCATTAGTACAATTAATTCAAGGAGAGATGACATGTCCTTTTGAAGCTGTGGAAAAAATGAATGGATTTCAAGATTAACTGTAAAAACAAATATTGCTTTATTTTTGTAATATTTATGTTTTTATTTTCAGTTAGTCTTGGAATCCTTAAAAGGAAACATTCAGCATTCATTGATTGAGTAGCTAGAGCTACTTCCAGTCGAAATTAATAAAACTTTTTTAAAACAATTTTTAAGGAAAATGGGTTTTCATGTTCACTTACTGTTATTGATCTTCCTAGTATTATTGGGAGTTTCCTTCCTAACCTTTTGTTTGAAGTAGTGTGAAATGTCATCATTTTCATTATATCATTATTTTCTCTTTGCATTACATGTGATATCCATCTTGGTTGTTGTTGTTGAAAGTCCTCAAGTGATACGGTTTCTGTTATTTGGTACAATTCTTTATTTGTGATTCTGTAGTGTCAGTCCATGAAGAAGAATAGGATATGCAGGTGGTGTGATGAATAGCAGCTTGGAATGAGAAATTGAAGAGCTGAGTTTGAATTCTAGTTGGGTTTATTACATTCACTTATGCAAAAATACTCTTAGGAAAGGTATGAATCAATCTCCTCCTCTTACTATGGGTTAAATAGTAGGATTTGTAACTGGAAATATTATTGATATTCACAAAAAATTGTTTCACACTATATTCACTCACAAAGAAAAATAATTATTCTTACAATCCAAAATATGTTTCAGCTTTAAATAGCCTCAAAAGTATTGATAAGTTGTAAAAAACAAAACATGAATCAATCAACCAATGCATATGGATAAACAATAAATACACAAAAATAGGAAGGTGATGACGACAAAGATGTGTTTTCTTGCTGAATTTATTTAACATGTACAGAAAGATGATTTTAAGAAGACTAGAAGACCTACCAGAATATTTCTCATCAGTGGATGTAAACATAACAACATAATAAAGCAGGAAGTTTTAAGAAAAAGAAACAAAGAAACAGCTACAGACAAAGAGACAAATGAAATGATTAGCACACATAATGAGGATAGAATTTCATTGTCATAAGATGAACTGAAAGCTAGAGAATTAAAGGAAAACAGTGTCAAACTTAACAAGTTTGAGTCAATAGATTGCAGAACAAATACCACAGGTATAAAGATAGTTCTTAAAAGTAGTGAGAAATTATTTAAAGCTACAGAAAAAAAATAGAATTTGTAAAGAGCCATGATCATCTACACCCTAAAGGGCCATGGCACATACAGAGAGAAAGAGAGAACTCAAGCCCTCATTGTTATCAGAGGAAGGCCAAGATGGACACTATTGTTGGGTTGGGTTTATAACATCTAGTGGATTTAATCCAGCCCTGTGCAAATGTGTCTACAAAAGAAGAGAGTGAATATGCTTTTAAGATGTTTGAAACTTTTTGTTTAGGTATTGGGGTTGGAAAGTTAACTCAAACTGAACAATTTTGAATCAAAGCATATAAACACCACTAATGGAAAAAAAAACCCCAAAATCTCAAACCAATGTCAGACTAAATATCTTTTCCTCACCTTTAATAAAAGAGAGGGAAGTGAGGAATATATATATATATATATATATATATATATATATATATATATATATATATAGGTTTAGGGAGATAAGAAGAGAGAGAGAGAGAGTACATATATATATATATATATATATATATATATATAGAGAGAGAGAGAGAGAGGGAGTTTTATATTAAAAGAAAAAAATCTAATTATATATAAAGAAGGAACCTAACCTTTTTTATATATAATTAGAATTTTTTTTATATAAAAGTTCCTTTTTGGTCCTCTCTTAGTTTCAATTTAACACCTTATTTTCATATAACCCCAATTTAATGTCATATGGTTAATATCCAGGTTAATTTTATAGAACATCTTCCCTTTAAGGCTAATACCTTCAACCCCTCCCCCTTACCACCAACTTGGGCATTTTGTCTGATTGAAACATCAAAATGGATAAATTCTGTATCAATTTGTTGACTGTTGTCAAAGTTTAATTTTAAATTTCTATTCCAACATGAACACAGTCTATATACGGGGGTTGAATAAGACTAACATACTTCTCGTTGGTTGAAATAGATCTATACCCACCCCCATATGTGGTAATTTTGGATTATATTATATATATATATATATATATATATATATATATATATATATTATTGAAATGGAATAAGTCCCACAATTATTTTAATATATTTTCTGTTTATATGTTATTTTTATAAATACAGATATTTAAGTAAATGTTCTGTTTATAATAAAAAGTATTAACAACATTTACCAGAGTGAATGTCCAAGAAATTTCACAGACAATATGTGTCCTCTGACAGGAATCAAACCTGTATGTTACAATGAACAATCATATAGCTTGACTTGCTATACCACTTAGCTACAGAGGAAGCATGTGGTAAGCAAGGTCAAATTACTGTTTTTAAAATACAAAATTTCCCATGATTTCTCTCATATCTGCTTGAAGCTTATCTTAATGTAAACAAATGGCATCATATATTATGAAATGGAGTAAGTCTAACAGTCATCAGAAAATATATTATTAGAAAATATATTGAAATAATTGTCAGGGAGAGAGGGATATATATATACAGAGAGAAAGAGATAGGGATATATATATGAGAGAGTGTGAGATATCGAAGAAGAAAGAGTTGGGGAGTCAAACGGTTCATTAAATTTACTTAACCACATATTCTTGAGAGAAAAAAAGAAAGAGTAAGAGAAAGAGAGAAAATGAAAGCATAATAGAGAAAGATAGAAAGATAGAGAGAGAGATAGAAAAAGAAAGAAACGAGAGATGGAAAAGTTAAAAGAAACAAGAGAGGTAAAAAAGGGTAAGATAGAAAAGAGAGAGAGAAATAGAAAAAGATAGAAAGTCAAAAGATTCATTAAATGTACTTTCTTAATCACCTAATTTTTACCTTGTTTTCTCATGCATAAAAAGAATTTCTCCCTTTAATAATTTCATCTAACAATAGGTTTTGACAGAATTCCAGAAATTAATCTTTTTTTAAACTTTACTTTCTCTCTTTTGCATTACCTTCAAGGATTACAAACAATTTCTAAAGATTATAACAAACTGCTTTTTCTGTTGCTCGTCTCTTTATCAATGTCCTATCTTTGCTCAGTTTTATAAATTCAGAAGCTAATCTGCGTCTTGTGAAAGGCTTCTTTAATGACATGATACCTTGTTATGTGAGAATATGGCTTCTTCAGTTGCCCAGTTGGTTCCTTCCTGTTGAGTAAAAGCTACAAAACAAAACACTGTTGCTTATTGTTTTCTCTTTTTTGATTTATTCCTTTATCTTAAAAAAAAATCAGTATTTTCCTTCGTTCTTTGTTTAAACATTGTCACTTAGATTACTGTTAAGCTGTAATGTAACAAAGATGAGCCCAGAGTATTAAGTTAAAAACAAAGCACATGAATTAAGGAAAACAATTGAGTTTTATGATTTTTGTCTATTATAAAATAAAACTAAAAGATGCAAAAGAACTCTACAAACTATTCTTGAATCTGGCAGTATGACCACAGGATAAGGACAAAATTAATCACAGAAGGAGAAGAAAAAAACAGAAGGAAATATGAGAAATGAAGAAGAATAAAAAGAAATATTATATGAAAAAAGTGGAATGAAATGGAAAAAGAAAATGAATGAAGAAATATTATATGACAAAGAGCAGAATGAAATTAAAATAAATGAAGAAGAAAAACAAGAAAAAATTTTATATGAAAATGAACAAAATGAGATGGAAAAATTTGAGAAAAGAAAATAAAGAAAAATACTACATAAAAAAAAAACAATGGAATGTAAGAAGAAAAACTAAAGTAAATAATAATAATTTGAAGCACAAAAACCTGACCATATTATTATAGATAAGGAGAACAGCAAATGTCAAATTATTGACTTTGCAGTTCCATCTGATACAAGAGTGGTCACCAAAGAAACTGAATAGTTAGAAAAATACTGCAGTTGTTTGAACTACAGAAACAGCAAAAATAATTTCATTCACATAATATGAAAGAAAATGGAAAATTACTCAAGTTCTTTCATTCCCATTGTGATGGCAAATGCCATATCTGAATTCACATGCAACTCACATGAAGGAATTACCTTTTCTGCTTATTTTAGATGACACAGGCAAACTTTCAGACAAGAAAGCAGCGACAGGGAAGATGAGAAAAAAAAAACGAGATTTTTGTTAAGTTAGCACCTGTAGAACATGAAAAATATTCTAATTTTGTACTACTGAAGAAAACAGAAGAAATGTACTTTGAAGAAACAGTAAATATTCTGACTAAAAAATTTTAGCAAGAAAAGTCTTTTATTCAATACTTGTTGGGAGTGTATGAATCTGATGAAAAGTTGGGTTGGTATTCCAAAGTCAAAACAAAATTTCAAGTGAAAGAAGGGTTTATGCCAGTGTTTAAAACCAAAATACCATTTGCAGGTATTTTCTTATCTGGATGATGTATTGATTAAAAATGTATGTAAGGAACAACATATTGGGCATGTGAAAAGAATTTTTGAAAAAATATGTGAGTATGGGTTTAAACTCAGTGAGGAAAAGTGCAAATTGTTTTTGCCTAAAATCAACAACCTGAGACAAATCATTGACAAAAATAGTTGTCAACCACATCTGTCGACAGCAAGTGCTATTAAGAATATGCCTTCTCCAACAAATGTTACTAGGTTACAAGCATTTCTACTGTGATACTGGCAAAGGAAAAGGGTTAATTTAAAATATGAACTACAACAGACAGAGAGGGTTAAAAGTATGGAATAACATATAAACTGAAAGAAGGAATAGTGAAAGTACATTCAAGATTAATTGAGACTTTTTGAAATGAAAACATAAATTGAGAAATTGATTTATGTCTGCTTAATTAAAGTGAAAGTTAAAAAAACATGTCTCATGATCACCAGATGGAATAAGGGGTCAATTGAGTTATAATATTTGGTAATTTTGAAGATGAAGACAGAATTGAGAACCTGATTTATGCCTGCCTGTCAAAGGGTGGAAATAGCTTTGCCACTTTTAGAAATGTAAACAAATTGCGAAATAGGGTTTTATCCTTTGCGCAAAGACATTGAGATAAGAAACAGACCTGTATGGTTCATGAGTATGATTAAGCAAAAAGATATACATGTTTTGCTAATAATGGGTTAGCAGAAACAGCTGATAAATGTCTGCTTACATCAACAGGACTGGGGATTGAGAAAATTTGTTGTTGATAATTAAGATAATTACAATTAATGATTAAAAGTAAGGACCTCCCTTTCATTCACTCGATTTAAAAATCAGATGAAATACTAAGAAAGGAGGAAGAAGGAGATATGACTGCCACCCATTTGGAAGTAATGGTGTGTGGCATAAATAAGAGAAGGAATGAGTTATAAGAGCAGGGTGATACCTTCAACCACTACCAGTAGGGTGAGTAGTTCTCCCAAATTTGGAAAGATAACTAATATTGTGAACCAGACAACAAAAAACTCTTGTTCAAATCAATGCTAAAACCTGAGGAACCACCAGATTTCCAAATGCCATCAGCCTCACTCTGGTCTTGAGTCAAAGTCAATATAAGAAAATCACTTAGGCAACATAGAGAGAGATGAGAGACAAGTGGTGAAAGACAGACGAAAGTGCTGCTGAAATCCATGTGACTTGCTGCCAAGAGAACCCCCGACTTTAAGCCCTGTTCCAAGAATTAGCACCAATAGACAGAGTGGCACTATAGAGAAATTTTAGTGGGAAGGTTTAGTTTTGTTATACAAAGAACTACATAAACCAAATCAAAAAATGACCCAAAGAATCTTTCATTTTTTTATTTTGTCTGTGAGAACATTCCTTTTCTATCCTTCATAACACAGCTTTGCCATGGTCCAAACCAGAGTTATGATTACTGACTATACTCAATCCCACCAACTCTGTGAACAAGAAATACAATGTGGATGGAGCAAGGCATGGACCAGGGTGGCCAGCAACCAATGACCCATTGACCAGCAACAGTATTGACCAATGTGGGATTGACCCTGCAACCAACTCATTGTCCTATGACCCTGAGGACCAAGTCATCTTCTGGTATAGACATCATGTGGCGAGGGTCATATCTGGTCACTGCTGACCAAGTTCAACCCAGGATTGATCTGGGCAGGTGTGTTATACTAGGACTAGCAAACTGTTAATAAATCTATATACCTAATATGCTGAATTTGAGAGCTCCACTGATCAATTTGCTTAAAAAGGTGTAAAGTGGCAGTGGACTGATAAGTGTCAGAAGGTGTTTGAAGAAATGAAGAAAATGCTAACATCAAACTTATGTGCACTACAATGCAAAAGCAGAAATTGTATTGACTTCAGCTGCTAGTGACTATGGTATAGAAGCAGTAATTCTATGTAAATATGCTGACAGTAACATGAAAGTTGTCACACATGCATCACATTTGCTGGTAGAAAAAAAACTACAATTAGATTGAAAAAGAGGCATGAACAATAATATTTGTAGTGAAAAAATTTCATACATGGAAGGAGTTTTCATTTACAGACAGACAACAGACCTCTATTATCAATTTATGGCTAAAAAAAAAATTCCTATACATACAGCGAATAGATTGCAATGCTGGGGTACCATCTTATTATGATTTCAAGATAGAATACCAACCATCCAAAACTTAAGATATACTGATGGTTTATCAAGATTGATACCAAAAAATACTGAGCCGTTTGAGGACACAGTTATTGCAGCACTAAAAAGTGAAATAGAAATTAAAAATATATTATGCAATATAGTTCACAATAAAAACAGTTACCCTGGAAGAAATAAAAGTAAAAGCAGTACACAACATGTTTATTTTGAAAATAAAAAGAACTACTAAAAGAAAGTAAGAAAGATAGATGATTTTTAGAATGTAATCCAGACGTGAATGCTTGCTTACTATATGATGGAGTACTGATGTTTGCACAAAGAGTAGTAATACCTATCATATTACAAAAGTGGATATTAAATGAATTTTATAGTCAATATCTATGAAATTCAAGGATGAAATCTCTTATGAGAAGCTATGTATACTGGACCAAAATGGATCAATTGAAAAATTAGTAAAAACCTCCAGAGGTTGTATTCTGGAAGCAAAATCATCTACCATGAAATTACAACATTAGCCAAAAACAGATATTCCATGGTCAAGAATGTACATAGATTTTACAGGTCTAATAAACAGATCACATTATCTGTCTATATTTCTGAGATGAGGTGTTATGTACAGTATTTACTTTATTTGGACTATTGTCCTCATCTTTATTGCCATATTTATTACAACATTTCGTCCGTTGTATGCTCCAGCCTTCTTCAGGTGGTTGGAATGTTGAACTGAACCCTTTATTTCACTCAATGGGGTAGACTGTTCTAGTTCCATGTGCCATGTTTTATCAGTTATTAATTTTCCCTCTGAAAATTCTCCACTGCTTTAACTGGGTATTGGTTAGATCCAGTGACAGGACCCAAAGAGTGTGAGTTCATTAAAGGGTTCAGTTCAACATTCCAACCACCTGAAGAAGGCCGGAGCGTACAACAGCCGAAATGTTGTAATAAATATGGCGACAAAGATGAAGACAATAGTCAGAATAATGTAAATAAAGTAGATCACATTATCTTGTGGTAGTGGATAGTTTTACTAAGTGGCCTGAAATCTGTAAGTCCAAAAAATTAACTTCCACAGTTAGAGTGAATTTTTTACATGAACTGTTTGCAAGATATGGCATTCCAGATGCCATAGTCTCTGATAATGGTACATAATTCACTGCTTAGAAATTTTTGTAAAATGTTCTCGATTGGATATATTACTATCCCACCATATCGGACAACCTGAACAGTTTGTGGATACTTTTAAGTGATCTTTGAAATAAGTATGTAATTTAAAACGTGAACAAAGAAGCACTACAAAAATTTTTGGGAGTATACTGGATAATGCTGAAACTAATACACCATTAGACATATCAACAGCAAAATTGATGTTTACAAGAAAAATTAAATCTCTGTTTGCCAAATTGTTACCAGATCAAGAAAGAATAAGAATGGATAACAAAAAGGACACAAACTTGGTGAAAAAGGTTTTTTCAGAGTATGTAAAAATGGAAAAGAAATGTGGGAAGTTGGAGTAATAAGGTCATGAATTGGAAAAATGATATATATTTTAAAAGAAAAAAATGGGAACACAAAAGACATGTGAATCAGTTAAAGAAAAGGTTTACTGAAGAAAGGTAGAACCTATGCAAGTAGTGTATGATACTTTTGATGTATGAACATCCCAAGAATTTGTTGAATGTACAAGTATGATTGCCAGAAAAAAGAAATATATGTAAAAACTAGAGGATGACCCAAAATGAAAAAATAAAATAAAACATATACTACTAAAAAAAATCTCAAAAGGAAGGATGTTGTTGAGTAAATAAGACATTCCCAGTAACACAAATGAACTAGGCAAGATGCCTTAAATAAAGAACTCAAATTTTTCATGCTGATTATGCTTATTCTCAAATAACTCAAGGCAAACACTAAAGAGGTATAGAGTAAGGAGATATTTTATACCAATTCACCAAGAGGAGTTTTGAAATCAGCCTTCGAAACCCTGTTTCTTTTGTCTATTTGGGCTCCTCAGAACTATTTCCAGTGCTCCTATAATTACTGATATCACTGTCACTTTCTCTAAGTTCTTCAGCTTCTTGGCAAGGTCATGATACTTATCTACCTTGTCACCATCACTCAGATTTACTGTGTAGTCAGCTAGAACAGAGAAATCCAGGACATGTCATGTTATGAAATAAAGTCAGTCTCATTGTCATCAGCAACAGTATTAGCTCTCTATCAAATTATAAAATATAAAATTTAATAAAAAAATTAAAATGTAAAATTTAGTCTTATTGTAGATGATATTCTGGGGGCCAGTTTTTGTGGGGTTTTCCTTCTTATACGTTCAGCCAAAATGAAATAAAACAATTCCTTATAATCTTTTAATCACCACAGGATTCTAACTGTATACTTGTTTTTAAATGTTTCTGTTGGTTGTTCTCCAGCCATTTTCAGGTGGAGACTTCATCTGATTTTCCACTTTCTACAAGATAATAAATATACAGCTGAAAAGTTTGAGGAATTTGAACAGCAGGAATGAACTGTATGGATATTTTGTATGGAATCACTGTACACATGCTCAAATAGACTACTTTGTAGGAAACAGACTGAATTAGCTTTATCATCTACTTGTCCTAAAGATATTGAAAAAATCAAACAGGTAAAAGACTATCAATTCTAAAAGTAGATAGGGGTCATTATGGAAAGCTTACATTTACTTATATTTTTTTTTACATCAACCAGTTTTACAATATCTTTCTATTCTGAATTAAGAAAGGATAACAGGTGGAACAATAGGTAGGTTGATTGGTGCCCAATAGATATCAAACAGTCTGAAAAGACTAGACAGAGAATGGAGAGAGAAAGTAGAGAAGTTCGCTGATAAGATTTGCCAGTGAATAGCACTATTTATGGTTGTCATGGAAGAAGTTGAGAAAGGCCTTTGTCCAGTTGTGGACTTGCTATAGATGCTGCTGTTGCTGATGATGATAGATATTATTTACACTTGATATGTTGCTGATGAAATCTGGTTGTCTTGTCTTTTCATTTACTGTTTGCACATAGGGATTGTAAAATTTGATAACCTGTCTGTTGATTTGACCAATGTTTATTTTTGTTTTATTTTAGAGATTTCCTTTTGTATGTTATCAGCATTTAATATTTGGTATGCCAGCTGCACTGTAGCAGACAGGAGGGTCCTCCAGAAGGTTATAAATTGCACAGAAAATTATCGGCTGCTTACCATCCTCCTTGGAGGATATTTCTAATTCTTGCCATCATAGCAAAGCAGAAAATATAATTAAAAACAGTATGCATCCTTGGTGCCATGTTTGATCTGTTGTTCTCAGGGTGATGTTTTAGATCTATTATTTCTATGACAATCTGCTGGGGGGACAGCTTTTATCATTGGGACCTTCATAAAATGAATGTTACAGTTACTTTTCTTCATTTAATGCTATGTGTCTGTTTGTTTCATCTTTGGTATGTATGTATGTGTGTTTTTTAAGGGTTGCTGTATGATTTAATTGTTCATTGCACAGTGACAAGTAGAATAAATAAAATAAATAACTGTTTTCATGACCTAGTTTCAGTCTAATTATTTTTCCTTTTTCTGAAGTTGTTAGTTCATTTTGTCTGAAATATTCAACAGAGGAAATAAAGTAGTCCTTGACATATTTTGGGTATATGTGGTATGATTTTCTTAATTTATGGTGTGTACTTTTTGGTATCATTTTTTTCTGCAATACAGTTTAGTAAGAAGTTTTTTTTTGTTTCTTTAAGGCTGGTAAAATGTTAGAAACTTCTTACTTAGGTAATTTTTTCTTTGGTTTTTGAGATGAGTAATTGTCAATATAATTTAATTATTGTGAACTGTTGTTCTCATTTTGATTTCTTTAGACATTATTATATACACAATGTCTTGGCCAAATCATCAGGTGTCCATCATCAGCTAGTGACCATGAGTTCAACCACTGTATCAGGTACTGAAGCATTGGTTCAGGAGTAATGGATAAACAATAACTTATGTACAGGGATAAAATAGTGCAATAATCTACAGATATCTCATATCAACCAAAACATTGGAAACATGGAGATGACCAGAATGTACTTGGCCAAAATGTTGTGTCAGTAATAAATCTATAATAATCAAGATGAGAACAATAGTTCAAGATAATTACAGTGTAAACCTTTTTATTGTTTCTGATTAAATGTAGGGTTGTTTGTGTTTTCAGTGTCAACAGGCACTGGTAAAAGTTACAATCCCCATGTGCAAACTGGGAAGTCATCAGATAACCAGACGTTGTCAACATCTCAATTGTCGAATTTAATACTTGAAACCCTCAGTTTCAGACTGAAATTTGGGACTATAATTTGTTATTACTCACTCCTAGCAGTTATAATATTATGTCTTGCTTAGACTACTCGCCGTGATGTCTGATAGAAATTTTCCTGACAGGCTCCAATGGACTTCCCTGACTCACTTTGAGTTCTTTATTTAAGGCATCCTGCCTAGTGCATTTGTGTTACTGAAGGTGTCTTATGTACTTCACAACATCCACATTTTTGAGATTTTTTTTTTTTATTAGTAAATATTTTACTTTATTTCTTTGTATTCACCCCTCCTCTTTTTGGCAAGTTTACCAATGTACTGAACTTTGTATTTCTTTCATTTTGGGTTAACCTCTAGTTTTTCCTTACATTTCCTTTTTCTGGTAATCATTCTTGTACGTTCAACAAATTCTTGGTGTTGGTACATCAAAAATATCATACAGTACTTGCATAGGTTCTTCCTTTCTTGCAGGCCTTCCTTCAGTTAATCTTTTTAACTGATTCCAGTGCCTTTTGTGTTCCCATTTTTTCCTTTTACCAAATATATTTTTCCAATTTGTGATCTTATTACTCTGTCTTCCCACATTCCTTTTCCATTTTTATATATTCTGAAAAACAATTTTTGCTAGGTTTGTGTCCCTTTTTGTTATCTGTTCTTATTCTTTTTTGACCTGCTAACAACTTGTCAAACAGAGATTTAATTTTTCTTGCAAACATCAATTCTGCCTACAACATGTCTGATGGTGTATTGACATTCACTGTTATCCAGTATACTCTCAAGAATTTTGGTAGTGCTTGTTCGCTCACATTTTCATTACTTGCTTTTTTCCAAGCTCTCTTAAATGTACCCACAATTTAAATTTGTAAGCAGTGAATTATGTAGCGTTATCAGAGACTATGGCATCTGGAATGCCATATCTTGTAAAATTCACTCTAACTGTAGAAGTTGTTTTTTTGCACTTCCAAGTTTCAGGCCACTTAGTAAAACTATCCACTACCACAAGATAATGTGATCTGTTTACTGGACCTGTAAAATCTATGTGCATTCTTGACCACAGAATATTTGTCTCTGGCCAAAGTTGAAATTTAGTGGTAGGTGATTTTGCTGCCAGTACATAACCTTTGCTCTCTTTTACTAATTTTTCAATCTCCTGATCCATTTTGGTTTGGTATACATAACTTCTCATCAGAGATTTCATTTAATATCCACTTTTATAATATATCAGGTATTACAAACTTTTCTACAAAAATCAGTACTCCGTCATATAGTGAGTACATGTTCAAGTCTGGATTGCATTCTAAAAATCATCTCTCTCTTTCTTACTTACTTTTAGTATTTTTTTTATTTTCAAAATAAACATGTTTTGTTCTGATTTTACTATTATTTCTTCCAGGGAAACTGTTTTTTTTTTGCGTACTACATTGCATAGTATATTTTTAATTTCTATTTTACTTTTTAATGCTGCAATAACAGTGTCCACAAACTGTTCAGTATTTTTTTATATCAGTCTTGATAAACCATCAGTATATCCTAATTTTTTGGACAGTTGGTATTCCATCCCGAAATTGTAATTTAATAAGATGGTACATCAGCATTGTAATCTATTCACTGTATGCATAGGAATTTCTTTTTTTCAAACCTTAAATTGATAACAGAGGTCTGCTGTCTGTCTGTAAATGAAAACTCCTTCCATATATAAATTTGTGAAAATTTTTCACTGCAAGTATTATTGTTAATACCTCTTTTCTGATCTGGCTGTAGTTTTTTCTGCTGGAATTAGCGAACGCAGTGCATGTGCGATGGATTTTATGTTACCCTGTTAAAAAATCAGCACATTACAAATTTTATTATTTTTTGTCTTTACATATGCTGCTGGTGCTGCTCATTTTGAATGGTCAATTTTTTCAATTACACCTATTTTCTCTAGTCTGTATAATTCTTTTTTGATTTGACCTAATGCAGCAAATGGTACTCTACGTTTTGGTTTAAACACTGGCATCGACCCTTCTTTCACTTAAAATTTCACTTTGACTTTGGAACACTGGCACAACTCATCCAGCAGAACATCTGGAAAACATTTTTTCAATTCTTTCTTTAAATTTTCACACTTTTTTTGAACAGGTTGCTTGTCCAGGTTGCTTTAGATATTTATACCCCGCAACTAAATTCTATCCAGTCAGTACTGAATAAGTTTGTAGTATTTTTTAGCATATAAGCCTTGGCTTTTACACTCTTGTTATGAAATGAAATCTTACAAGTCATTTCACCAATAAAAAATAATTTCTTACCCAACATGCCATATGTGATTTTCAAAGTTCTTTTTAATATAGGTTTTCTGTTTGTTTTCCATGTGGCTTTATTGACTATTGTGATATCACTAGCAGTGTCTAGTTGCAGTTTTACATTCACATTATTAATTTTCACATACACAAATTTTCTTTGGTTTTCTGTA
>CAHIKZ030003207.1:30000-117500 GCA_903632075.3 Acanthosepion pharaonis
CCTCAACGAAGCTAAGTCAATATTTGCTGCTCGAATGAAGGAACGTATTGCATCTCACAAGTTTGGCTCCAAAGATTATTGGCGAGTCTGCAAGAGTGTCCTGAATAATCGAAAACCCTCCATACCTCCTTTATTCAACCAGTTCGAGGTCTTGACCTCCCCTACCGACAAGGCTGAATGCTTTGCTCGGAAATTCTCATTTAATTCAACGCTCGATTCCACCGGTGTACCCATACCAGACTTCCCTCTTAGAACTGAGGCCTTACTGAGCGGCTTACACATAACCCCATCATTGGTACTGGGCATTATCTCCACCTTAGACCCCCACAAAGGCTAGTGGTGGAGATGGCATACCAGCCATTGTCCTGAAGAAATGCGCGCCTGAGCTAGCACCCGCCCTCTCTAAACTGTATAATTACTGCCTCAAGGAATCATGTTTTCCTGACTGCTGGAAGTCCTCATCCATTGTTCCGGTGTTTAAGAACTCTGGAGACCCCTCTGACCCTTCTAATTACCGTCCTATTAGTCTCCTACCCCTGTTCGGCAAAGTCTTGAAGCCCTAATCAATGCCGAAGTGGTTAATCACCTCACATCCCATAATCTGCTCTCAGACAAGCAATATGGTTTCCGCTTACGCCCGATCTACAGCTGATGTGCTTACGGCCATCACTGAAACCGTCTACCAAGCCCTTCAAAATAATGGTGAGGCTCGTGCTGTGGCCCTCGACATCTCCAAAGCATTTGATAGGGTTTGGCATGCCGGCCTTCTTCGTAAGCTCCAGGGTTATGGTGTTACTGGTCAACTGTTTGATCTAATACAATCATTCCTGTCAAACCGAGAATTGAAGGTCGTTCTCAACGGATTCTCCTCCAGTTCCTATCCCACTAACGCAGGTGTTCCCCCCAAGGCTCCATCCTGGGCCCCACTCTTTTCCTTATTTTCATCAATGACCTTCCTGAAGCTATAGATTCCCAAGTTGGCATCTATGCAGACGACACTACAATTTACTCCTGCCTCAAAAACAAGTCTAGTGTCGGCGACAAAACTAACCTTGCCGTGCGTCTTGAAATGGACCTCCAATCGGTTGTTAACTGGGGCAAGAATTGGCTGGTCAACTTTAACGCCACAAAAACTAAATTACTCTCCATTAACCACCATAGAGATCCTTCCCTGCCCCCCATTAAAATGTCTGATAGTCAACTTCCTGAGAGCAACTCCCTGCGTCTGCTCGGTCTCACGCTGACTGCTGACCTGAGATGGAACAAATACATTGAGTCAATTGCTTCTTCCACCGCGAGGAAAGTTGGCTCTCTGTGCCGCGCCAGGAAATTTTTCTCCCTGAATCGATACTTCAAATATACAAAACAACCATTCGCCCTTGCATGGAGTATTGCTGCCATATATGGGCTGGAGCACCTTCTGTTTACCTCGGAGTTCTTGACAAGATCCAGAGAAGGATATGTAATCTAATTGGCCCTGATCTAGCGTCTTGTTTGCAGTCACTCTCTCACAGACGCGCCGTCGCCTCTCTCTGTCTTTTCTACAAATACTTCCATGGTAACTGCTCTGATGAGCTGCTCTCTCTGGTTCCCAGACTCCATGAATTCAAGCGCCCTACAAGGCTGGCATCCCGCTCTCACCCTTACACCGTAGAAACCTTCAAATGTAGCCGTCTCTTCTACTCCAATAGCTTCATACCTCGCACCTCTCGCCAGTGGAACACCCTCCCCAATTACTGTTTCCCTGAAAGCTATAATCTCCAACTATTCAAATGTAATGTCAATCGACATCTCCAATTACCTTGATCTACCCACTATCCTTCTCCTCTTCCTTTCTCCTATCACTCTTATCTGCTCTCGCTCCAAATCTTCTGCAACCCCCTGCATCCTAGTGGCTTCACGCCTTGCTTGGGGCACAATGCTTAAAAAAAAAAAAAAAAAAAAAATGTTTTATACATATAGGCCCATAATGTTTATATCTTGTCTCTGATCATTTTTCAAAATAAATATTGTATTTGACATTTTACAATTTTTTATCATTTTATAATATATATAGTTCAATAGATAGCAGAAAAATATATATATATATATATATATAACTTTTGGAAATGCATCTCATGCATTTTTGGTGATATATATATATATATATATATATATATTTATATAATTCAGTGAAATAGTCTGTCACCTCTCAGTTTTATTTTGCATTTATTATATATATATATATATATATAATTAATACAACTAAAATGTTTGTCAGTCAGTTGATTGTTGCTACATTCACCATCTTGATCCCAGAGCTTCACAGACAGACCTTCCTGAATCACTCATCCACTCATTAGGTGTTATCAACAACTGACTGCTTATACTCCTAGGTTTTACTTTTTATATGCACTTTTCATTGGTACAAGTTGTTTTTTTTTATTTTCAAAATTTATGATAGATGATATTTGAAGTTTATTATTTAAAACAGAAAGGAATAATATTTTGTTTTTAGTGATATATATATATATATATATATAAAATATTAAGGATGTCTGAAAATGTAGTATTTTTATTTAAAATCAGCATTTACTTTTTTCCTGTATACTTCCAGATTTTTTTATTCAATTATAAATATAAAAAATAAGAAATCCATGAACTCTGAAATTTCATTCCTAAAAAATTTAATCTTTTAACTATTTTTGTTTTTTTCAATCTTTTTTTTTTGTTGTTAATATCCCTAATCTAATCAAAAAGGGAGATTCGATTCTATAGATCTTTTTATTCTAATAAAAAGTTAATTTGCTTTAAGTTAGTACTGATACAGTGGGAAATAAATATATGGAAATATTACAAATCCCCCATAGATTTTTTTGTTTGTTCAATCATTTTTAGGTTATGTATAAAGCATACTTCTTCTAAATTTGAACTAAATTATAATTTTTCAGTTGACAGATATCATTAAAAACTTATACAGACCAACATTCTTATCTTTGATGACTGAATCATTCATGGAATAATAACAATGCTCTCACTTCATTCACAAAACATTTCTTCTCAATTTTCTTCTTAAAAGTTTCTATCCATTCTGATGCATTGTCGTTTCTCGTTAAATAAAATTGGACAATAACACATATTTTGTGTTCTGGATTTCCATTAGCTGAAAATATGAACTTCATATACAAATTACACAAATCCAGTAAAACAGAATAAATACTATAAAAACAGTTGGACAAAGGTAAATAAGTGGATCAATTTTCAATTTATAAAAGGAAATGAAGCATAACATTAAAAGATGTAAAATATACTACCTCTCTCCCAGAACAGTTCTTACATTTAGTTTATGAAATATTTATCTGAATGTAACAACAATTATGGGATAGCAATAGTAATGAATAAGGGAATAATATAATCACTTTTCAATTTGATATAGCTCAAAAGAGGAATTTTGATCTAAAGTTAAAGGATGCATAATAATAAATTCTGTATTTTTCAGCATTATATATACTCTAATTGATATACCAATATATACACTATTTATTTGTATATAATGACAAAATAAAATATAAAGAAAATAAAAATAAAATACATTTCCATTTTTTTAATATAAAAATAGGATGTTGTATAATACACAAAATAATATTTTCTTTAAGTTTTTTATTTCATCTAGGATTTTCTTTATATTATGAATATGTGATAGATATATTTAATATTTCTCATATGTTTTGGGGAAATTTAAAAAGAATTTTAACAATAAAAGCAAACATGAGTAAAATAGAAATTAAATAAGAGGGACCCCTCTCAAGAGATAAGACCTATATTTCAGTTTGTGTATAAATGCTAAATCATTAAAAAAATAAATTGAAAAACACTTGTGTTGTACAAGATAGATGAAGTTTACATAGAATTTTTGGTTTAATAAAAAAAACCAAAAAGAATGCTTCCAAAAATTTTGTATCAAACTGAAAAAAAATTGATTTTGACAAGGATGTTAAAATAAATAGAGGACATTAAAAATTTTGTCCACCATACTGAAAACATTCAGTTCTTGATAATGACTATGATGTCAAAAGTACTTGAACAAAAACAGAACCAAATATGAACTTTGAACAGTTTATCCACAATTTTGATTTGGATATATAATAAATTATTTCAAAATTAGAAAATTATAGTGAAAACAATAAAGATGTGATGATTGAATTCAACAAAACTTGTAAAATAAAATGTGTGTATATATATATATATATATATATATATATATATATATATATATATATATATTGTGTTACAATTATTCTTTTATACTTAAACCAATCTTTAGGCCATGTATGCTGGATAAAGTTTGATTATATACATAGTCATTGGGGCATTATGGGTAGAAAGGTTTGTTATTTGGGGTTTATTCTGTTATTCTAATAGCTATTGGATAAGTGGAAATGGTTATATATCAAAAATTATTCCAATGCTTATTGCATAGAAATAATTATAGGTCAGAATGAATAAATTCAATAATAATAATCATTAGTGAATAATTAATGAATAAATACAAAATTCCCTAAATTAATCAATAATAAATAAATAATGATTTAAAAGTTAATAAACAACCCTATACATACAGGGAGGTGATGGATAAATTGTCATCTAAATTACACAAAAATGAAAATAACACTGACATCTCATTTTAACAGATATATTTACTAAAATTACACAAAAATATCTTGAAATACTAAAGAGTAAAATTGCCATTGGTTTCAATCACAGCCTCCAGATGACTTTGGAATCTCCTGCATCTCTTCTGGATGGTCTCCTTGTTTAAGTTGGTGAATGCTGCCATAGTTCTTGCCTTCAGTTCATCTTTGGTATTACAAGGAGTTGTTCACTCGCTCAACTGCATCTCTCACATAATAATCAAGGGGGTTGCAGTCTGGGGAGTTAGGTGGCCAAATGTCAGGGGTGATGTGGTCATAGAAATTGTCTAACAGCCATGTCTGGGTTCTCCTGTTTATTTAATATGGTGAAGATTCCTGTTGCCATATATATGGTCTTCAAGCTGCCACCCTCTTGACCCATAGCTGCACTACCTCCTCAGGGCACTTGATGTAGGCCTCTATGTTGAGTCTGAGGCCCTGTGTGAAGATGAATGGAAGCATAATGTCACCATCACTAGTGATCACTCCAAAAGCATGATGTTGACTGGCTATATCATCCAAATTTATCCAAATCCTCTGTACTGTCTTCATAGGATGTTCATTTTATGCTTGGACCACTTAGAGAGTTATTAAACGATGGCTTCATGAATAAAACAGTTCAAAATAAGTTTCTCTTCATGCACTTATTACAAATCTATTAAATTCTAATATTTGAAAAGTGGGTCTAAAATGCCATGACAGTATATTTTATTTTTTATTATATATATATATTTTTTATTAATTTGCAAAGTAAATTTATAGAAAATTACAGAAATGTTCTGTGTTTAAAAGAATTTGTTTAAAAACCAAGTTTAGAATAAAAAATTTAAAAGAATATTATATATGATATAATATTTATATATCAAATTCATATCTTGTCAATATTTACTAAGCTTAACTTAGTCTTCTACAAGACTACAATAGTCAGGCATGCAGTAAGGATTGAACTCACTACTAAAAAGTAAGTATTAAAAAAAGTTGACTGACCAAGGATTTGTTTGCAAAAGTGAGGTTATTATGCTCAAGACAAGTTATCTGCCCTTGGCAGCTGTGTCTCAACTTCATATAAGAAATTGTTACAATTTACTATTGCTTTGCCATTCTGTGCTTTGGGAACATTAAATACATATTAACCCTAGGGTTGATGGGTCACAGGGTCAAATCTCCAACCACTAAACCATGGAACGGCAATTGATATAAGAAGAATAATAAAAAAATGGTACTTTTATCTTTGTAAATACATTTGGCATGATTGCTTTTTTTGTAATAACTTGGAAAAATACAAAAATGATATTTGATAAAGAAAAGAAAGCAAAAAATTCTATTTCACTGTAGGAGAGTGGATGGGTGATAAAAATATAATGTACACTTAAACTCTGCCCCTGAGCCTTTGAACGGTCACAAAGCATATAATGGTTATATTTATTTACTTAAAATGAATAAATAAAACTGGTATGCAAGGGATTTAAAGTAATAAAATATTGCACTAACTTTATCAAACAGAGACAGAAGTTGAGGCTTCATTATAACTAGCAATGAATAAATAGTTTGTGTAGTTGTAAGTATAATAGTACCTATAGATTACAGACAGAACCTTAATCACAATCACTTGGGAGTGACTGATAAGACATCACCTAAGTAATTTCTCTGGTCTAGGACTAGTGATACAAGACAATTTGTAGATGGTAATAATAATGAGGCACAGTGGAGTAATGGATAGCAGCTTGGATTAAGGAACTGGAGAGCCGAGTTCAAATTCTAGTTGAATTACTTTCACTCACATGCTAATTAATCTATCTCTTCTCCCTGCAGCTATGAGGTAAATAGCAGGAGAGACTGGGCCCTACAGATGAAGATTGAAAAAAAAGCCCTTAAGTGGGTAAAGTCTGATGGTCTTGGGAAAGATCATCCTTCTTTAAACATTGCAGACTAATACTACAGAATCACAAACAAAAAACTGTACCAAAAAACAGAAACTACACTTGAGGACTACCAACAGCAGCAACAACTAAAATGGATAGCACATGTAACTCAAAGAGAAAATAATGACATAATCAAGATGTTAACATTCTGCACTACTTTTATAAAACAATACTGGCTGCTCAGTCAATGAATGCCAAATGTTTCCTTGTAGGGAAATGGTTAATATTACTATTACAATAGTCTTGGTTTGTAGCTCGTCTAGGGGAAGAAAACTCTGAATTCAAACCAGCCCAGAGAGGAGCTCTATCAGGCTATCTTGCCTAAGGAATATCACTGCTACTGCAGCTTCAGTACATGTGGTACCCCTCTCACCCTAATAGGTTATGGGACTTGTGACCATGAATGAAGACAATTTAAAAAAACGGATTGTCTTGGAGCAGTTAATGAGATATTTCACAAGATATGTGTCTTCTTATTTCTGTAGTAAATCAGTTATTCAAGATGATTTGTAACTGATAATTAAGACAGTGAAAGTAATAATTGACTTGTAGTGTTTGACAAGATATTTGGTTGATGTAATATCAAACATAAATATTACAGTTCCACATTGTTAAAAAAAAGAAGCAACATGGAACTGGAATAAGGAAGTAAAAAAAGTTGATAAGGACAAAAACTTTTTATAAAAGATTAAGAAATGTTCAAATATAAAAAAAATGTGCCTTTTAATAATTGAAGCATTGGAAATAGTCAAAATGCCAATTACATTAACTAAGAAAAGTTGAAGCATTTCTATCATACTAAAAAGGGTGGTGGGACTCCAAAGAGACTAAGTCTTATTACATCTCCAGTTTTAAATAATAGAAGAGTAAATAATAAGAATAAATGCATAATTTCATGAAATTTTCATATATATCTATACATTATATTTTTTTACCCCCAGCACACAGGTATGATACATGTGGGCCACAACTCAACTCTCCAAATGCATTATCTGAAAGAAAACTCATTCTTGGAAATAATTTATTGGGAAGTCAAACTCAGGATTGTTTTGTTTGTTTTTTCTTTTAATAAGAGTAGATAGGCTTTCCTATTGCCCAGTCTATACTCATCCCTCTTCTCTTGAACAGGAGAAGAGGCTCATCCTTGTTTCCTGTTTAGGAAGGGGTTCCCAGTTCCTTTCATTTTATCAGGCCTTAATAGTGGCGCTATGAATTTCTTATGATATGCATGGAGGGTGGCAATTTCTCTTCATGTTAAGGGTACCAGGTTGGCAGTTTTCTGGTTGCTGTTCCCAACTGGTAGTTAGGAGCCCAAACTCTTGTGTAGTGTCTTAAGAGGCTGCTCTGATCAACATTTGTATAATATCGGGGTTCTTGCAGTGCCATGTCATGCATGGAAGGATGTTATGCAAATAAGCATTTACCATTCTTAAAAAAAATATATTTAAATTGTAGAAGTTAAACCAGTTGCCTTTTATGCACAATTACATTAGATGACTAACTGCTGCTGCTACCCGAAGCCTTGCCTTACCAATATAACTCTATATAACACATCATAACTATAAACAACCAAAAATATAGACCTAAACCAGCTCAACAGAAAACACCTAAACTCCTTAACCTTTCTTTCTCTAACATTTGTGGTATTTGTACCAACTTCTGCAGTGTGGAATCTTTCCTCTTCGAAAAGTCTCCGGATATCCTAGCTCTTTGAAAAACTAGCCTTAACTCTTCAATACCCTCCTCTGATTTCTCTATTCCTGGCTATCTTCCACTCCTTAGAAAGGACTCTAAAGTCCACATGCATAGCCTTGGCGTTTATGTTTGAAAACATCTCCTGCTGGCTAGGGAGCTCTCTCTTGAATCTCCAGACCATTCCTACATGTGTCGCCACCTCTCTTTACTTAACTCAGTCGGCTATCTCTCCTTTCTTTACCATTCCCCTTCCTCTCAAGACTGTTGTGTACTAGATAGTATAGACAAGACCATCTACCGCACAGGCATTTAAACCCTCGATCTCTCATGACTTCCCAACACAATTCCCCAATAACACTGATAGAAAAACTGCTCTTCTCAATCTCTGTTTTACCTCTATGACTGACTCTTGTCGTACTATGTAGTTCTGCCCTGCACCTTGCAGAACTTTGTCATTGCTCACAGGTTTTGTCCATGGTATTCTGAGTATCCTTCTGTAGAAAAAGGTAACACATGTTTGCATACAAAAAAAATGCAATAACAAACTTAACAAAAGTATCTTGTCAATCATTTTTAATGAAACATGTATTAGAGTGGGATTGTTACCCAAATACACACATCCAAAATGAACTCCAGACAATTTCTAATGGAATTTCCTCCTTGTCTGAGAAGGAATATTTTCAATTTGGATATGTTGATTAGTAAAATTAATTGGCACAAAATGTTTGTTGTCTTTAATAATATTTGCCTAAAAGAACATTTGCTTTCTAAATACACAGATATACACAACTATATATGCAGGTTATACCAAAAATACTTTTACAAACTTTAGGGTTGGGTTCCTCACACCAAAACAAGAATAATAGTCCATATAAACATATGTCCAAAAGGCCAGTGTTGTACCTCAACACAGCAACTCATAACACATGTTCAAAACGTCCTCTGCTTGCTTCTATACATGCATGTACCTGTTGGATCATTGACAGGTGGACCCTTCCAAATACTCCCACATAGTGTTGAATGGTTTTGCAGGCTCCCATGACATGTTGAAGTGTCTCTGCATTATTAATGTCTGCTGCATAAGCCAATTCTTTTACGTGGCCCCAAAGATAAAAATCCAAAGGATTGAGGTCAGGGGAATGTGCAGGCCATGGAACCAATCTTCCCCTACCTGTCCAACCTCATAGTAGGTGTCAGCCAGTGCATTGTGAACAATGTGATAAAAATGTGCTGGAGCCTCATCATGCATGAACTACATGCATCTTTGTATAATCAGGGGTACATACTTTAACAGTTCTGGAAGTGTGTTTGAAATAAAGTCCCTGTAAATAGTTCCTGTAAGATGTGCTGGGAGAACATATGGACCTACCAGACAGTCACTTACAATTCCAGCCCACACATTAATCATAAACTGAGGTTAGTGTCTAGCTTGTATTTTACCATGGGAATTCTGATCTGTCCACAAATGTTGGTTGTTTAAATTTATTATTCAATCTGTTCCAAAAGTTTCCTTATCCATAAGAAAGACTGAAGTGACAAACATTGGATTGGCAGTTTGAGCAATAAACCATCAGTAAATTTTCTCCCTTGGTGAGTGATCAGAGGGTAAAAGACCCGGTACGCATTGTAAATTATACAGGAGGGAATCTGCACATATTGCCAATGATACAGAGGGAATAGTTTATCCTGCAGAAGTCAGTGACAATAACAGTTTCAAGAGGACATACATTGGTTGTATCGAAGGTCCAGTTAAAAAGAGGTCTTATAACAACACTACCTCCTTTAGGCTGGAAAGCCACAGAAGTGACATCAAACTTGTGGTTTGTATTTGGGGGTTTAGAGAGATGTATGACAGAAATTCAGGTGTAAAGTGAAGTATAATAAGAAAGGTGAAGCTAGGCAGAGATTGTGACAACTGCTGCTGTGTCAAGAGGAGAAGTTGGCCATTCCTACATATTCTAATAGAGATGTGCTACTGAATGAGAGCACGGAGATTTTGTCAAAGTGCAGGCATTTAAGTAAATATCTTTTGGGTATGTATAAACCCAGATGAGTGCAATGAATAATTTTTCGCTCTTCCGCTCCCTTTTCCTTTCCCCTCCCTCTTACACATTTCCTTCTCTTTTCCTGTTGTCATATAAGTTGGTGGAATATACTAGATTGTTCATCCTTCTACTTGCCTGAGGATACCTTGCAGTCGATACCCAGGTAGCAAGGTAGACTGATTTTTAGTGTTTTCATAAATATATATATATATATATATATATATATATATATATATATATATATATATATATGTATATTTATTTATTTATTTATTAGCTAAATGAATATATGATTAAAACAGGAACAATTGGGACATTCTTTATAAATTTAGCATATTTTGCTGTTTATTTAGCTTCATCAGAAATTTTACAAAGTAAAATAGCATTGAGTTATATTTAAATTTTCAAGTTACATATTGTCTTGTTTTCATTGGTTGTGTAGACATTACATATATATATTATAACATTTGTGTTTGTTTTTGTTTTTTATTAATCACTTAACCCCAAGTATGACAGTAAAGTCCCTAAGGTACAAAGCCAATGCCGGTGCATACTACCACTGAACATTTCTATTTTATCAACATTTGCTTTTTTTCTCCCTACATTTATATACATTACAAATTAAACTAAGCAAAATTGTTTGTTAAAGGATGAAAAATTTTTGTGGATTTTGATATCAATCTGAGGTCTTTTTTTTCACAAAAAACCATGAATTTGTTTTATCTATGCTAAGTCTTGAAAAGACAACTTTATAAAATTCACTATTTTTTATCTATAATTTTGAATGCATTAAAATTATTCAACTTATTAACAAGAAAAATCTTAAGTTGATGTTAAAAACTGCTTCAAAATGTTGTTGATTTATTTAAGATGGAATGATCTATTATGTCATGTCTCTAATTTGTATTTAGATACATTGTATTTATTTTCAGTTTTTCTAGTTTAATTGTTCACTTATATTGTATATGATTCATTATTGTACATAATTAGGCTACAATAAAATGTGTATTTTATATGAATACTGTCTTATGAAAATTGAAATTATGTAGTGAATTTTATAAAGAATCACTAAATATATATCAGGAGCATATGTGATATACATTAAATTCTAATTTTGTTTTGTTTTTATTGGCTGTATAGATGCCACATATATACTTAATGAGTTTTAATTCTTGAAATGTTTATGTAATTTTAGAGTCTGTTAAAAATTAGATATATTAGTATATATTAATTGTACAGTCAGTATGATAAAATCTTTCTGGCTAAAATATCAGCCAAGTCCATACTCTCTTGCCTTGACCTGCAGCCAGTCTAGGAGAAAGAAAACTCAAAATTATCTCTGTTGGTAGTCTAGCAGGACAGTCCCAAAATGAAATTAATTGGAGAATCCATCATAAATTTATAAAATTATGGTATATAGTTTGTATTTGTGTGGTGTGCATGTCTTGTTATGCATAAATATACATATACATAAATATACATTAAAGACATTTTTTTTTAACGTTCTTTTTTATAGATACAAGTATTTAAGTAAATGCTCTGTTTATAATAAACAGTATTAAATAACATTTACCGGCCTGAATGTCCGAGAAATTTTCATAGAAAATATTCGTTCTTTGACAGGATTCGAACCTGCATCCTATACGGAACCGTCATTTACGCTGACGTGCCTTACCGTCTCGGCCACAAAGGAGCGTTCGGTAGGCAAGGTCGAATTTACTGCTTATAAACTTCAATCTTCCATGAATCTCGTACATTCATAACTGCTCTGGCGTATCAAATGTAAACAAATGACGTCATATATTAAGAAATGGACAAAGTCCGACAATTTATTTATTAAAGATATTTTTATGTTTAACGTTCTTTTTTATAGATACAAGTATTTAAGTAAGGCACGTCAGCGTAAATGACGGTTCCCGTATAGGATGCAGGTTCGAATCCTGTCAAAGGACGAATATTTTCTATGAAAATTTCTCGGACATTCAGGCCGGTAAATGTTATTTAATACTGTTTATTATAAACAGAGCATTTACTTAAAATACTTGTATCTATAAAAAAGAACGTTAAACATAAAAATGTCTTTAATAAATAAATTGTCGGACTTTGTCCATTTCTTAATATATAAATATACATATATAAATCTATCAAAATCCTGTAAATGATCAAAAACATAATATGCAAATACAGCTTTTAAAAATATTGAAGAAACAAAAATCAAAAAAAAGTAAAAGCTGAATGAGGTTAGCTAGGTTATGTATCTGGATGCAGCAGACGTATAAAAAAAATTGGAACAATTTAAAGCTAAGAATATGTGAACCAACAACCAACACTATCCAAAAATGAATTCATATTAACTAACTACATGATTTTTCTTATAAGCGACTCAGTCATAAGCAGTTGTACACAAATTTTACTTAATATTAAGCATTTCTTCTACTGACACCAGTGTAGATTAAGCACTCCCACCCTCCACCGAAAAATGGAAATGAAGAAGAAAAAAGACAGAAGGAGAAAAACAGAAAATCAAACAAAAATGGTGACTATATTATTTTATACTATATTCAAGAATTATGCCAATTTAGTTACATTCAAATGTCTTTCTTTTATTAAAGCCAAGCATAAAAAATAGCTACCGCTTAAACAAATTGAGTTCTAATTCTTGTACAAAAATTAAGCAAACTGGTTAAAATCTTAAGTTGCATCTTAAAAACTGTGCAAATAAGAATTCTTTTTTATGCATTTATTGTGGATTATTGTTTCTTTTTTTTGTGATTTGTACAATTTGTTGATTATCTATAAGAAGCTGAATATGTGACATTTGGAAATGAAACTGAAAATTTATTAAAAATATTCTTCTAATATTAAGGTAAACATTGATCATACTTTTTGATAATGAAAATGAATTTCTTTAAATGTTTGTTTCTCTCGTATTCATTGTGTTTTATGGTTGAATGGAATTTCTACCTCAGAAAAAAGAAAACAGACAAACGCCTAGACATATTTTCAGAGTTAAATGACTATATCCAGAGAAAAGCAATTATAAGTAAAGACCAAGAATCTAACCAGCTGACTATAAATCAGCATTTCATGGTAGCTTTTTAGGAACTGTATGAATTGGATAAACTCAACGGATACTAGTTACAAGCTCAGTTGTAAAAGAAAGAAGGTTGGAGATGTGGGAAGAGCCACAACCAATAAAAAATTTCCTTGCTACAGTTTGTTGACAGGAGAGCTATGAGTAACTTAGCCTTTCTCTCATGTCTATGGCCTTTATCCCAGGTTTGGTGGAAGAAGATGAATTGGACAATAAAAAATATTTTTTATTACTCTTCCCGAACAATGAGGGATATTATGAAATGACAGCAAATATTTATCTTTAAGTCTATATTAAATCAAATATCATGTTTACCTTTATCACAGAAGTATAACTGTTTTATAGATTATGCAAAAACATTTGATAGTACATCACAAAGAACTGTTGGAACTGCTAGGTAACCTTGACATATTTTGGAAGCATATTAGTATAATCCAGAACCTATACTAGCAGCAAACTGCCTGTATATGAATGGAAAATGAATTCAGTAAATATACTGTTATATTCCGTGCTAATAGGAATATATACTTGAAAAACATGAGAGGTTAAAATAAGTAGAGGTTTATTGTAAAAACCAATACAATAAGAATAAAGCTAACAATTATGCACAAGGTCATCGCAAGTCAATCCAGCAGTGAGTGCTACTATTGGAAGGTCGGTAGTTCTCGTCTAAGTCTGAATCATACTCAACAGATCCCGGCTAGACTCTGTAATCTGTTGACTTACAGATACTTATAGGTAGTTACTACCTATAGTGTAGTCACTCATGCGGGTTACAGGTTATTCTATTACATCATATACGAAAATAGAAAAAGAGTGTATGACAAGGATGTATATTCTCACCAGACTTACTCACCTTATACAGTGTGGAGTGATTCAGAGAGAATTAGAAGTCCTACTAGGGTTCATTATTAACGACATAAGATATGCAGATCACACAGTGTTGATAGTGGACATAGAAAAGAAAGTACAAGAATTCCT
Source organism: Acanthosepion pharaonis (assembly GCA_903632075.3). NCBI lineage: Eukaryota > Metazoa > Mollusca > Cephalopoda > Sepiida > Sepiidae > Acanthosepion > Acanthosepion pharaonis. Next base: position 44,408 of record CAHIKZ030003207.1, read on the forward strand.
ACTTACCCAATTTTTATTTTTTTGAATGACTTGATAAAGTCTGTCATGAGATTAGTATGTATCTACAAAATATGGCAACAATACTGTTATGTTCTTTTTAGATTCCTTTAAAAATAAAATAAATTTCCTTTCATAAGTTTCCTAAGTTCTAGCGCCTTACGAGGATGGCATCCTGCTCTCACCCCTTCACTATCAAAACTCCTAAATGTAGCTGTCTCTTCTGCTCTAATAGCTTCATGCCTCGCACATCTCGCCTGTGGAACTCCCTTCCCTATTCCTGTTTCCCTGTGAGCTATAATCTCCAGCTATTCAAGTGTAATGTCAATTGACATCTCCAGTTGCCTTGATCTATCCACTACCCTCATCCTTTCTTCTATCACTCCTATCTGATATTGCTCTAAACTTTCTGTAACCCCTTGCATCCTAGTGGCTTCCCGCCTTGCTTGGGGTGAAATGCTTAAAAAAAAAAAATACAAACCTCTATTATGTATGCCTATAATTTGACAAATAAAAGTAATCATAAGATTAGTTTTTTTTTATGTTTTAATATAATTTTCATCTTTAACAAAAATTTAATATTTTATAATTAGTTATATATTTCATTCTGAAGTCATTAGGGAACAAATAAAACAAACAAGTGTTAGTCTATTAACCAAATTTAACCAGGGACATAAATGATGAGCCCAGAAACACATTTGATTGGAGGATTCACTGGGTGTGTGTTATATACCATGCTATTAGTAATATGGAATAGACAAACAAGGTGGATAAATAGTAACAGGTTTATTGTAGAAACCAGTACAACAAGCAATTTTTAATAGTTATTTGCATGCTCATTGCAAGTAAGTACAGTTGTGTATGTGCTTCTATCAGAAGGCTGCTAGTTTTCACAGATCCCAGCTCGACTCTCCCATCCGCTGTCCTCACATATACTTATAGGTGGTTACCACCTATAATGCCACCACTCATGGGGGTGGCAGGTTATTCCATTACATCAGTGTGTATATAAGAAAGCCTCAAAGCTGACCATATTGTAAAAATTTTAATCATAGTTCAGGATGTGGTGTTGGATAGCTTGTTACCTGGCCATAGGATGGTATTTGATTGATGCCATCTGGATTAACTGGGTGAAACTGTATGATGTTGATAAACCTAATACCCCTCTCAGGATTACATCACTGATATGACCAGGCACATTATCTGATGTATTTCTAGATTTGGACAAGATATTTTCTGAGTAATACAGATCACAACTAAGCTAAAGTGTATATTCATGCAGGCCCACCTTGCCAAAATAGGTTTCAAAAAGATAAAATTAATAGGATGGACTTCAGTTTCTCCAGATATTAATCCAATAGAAAACTTGTGATCCATTATTGCAAAAGATGTATATGAAAGTTGAAATAATATTTAAGAAAAGATCATCTCTTGGGGAGTAATTAGATTAGTTAACAAATCCAATGAATGAAGGATTTATGAATGTCAAGGGACCTATATTAACTTGTAAAATAATAATTCATTCAAGTGTCATGTTACAAAACTTGGTTGGTTGATTTATCTTTAATTTGTGCATATGTTACATGACAGTCTGGTAAGAGGCAGAAAAATTAAGCCACCTTGGCAGTTGGAACCAATCTTCTGAAGTGACTGCATTTATACCACAGTTCCACCACTTTCTCTCATCTAATATGGCTGAAGGCAAAATCACTAACACTGGGAAAAAGCTGAAGTCTTACCAGAATTGGTTGGCTAATATCAATTTTATTATAAATAAAACTTTCACAATTGAATCTAATATAATGTATATCTATAGCATTATTATTCACTCATCTGAGGATTTTTTATGATTTCAAAGAACTTAAAACAACTTTCAGTTAAACTGTGTATTCTGTTATAAAAGAACAATTTTTGTTTTCATTCAATGAAGTCTGATAAATTTTTCAGTTTTTTCAAATTGCTGGAACTACTGACCAAACAAGGTATGTTATATGGCATAAAAAAAAATCAGTTCTCTGATTATGACAAGTCAAAAAAATACAGTGAATGTAGATGGATTTTCCATTCTAAGATATGATTGTTTGCCGCATCACATTTCCAATATGCGACTGAGCTTTTGCATGCTGCAAAGTCACTGGTTGAATTTTTTCCCAGAAAAACATGGTTTTTCATCACAGTAAGTCATTCCAAAAAGTCAGTTACTCACTGTAATGTTGCACAAAATTTTTGTTTAGATTCCAGTAATTTGTAATAAAGAATACCTTTTGAAACCCTAAAAAACTCAGAAAAGAACTTCTCCCACAGTACATTTAGAGATTATTATTAATTTTTGGTTAGTATTTCTTTCAACCTAATTTACTTTTCACAACTATTGAGACTATAAGTAGGTGTCAGTAAATAATACACACTAAAAATAAAGAATAAATTCCTGGTTAGATGCAAACTTTCATCCATTTGTCTCAGCCTAATTATCCATAACAGTTGCTATGTCGATTGAGCTTTCACCAGAACTTATTATCATTATTTTATCAGATTATACATAATCAAACATTAATATTCAACTATTATTTAGCTTTTTATTGGTGGCCACGATGATGGGGTTAATAGCTGTAAAACCAGTTATAATTAAGATAAAATATTAATAAAAAATTAATAATGGTTGACAATGCTTGATCTCATGACAAATTTTTGAAAAAACCTAAAGATTCGAGTTACCTTGAGAGTCTGATAATATTTTTTTCTGTATCAAGCAAGAAGAAAAGCACAAGTGTTTATGAGTGAACTAATGTTTATTTCTCTAAGTTCAGATGAGGTTCATTTCCTCAAGGCTTGTAAACAACATACAACAGTTGACTGGTTGCACAAGCACTCAATTGTAAACTTCAAGGAATTTATTCAGACTCTTCATCTATAGCTGAGGTCTCCCAAATATTGGACTGAAGATGGCACAGGGAAATTTTACATCTCTCTCTCTCTCTCTCTCTCTCTATCTATCTATCTATCTATCTATCTCTATAATTGGAGTCCTCTGACTGATTGGCATTTGTTTACATTCATAAAAACAGTATGCTAGCATTAGCTGTTTCTCTCTGCTGAATGATGATAGCTCAGTGGTAGAAACTCTGACTAACACCAAATCAGTTGGGTTTCAGTCCTGGCTTGAAGCATTTGAATGTCTAGTCACACTGAGGAACAGTGAAACAGTACTCTCTGCAAATGACATATATATATTATTTTGATGAGAATCTGATGGAATGTAAAGTACATAAGACAATTTAGGAAATTTTTACTTTGACATGTTTCACCAATGAACCAGCATCATCAGAAAAATAATATAATTTCACAAGTAGATTCTAATGACACTGGTCCATTGCAAAATTTGTCAAAGTATAAGTTTTTAAACATTGTCATATGCTGTATATATTCACATATCATGTGACTTCTGAAGACCTAATTTTGATGCTAATTTTAAGGGGGTTGCATCATGCACAAGATATAAAATTAGCATATGTATTACTGGCCCTGGCTATGCTGTTGATGAAACTATATATCCATTTACTGTAGTCAAAAAGTACAGCTGTATTTAAAATAAACATTGCATGTTACACAAATATATACATTAAATATATTTGTGTATTTAGGCAGCAAATTCTCTTTTAGGCATCTCTGATTGAATAAATTACAAACATTATGTCTGCTTATTTTTATCATAATCCTTTCATATTCACAAATATTTTTCCATATATTACAATTGAATAAGGCAAGAAATACACTGTAACTCTTAGATTGTAACCAGATGCATGCTAACTACAAACAGAATGAGAAAATCATAAAAAACCTCATTTATACCAATATATCTCCCATGGATCTCATTAAAAAATAAAATTAATCATATATTACACAAAATACAATACAACCAATTTAATTATTTGCAATAACTCTTCCTCACCAACTGATGTATTATGTAAAACTGACATTATATATCAATTCAAATATCCCTTGAGAGAATGTATTTTTGACAGAAAAACAAATATATGTGTTGCATATACAACAACTATATTATCAAGACATCTTACTCTACACATGTCTGAGCATTCATCCATTGTGAGATATTTACACCAACATTCCTGTTCGCATTCACAGTATAGAAAAATACTGATTGATAACACAATTATCCTACACCAAGAAAATAACAAATTAAAACTACAGATCCTTGAAGCAATCTTCATTAAAAAATTGAAGCCAACACTGAATAGAATCAGCTGTGAATATTGTAATAATGTTCCAAAATGCCTATAAAAAAAACACATTTCATGCTTTAATGCGCATTTGACCATGACATTCAAACATAAAAGAAAAAATTCCATGATGGATAACTGGTGCATAGAAATAGAACAATCTATCCCCATGGACTAAATAAAGGGTTTAGTTCAGAATTGCAACATCTATCACCTGAAGAAGGCTGGAGAGTACATTGGCCAAAATTTTGTGAAGATGGCAATAAGAATGAGGACAACAGTCTGAACAATGTAAATAGTTACAATACCTCATCTCAAAAAATATAGACAAATGTGTTTAGCCAACGTTGTCATGTTCTGCATCTTCTCTCTCATTGTTTACATTCATAACAGCAACTTTTTCAGATATTTTCTTGCTGGTCAATCTCCCTTTCTTGCTTATTTTTTCTTGTTTTTATCTTGCCATTACTTTCAATTTCTTTTTTGATTGTTATATAATCTCTACTCAACATTTTTGCAATTTCAAACATTGTATTCTCATCCCTCAACAACTTCACAGTGGTTTTTCGTTTGAGGTTATATCCTATTTGGGATCCATATTAATCTTTATATCTCGGAAATTAAATAAAATAAGTATCATTAACTCTTAACATCCTGTTGATAATTTAGCAATGATGTTGAATGCACGTTATAGAATGGAAATGAACAATAGAAGAAGGGATTAGTTTTTTCTCCCTCACATGAGAGAGAATCATCACTTCTTTGAAGACAAATGTAAACAAAGTTAGCTTGTTTTGTGCCATATTATGTTTCAGGATTGGCTGGCTGAAGCAATGTTGTACTGAACCAGTCTGTACAGCATATTAAAAATTAACTGTACTATTTATTTATATTATGATGAACAACCCTCAGATTGTATAATAAAATCTTGCATTGGCTAAAGAGATGAAAGCAAAGAAATAAAAAAGAAATATTTTTTTAATCATTTCACCCCAAGCAAGAAAATAAAGCTGAGATAAAAATACAGGGGCTACTGAGAATGAAAGATATAGAGAGGATGATAAAGGAACAGGATTTAAGGAGAAGGATGATGATTGACATTGCATTTAAATTTTTGAAGATTCTAGTTGGAAGAGAAGCAGGAAGAGTGTTCTACATGCAAGAAGTGTGAGAGAAAAAACATTTAGTATAGAATGTATGATTACAGCAAGCAATTTCAGTAGTGAAATTATGAGACCGAGCTGCCAATGTAGTAATGCACTTAAATTTGTGAAATCAAGGTATCAACAAGGAAAGAACAATTACTGTGGAAAAGATGTAAATTGAAATTCATATGGTATATTTATTATTGGTTTGTTAGGAACCAATTTTATTGTGAAAACTTTGACTTGCATAATAAAATTTGTATAGTGTACATATGCAAAAGATCATGTAAAAAAAATGCAACAGACTTTTGCATCAACCAAAGATAGAGGAAAAAGGTAATTCTGAAAAACATGGTTGTAGGAAAGCAATCCTATTATATGTCGTGTTCCTTCAGGACTTGGGCAATCATGGCTCTCCATAACTTCCTATCCTTTGTAGCCTATCTCTCTTAGTCCCTGTTCTGTCATTCAGTTATACATGAAGGACATGTTGAAGAGAATTGCCTTCAATATGTCCTCCTGCAAGTGTAAAATTTTCCAAAAAAACTTTCTAGAAATATCAACTGTTTTTTTTTTTCTGATTCTAAATATGTGTCCTTTCAGCTCTTATTTTCTTTGGAATTTCTTTTTTTGCTCACAAGTTTCCTTTATGGTAATCTTTGCATACTTCTGTAGAACCACATTTCTGTTGCCTCAAGTCACCTTTTCATCTGTGAAGAGATTATCCAGCATTCACTTTCATAGAGGGGAATTGGTATTATATAAAATTGAAAAATGAGATTGCATGCATTTATTACTTCTTCTTCTTCTTCTTCTATGAGCCATGTCCCATCAGGACGTGGACGACCATGGCTTTCCACAATTACCTGTCCTTTGTAGTTCTTAATAAACTTTTGTCATTTTGTTTCCGCCTAAACCTGGTTTCATCATCTATTTAATCAAGTTTTCTAGGTAGGTTATGCCTTCTTTTCCTCTGTCACACTTACCTTCAGTTTGTCTTGTGAGTATTAAATTTACCAAGCCCTCTTTCCTTATTATGTGCCCTAGAAATTTCAACTATCTCTTATGCAATTATCCTCTTTATTTCCATTTTCTCTAAAACTTTGTTGTTACTCACATGTTCAGTCTATGATATTGTCATCATTCTTATGTAGAACCACATTTCTGTTGCTTCAAGTCTTTTCATTTGGGAGGAGGTTGTCCAACATTCACTGCCATCTTAGGAGGACTGATATTAATTAGAAGCATGATTTTCACAATCCCTTGTTGTGAGATGTTTCTTTTGTATAATAGTAGCTTCTAGAATTGTTGAGTCTTTCCTTGTAGTGAGTGTTGTATAGTATTTTGGTATCATCTTCTAATATTTGACATTTTTTGATATTAGAAGATCATACACCATGGCTGTAAACAGAAATATTCACATATTCTTCTGAGAACAAATATTAATTTTGATTTTATAAAGATTATAGGAAAAATAAAAAATTAAGTCAAAAAGTAAATGAAGAATTTATATTTTTGTAGGTTACCATAGTTGAAGTCAAACTTTTGTGATTGTGAAATACTAAATTTGGCACATTTTTGAAAATCTCACTTTTTATTGAAATAGTTTAAAGTTCAGGAGAAAGAAAAAAATCTTTGGCAGTCTGTGATAATAAAGTCCATACAGGCAAATTTTTGTCAGTGTGTGATGCCAATTTCCTCAAATTTAAAAAAAAAAAGATATAATTTTCATTGAAATAATTTAAAATTAAGGACACTTTGAATAAGTATATTTCTCGACATTTTGAAAGGTTTCCTTTGATTCAGTCAAATTTCTGTGTATGTTCGTGACTAAATACAATAATTTTTTTTTCAAAAAGTATATGTAGGAATATAGATAGAGATATTAGGTTTTAGTCAAAAGACTGTTACATTGATAATCTCATAAAAAATCAGGTTAATTTTTTAATCTTCTCAATGTAGAATTTGTAAATCTCAGGGATCATGAGTATTAGTCCTATTTATTAACCACTTTTTTTTATACTAATGTTCACCCAATATGTGGCTCAAGAGCCACTCATGGCAGGGTTAATGAATGATGTGTGTGATGAATGTTAGAGGAGGTAGAAGCAAGTGGAGCTTATGAGGATAAGGAGGATAGATAGTGATTGACCGTTGACTTGAAGAGTTTAAGATTGTAGTATTCAGAGAAATATCTATATTCCTCATGTATTGTTTCTTTTACTCATAATAGTAAAAAAAAAATTGCAAATTTTGCAGAGACATGAATAATTTCAGTCATAACTATATAAGAATGTGCTTAATTTATTTTAAGAAATTAGATATATATATAATTTAAAATGGACTATATCTAAGAAGGAAGTGGGCTCAATATGAGAGCATTATGTGGACCTAGAAATCAACATTGTACTCTGTGTGCATGTGCGTCTCTCTCTCTCTCTATATATATATATATATAGAGAGAGAGAGAGAGAGAGAGACAAACAGACAGAGAAAGAGGCAATAGGGATATTAAATCAATATTGCATGATGACTGTCAGTTGCAAAACTCAAGCAAGCATTGGATCTTATATATATTATCCTATATATATATATATATATATATATATATATATATATATATGGGATATGGGATAATATATAGATTTTTATATATCAAGAACAATTTTAGGGAAATTTATGACAAAGTGGAAAAAGTTTTTTGTGTGATGCATTTTGTCCTTTAGGACCTCATCAGACTAAGTTTGTTTATGTTGATGCAACTACTCAGGCACATAAATAAGAGATACTAAGAATTTAGAATAATTTTTTTTTTATATATGTGTTTTGGGTAGATTCTTTTTTTTTGTACCTGTTGCTTTTGTTATTAAATATCCCACATGGTGATAATAAAATATCTGCCAAGAAGGGTGAAATGTTATAAGAACATGGACCCAAATTTTCTGTGTATATTCTAGCACTTAAAGCACTTTCTAAACATTTTCGTCTAGTGTGTTAATGTGTTGTTTTGTAAAATATCCTTTTTTATGTGTTCATATAATCTTTTATTTAAATTTCTTGAGGTTTCTTCTATGTATTCTTTGTGGCAATCATTACAGGTATTAGTGTAAATTCCTCCTATATAAAAAAAAAAAAAGAATTATTTTTAAATTTAAAATTCTCAGCATCTCTCATTCATGTGCATGAGTAGTTTCATCAAAATAAACAAATTCACTTAGTCCAATGAAATTCTAAAGGACGAAATGCATCACACAAAAATTCTTTAAACTTTGTCATACATATATATATATATATTAACTAACTTAAGTGAAAGAGATTTAAAAAAGAAAAAAAATTAATAAAAAAGTGATATTTTTTGTTTCTTAGTGGAGTGACACTGAGAGATATATAAACTGCCTGGTGAGATATTAGAAACCCTAGGTAATTGGATTTCTTGATCAATTCACATTCCACAAATATTTAGGTAGCACTCACTTTTTATATATGTATGTATATATATATATATATATATATATATAATGTGTATGTGTGTGTATATATATATATATATATATGAATGAGAGAGAGGCAGAAAGACACACTCACAGACATATTCTGTAACAGGGCAAAAGTTTAGAAACTCAGCATTGTTGGTATAAATTTTTCCTATATGACATGTTTTGATTTTTTGTAGCACTTCACTTCCTAGTATTTTTGCAGTCTTACTTTCTGTTTAAATTCTGATAATAATTGTCTTGCTCTTTCAATATAAATAAGGAAAAATATACTTTGAATAATATTATGACAATTCCTTTTATTTCACACACACACCCACCCACACACACACACACACACAATATATATATATATATATATATATATATATATATATATATATATAGCTTCAAAAACGCCCTATCAGGCAGCATTTAAGCTAGCTCCTGTGGATAGATCTTGATTATCCCTTCATCACAATAGTTAGGTAGGAGTAGATGCAGTAGGCAACAGTAAACACAGAAAAACACAAAATTGATTGCTGCATTTACGTATTGCAGTAATATTTAAACTTATCTTTTAAAAGTTCAAGGATAATTCTTCTGCCACCACTTAATTTGAAGACAATTTGATGTATGTAGGTCCTTACTTACAAACAATTATTTTTATTTCGAGGGTGACTTTTGCAGGATTTTGCAATTAATTTCGATTATTCCCAGATTTACTTTCAAGTTATAAAAATTGTTATCATACAAAAAAATTTGTTGCAAATAAACATGTACAAAAATTGCCAAAAACAATTCCAGTAATGAAAACATCAGTATTGCTTGTATGGATCTGGCCTGGAATTTTTAATTTGCTCATGGAGTTTCCTTGATTCCAAAATGTTATAATATGTTGGGTTATGGCTTCTTGGCATAAGGTTGAAAAAGTGTGACATAATGACACACTGACATTCACATTTATTATATATAATTTCATGATTATGCAATTGTTCATTGGTTCATATAAATTAGTTCTTTCTTCAGTATTTATTCCATAAAACACCAAATTTTATTTTTCAGCTAAAATCAAAATTTTGCAGTCTAAATAAATATAATATGAATTTCAAATGAAGGTTTTTTTTTTTTTTTTTTACAAGTAACCTGGGCAATATTAGGTAACCTAACCAGTTATAATAAAATAAATATTCCTTTTGAAAAAATTCATTAAAAATCTGCAAATTGAAAAGAAAAAGTATCTTGTTGAATTCTCATGATAGAAGCTATTTGGTCTGTGGCAAAAATAAAAAAAAGAGAAAAAAGAACTTGAAGGGCCTGAAGGCAAAGGACAGTTTTTCTTCCAGTGATACATTCCTTCTCATCAGATGATATTATTTCTATTATGGAAATGCCATCAAGAAAAATAATCATAATTGGCCTGCAGCAACCAAGAAAGAGTGGATCAAATCTGCTGAGGTAATCAAAATTTCAACTAACCAATCAAATGGATTACTGGTTGCAGAAATCATTATCATTGAGCTGTCCAAATCACATGCATGCATTTATATTGGGTGTATTTGGGCACTAATTTTTCATTCATACAAGTTTAGTTAAGGACCAATGCAAGTTCTTTGTTAAGGATTTTTTAATTTACATTTTTTCTATATTTTGGACACTTTTCCTGGTTTCCATTATATATTTAAATGTAAAATGTCTTTTTCACTTTTCACTTTCATAAGTGATTATCAAAGATTTTTGTTTTCTGTGATATGTAATTTTCATCATTTTCAAATATCACGTCTTTGCATCTTCATGTGACATTTTATGTTATTGTTTTGTTCTTTGATAATGGTTTATGACAGCAGAAAATACTCACACATTGGCGACTTTATATTTAATTATGTACAGGAAACCATAAAAATGGTTTGAAATATTGAAAAATAAATAAAAATTCTTTAATGGTGAGCTTTTGTTTGTCTTTATCCAATCTTGCATATATATATATATATATATATATATATATATATATATATACAGGGATGGCCAAAAATCACTTTATCCATTTCCAATAATAATAAACGTAAATTTCTAAATGATTTAAAACCAGATAGATGGTAAAAAACGAAGTGGGCACCCAAAGCATGTGAATACCAATGAATATAAAGAAAATGTAACAGTTATATTGAATTGTACAATGATTAAATAAAATAAGTTATGTTATTTAAAAATTTGTGTTTATCATTATTGGAAATGGGTAAAATGACTTCTGACCATCCCTATACATACATACATACATACATATATATATATATATATATATATATATATATATATATATATATATATATATGATGAGGCAGAATGTTATAATTTTAAAATGGGGCTGGAGGAAAAACAGTAATAAACAGGAAGAGAAAGAAAAATAATAATAAAACAAAAAGGAAAAAAATCACAATCCACTTTTAGTGTCTCCATGTTCAGAAATTTTGAACATTTTCCTATATTCAAATCTCATTGATTTGTTCTCAGAAATTTATTTCTAAATTTTATTAACTTTTAAATTTTTTTTTTCTATCTAGCCACAGCATCACTTAGTACTAATGTTGCCATGGTAAAAATTTTTTCCTTAGATTTTTTTTAGTTGTTTTGATGATGCTTTTACAGAGTGAAATGTTGACAACAGAATAAAAAAGATTTGAAACGTTTAACTGGTTTTCCAAATTTCATCTTGCATTATTTTAACATTTCATATCCAGCATTCTATCACACACACACTTATGTCACCAATTGGTTTTGAAATATAAAGAATAAAATATAATTGTTCTTTAATCCAATTTGATATCAAGGATTACTACCCATCCATTTTAAGGGAACTTTTTACATTTTCATTGGAATTTGCTACTGTGTATTCTGATCTATTGAAGGATGAATGAAATATTATAGTGAATGAAAAAAAATCTGTTCTTATCCTCAACAAGGAAGAGTGGATGAAGAATAATTCAGGTGACCATTTTGAGATTACAATGGGATCATTGGACTCTGCAAATTTTTCCAACCTCATTGCATTGTACATTTTATACAACCTTACTGCCCACCATGACATCAGTATAGAGGATATAGGATTATATAGGATGATGGCCTTATAGTTGTGAGAAATTCTACTAATTTCAAAATTGACAAACTTAGAAAATTAATACACAGAGTCTAAAAGCCTAAACCTAAAAGTTACAATCAATACAAATTTTAAAAAAGGTGAACTTCTTCAATGTAACACTAGACTTATTTAACAATATATACCAATCATACAAGAAAACAAATACTAATCCATTATATATCTATCCAAAGTCTAATCACTCTCCATCTATAATAAAAAACATACCATCATCCATAAAATATAGAATTAGTATTAACTCAGCCAACAAAGACATATTTTATAAACACTGCAATTTTTATAATAATGCTTTGAAAAATAGTGGCTATAAATGCCCTGATATTAAATACAGAGAACATAATAATGATAGCTTGAAAAAAAAATAGAAACATAAAAATCATTTGGTACACACTCCCATTTAACCAAATGGTTAGCACTAAGTTAGGGCAAAAGTTTCTCATTTTGATTGAGTAATAATCCTCTAAGCAAGATTTTCAATAAAAATACACTTAAATTAAGTTACAGTTGTACTGATAATCTAGGAAAAATTATTAAAAAATATAATAATAAAATTTTAGATCAACACTTAAACCAGAGTAACTAGTAATTCCAAAGTAGAAATCAATAATAATGATAATAAATTATCTAATTGTAGAAATCCTATAAATTGTCCATTGCAAAATAGGTGTCTTACAGAATCAATTGTTTACCAATGCACCATTTCATCTACTGAAAACCCGGCTGTTAAGAAATTTTCCAAAAAAAAACCCTTTAAACAAAAGTGGTATCAGCATATATCTTCTTTTAACAACAATATGTACTGTAACTGAACATCCCTCTCTAAATATTTTTGACATTTAAACGAAATCAATAAAATCCCTACTGTAAAATGGAAAATATTAAAAAAAAAGAGAATTTGTAAGTCCTGAAATGACCTATGTCTCCTATGTCTACATGAAAAGCTGCATATTATAAAGTTTCCTAAAAATAATGATCTTCTAAATAAGAGAAATGAATTAACAGTAATTTGTAGGCATTGTATAATGTTTAATTTAAAATATAGTTAATAGAATTTTTCATAAAAATATATGCATTAAAATTACATATTCTTATTTTTATTAATGTATAATGGTCCATATAATATATATGTATAATACATATATAATGTATAATGGTCCATATAATATTTAATTCTTTAATTTTTCAACTTTAATATTGCCATGTTTTATTGCTCATTCAATATAAGTATTATATTTTGGTTTCAAAATATATATGAAAATGTTTTAATCACACTAGAGGCCCCTTTAAGTTGGGTCTGAAGTATATATTAAAAAAAATTTTAAATCTTGAAATTCTTTAAAATTAACCTTTTCTTAAATATATATGTCTACTTCACAGTATCTTAAATTTATATTTGTAACAGGATGTCATCTGTGCTGACATGGCTAAAAAGTGTCACCTTATCTAGACATGAATTAATAACCAACCTACCCCTCACTTCTAACCTCATTTTCTTATTTTATCTTTGAACAGTCTTTTGATTGGTTAATTGAGACATACCCACAAATGTGTTTTTTAATTTTGAAATCTTGGTTCCCCCACCTACTTTTTAACACTCAGAAATTGTTTTCTGATTTTCCAAGTAAATCATTTTTATTATAAGTTATCCAACATCGCCTGATGAGGAACAATTTTTAAGTTCTGAAACACAGAAATTTTTGTGTAGCAATGTAAAATATTTTATAATAAAAATATTATTATAATATTTTGCTTTATGTTGTATTGAGCACTTTTTAAAAAAAAAAGTAAATGCTAAGAACAGTGGATTCTTAATCTGTCTCTTCTTTCTCTTTATTTGTATATATATATATATATATATATATATATATATAAAGAGAAAGAACGTTCTGCTTCTTTAACAGTATTATATAGTGTTTTAAAGCTTATGTCAAGATACAATAAAATAAGTACAAAGTCTGCCAAAGAGATTTGAAAAATTCTTTTATAATGATGTTCACCCTGTACAAGGCTCAAGAGCCATTTGAGGTAGAGGGTTAGAGAGTAAGAGAGAGAGAGAGAGTTATAGTAAGAGAGAGGGATATTTGGAGAAGATAACAGTTGATCTGAGACTTAAAGATTCTAGTAGTCAGGGAAGCAGTCTCTTGGGAGTCAGTTCCACAAAACAATGAACTGCTTGAGAGGGACTTACATCTCACCAGTAGAATACAAAGGGAATAAAGGTGGTTTGTTACAATGTGCATAGGATGGTGGGTCTTAGCCATGAAGGTTAGAACTGGTGGAACTAAGGAATGTATTTTGTCTGAACACTTTTTATGAAAATAGTGATAAAACAATGAGACATTTGCAACATTTCATCTGTGAGAAAGTGATTGCTGAGTGGAAAACAATTTGTCACCCACAAAAACACTGAAATGCTTTTAGATTCTATCAAGACTGGAAAATGAAGGCTGGGCAGCTCTTACCCATGTTATGCCAGGGGTCTCCATTTTTGGCTGATCTGACACTTGTAAAGCTAGAGAACAGCTGAAGAGAGTCAGGTACTTACTGGAGTGGTACAGAGAACTAACCATTTTTCCAGCATCTTTAGCAATGGATTGTATGTACAAGTTCCACTTTAGGTTTGGATTGAGTTTAAGTCCTAATAGGTGCTCAAGACATAGTGCCTCTTTGAAGGAACACCTGTTCATTGTGATCAGTGAAAGTTCTGGGTCTGTTTAGTGATGTTGTAATATTACTAGTTTGGTTTTCAAGGCACTGAATGTGACCAGCCTGTTTTTCTCCCACTGAGCTGTTAAAGCTATGTCAAAGGAGAGATCACTAGAGTTTTTGAAGTGCAACCCATATAACGTCATATCATCAACATACATATTCAAAAATGATGGGAATATACTCTTTGTCAGATCATTTATGTAAAGTAGAAAGAAAGTTGGATAGAGAAGCAAACCTTGTGGATGCCTGCTTTGAATTCTTAGGCCTTGGAGGACTGGTTGTTAACTAGCTTCCCATTAGGAAGGACTTTATAAGTGAGAAGACGATTCCACTGATTCCATCATTAGAGAGCCTGTAATCCTTTATGCCACACCTTATCAAAGGCCTTTGAAGTATCTAATGTGACTCTCCTTGAGATGTATATATTGTCACTGATTCTGTGAGTATTTACATTTAGGATTTTAGCAGTGGACCAAATCAATCAAAACCTGTACTGTTTGTCGCTCAAGAGAGTGTTCCTATTGAGGTGATCAATAACCTTTTTGTTGATTATAGCTTCATAACATTTGCCAATGACACTGAGGAGGCTGATGGGTTTATACTGTGACAGGGTTGAGCTCTTACAACTGCTCTGATGATAAGTAAAAATCTTAGGAAAGATAATATAAATTTTGAACACTTACCCCATCAGTTCTCTTATTACACACAAAGGAATAGTTACATTTTGCATAAAGATGCACCCAAATATACAAGGAATGATACAAAAGCATTATTTAAAAGAGAACTTTTTAAATTAATTAGGAGAAAAAACTTTTGGGAGAGAGATACATTTTGGAATCTATTAGGGGATATCAACAAAGGACTGTTAGAGGGAGTGATGAAAAGTCCCTAGTTCAATCCATTTCCTAAAATCAGTATTTCAATGGCTAATCAGCAGAATACTAATTTGGAGCAGGGGTCTGGCAAAGAACTTTTCAGTATCTCTTATTTGTATATATGACATAAAAGAAGCAATAACTGATTCTGTTGTTAATATTGCCTTTTTTCTTAATGGTTATTCAATGACTAGACAAAATGGAGTGCTACTGTTATTTGATTAGTATTTCTTTCACTTTAATTTCTGTTGTTTTTTATTGTAATTCTTTAGACCATCATTCTATAGCCATTTATTGACAACTGAAATTAAGTTTTCTGTTTGAATTTCTGGGATGAGGAGTTATTGTTATCAGATATTGCTACATATGAACAGCAGAACAAGAATAATCTATTCTTGTTGGTTGAATAAAGTGTTCAGTTTGAAATTCCTACAGGTTACCCAAACTGACAAGCACCTGAAAAAGACCAGAAAGGACACTGGTCAAAAGGTTACTAGCAACAAAGAGAAGGACAATTGTTCAATTGAAATAATGAAATTGAGGTGATAGAAATAATCATTAAAAAATGAATAATAATTTCAGCTTAGTTAATATCTCTACCAAGATAAAAAAGGATGATTATTGGAACTAGCAAGGAAGTCTTATAGATAAATTCATAAGTGTACAGTGTTTGATTCTCATTAGGTATCCCATGACTACGTCAGTCTAATCTTAGTAAATAACTATGCTGAAATAGCTGATTTTAATAACCAGTATCATTAAAAATTTCAGGATATACTTATATGGCAATATATCTTTTTTTGTTGTTTATAAATAAACCCAAAAGATATAGATGATAGAAACATCTATTTTATTCCTACAATATCCCTTAAATCTGAATGAATTATTATTTTATTATTTTACCTGTTAATATCGGCTCTTAGACATTCTATGACCTACATCAGTCTTTGAGTTCTTGATTTTGTTAACTTTTCTACTGTTTTGATGTTAACATTACTTGCAGTAATTTGTATTGTTTTTCCGAGAGCTTTACTTAAATATTGTTTTTTTATTCTCAAATAAACTGATTTTAATGATGGACCTCAAATTTTATTTTCCATTAATATCTAGAGAAAGTGAAAGCCATTTTGTTAATTTGATATATTTGAAACTTTTTTGGCAAAGTGGGCAATAGTCAGTTTTGCAAGATATAAATGAAAATTGTCTTGCATGAATATACTTATTTGCATTATACTTCTTGGTTATGGCTTCTTGCACTTAGTAATATTCTCTGCCTTTATTTTAATACAATCAACTACTTTGAATAGACCTATGATTTTACTGCCTATAATAATAGCACAAAATATTTCTCTACCACTTTATTGTTGTCTTTTAAGTCAAGCTGTTTGAATATTGGGATGAAGAATACAACCTCTAACACATCCATCAGGCCCATCCAATGTAGCTCTACATTAATCAAAGTACTGTTGAAAAATCAGTTTTTATGTACATTTTTGTCTAGCCTACATGTTTGTCTTTATGATGTTTACTTAAACATGGTAATTTGGATGTTTTCATATCTAGCTTCTTCTTTATGTGCCATGTCCTCTTAGGACATAGGAGATTATGGCTCTCCACAACTTTCTGTCCCTTGTAGCTCTTAGAAAACTTTGTTTTTCTTTTATTTCTCTTAAGCCCTGTTCTGCTATCCATTTACTCAAGCTCATTCAGTATGTTATGCTTTGTTTTCTACTGTCTGTCTTGCCTTCTATCTGTCCTTTGAGTATCAAATTTTCCAAGCTCTCCTTCCTAATTATATGCCCCAGAAACCTTGAATTTCTCTTCCTGATGTTAAGTATTAGTTTTTTTTATGCAAAACTTTGTCGTTACTCACATGTTTGGTCAATGTTATGCTCAGCATCCTACTGTAGAACCACATATCTGTTGCTTGAAGTCCCCTCCTCGTATTTAAGGATATTGTTCAGCACTCACTGCCGTACAGAAAGGCAAATATCACATAGCAGTTTAGTACACATTTTTATGTTGCCAGTGAAATATTCCTGTTTCTTAATACTCTGCTTGGCTTTTCGAATGCTTTCTTGGCTATCCAAATATGCCTTAAGATATCAGTGTCACTTTTTCCTTCCTCTGTTAAAACACTTCCCACATATTTCAATTTCTCCACTTGTTTGATTTTGGTATCTCCAAATTGCAATTCATACTTTGGTTCTGTATCTTTTCCTTCTGTTTATATTCAACACCAGTTTCTCACCAGTCAATACACTTTTCTTGTGCACAACATTTTTAATTTTACTCAACTTTATTTTCTAACATTTTTATTGTTCTTACTTTTTTTGAGTTTTTGTTTTTGTAAATTCTTCTATTATCTTCATTCAACATTTTGCCATTTCTATAATTATGTCACCATCAGTAAATGAATTGACAAGATCTTGTTTTGAGTGAATGAAAATTTTGTGTAAATGTATACTATATCATCATACCCATTTATTATTAAGTAGACTCATAAGGTTATTTTTAGCAGCAAGATAAAAATATCACTACATTTGGTAAGAAAACAGTCATTGCATTTTCTTTTTTATAGAAGAGCATAAAAGCTGGTGAAATGAAAGTTGATCATCATTAGACTATAAAGGCCTAAGGAGTTCTTTTGTCACAGTTGGTTAGGATAGCATTCCATTATGAGAAGTTGTAGCTGATGGCTAACACACAAGATGATATCTGATCAGTATTGATTGTGTTGCAGTGGATAAAGGGTATGACGTTAAAAGATCCAAAACTCCTAATGGCTAGAAACATCACTGATGATATGTGCCAGTGCATCTGAGAGACGGATTTCACAAATGTTGCATGATATTAAATCAACAACTAATTTTAATCATGAGGATAGCATTGAAATATTTTGTCTGTTGAATGGATCGTTAAAATTATTTTTGATTGATGAAAGAAGGGGGAGTTCTCAAGGCAATATACAAAAACATAAAAAGAGGTGTTTAAATAGACACAGAGAGACAGACATTTGCACTGACATAAAACAAAATGAAGTGCAAAGACATGTCATTTGTCCTTTTCTTAACAATGAGATAAACATAGAAATAGAAGAAGAGCCAAATGGATACCAAATTCTCAAGTTTATTTAAAGAAAGCCTATCATGAGAGAGAGAGAGAGAGAGAGAAGGATAGCACACACACACACACACACACACACACGTGTGTGTGTGTGTGGATATAGACAGTGTGGAAATAAGAATCAACAATCTCTCCCTGATATTCAACAGTCTTCTTTAAATATAACAAATTTAAACAATATGTACATATATGTATGTCTGTGCATATATATATATATATATATTTATATATGTGTGTGTGTGCACACTGTGCATAGATATAGACTATGTGGAAATAAGAATCAACACTATCTATAGACCAACTCTCTTTCACTCTTGAGTAGTCATCTCAAAAATATTGTAGATTTAAGCAACATCTACATGTGTGTGTCTTCATATATATATATATATATATATATATATATATATATATATATATATAATATGAAGGACAGAGATATAGATAGAAATGCAGGAGAAACATTAGGAAAAAAAGTTTGCTGATGGGGTACTTATCTTTCATCTGTCAATGATACCTGCAAATTACAGCTCTTCAACTGTATGCACAATCATGCAGTGGCTTGACAACATTCTTATTGTCTATCCCTGAACACTTGTCAATTTTTCTTATCTAACTGCACCTAGCACTGCCATTGACAGATGCAGCAGTCACTTCCCTCTTTTGTTCTTTGTTATACAAGGTTGGGAGAAGGTTGGCTTGTGTTATTTTATTTATTTTTCCTTCTGTTTTTCTATCAGTATTCAGGCTTTTTTCAAGGATTTACATAATATTACAGAGTTCAAGATTATTATCCAGTTTTATTTGAATAAACATATATAGACACGATTAAATATAAATATAAAAGAGCATGCTTGAAATGTCTTTATTTCTCTTTCTCTCAGTCTCTCTCTCTCTAAATATATATATGATAAAAATATAGTTTTAATGTATGCAATGTAATATGTGTAAGTGCTCAATATCAGAGACAGAGTGTGTGCAAATATAAAAGTGGACAGTGATGTCACTGAGTGGCGACAGTCTGTTTCATGATTGAATGCAATCTTCAAGCCATATATCTTCAGCTGATGTATATAGGCTTTAGGCTAATATATCTTATTACTATAAATATATATTGGATTTATCATTACAAGACATAATGTCAGATTAAAGAAAAACCTATTAATTACTTTTCTTTCTATCTATCTATCTATCTATCTATCTATCTATCTATACACACACGCACACACACACACACACACATATCATTTCAGATATAACTAAAATATATCACTGAAAGAACAATATTATAAAGACAAAAGGAAAACTTATCTTAACCATCGCATTTATCTTGAACACAACAATTCATCAAATGCGTTAGTTATACATAGAAATAATTTCAACAACAACTTTGATCTAAGAATGCCAAACTTTTTAAAAGAGAAACTAACTTAGACAGAAAACCCTTGACAATGCAACTATTGAATCTTATCAAAATATAAATCTGCACCCTGGATTTTTTCAAATATCTCCATTCCTGAAAGAATTACTCCTTTCCCAAGCCAACATACATAACTATAAAAATTTTAAAAAATTAAAAGAAAATGGTTAAATTCATATATAATACATAAATTTATCCCATACTAAAATAATTTAAATGCATAAAACAAAAATTCACCATCATTTACTTTTGTTTTTAGACATTAAATTACATCACTTAGAATCCTTCATATTTACCTAAAATTTTCAGTTAACCTGATGAATATTTATGAGCATCTCTTAAACTTAAAAATTTTAAAAAGTAATAACATTTTTACTTTTTTTATTGTTGCAAAATAAAATCCTTATATTTGCCTTGATAAGATTTGTCAGAGGACAAAATATGTCAGTGAAGATAAATTTTCCTCTTTATTCTCAAAAAAAAATATATATATATATATATATATATATATATATATATATATATATATTTTGGTGTTCTGAATTCAAGGAGAGATTATACCTCTTTTATCTTTTTTGTTTTTGAAGTACTAAAAAAATAACAGATCTCAAGTTTAATTAAAAAACATTATTTAAAACTAATATTTAATATAATTCATAATTATTATTTCTTTTATTTCATTTATGATATATATTTTGATTATCTGTATTTATATATATATATATATATATATATATATAGAGAGAGAGAGAGAGATTATTATTTCATCTTAACTATTTAAACAGTTACCATTTTTTTCTCTACTAGTATTTGTTTTTGCACAGCTATCCTGAAGATATGTATATATCTGTGTATGTATGCATACATGGCCTAGTAGTTAGAATGATTGCTTTTTGACAATGTGACCCGGGTTCAAACCATAACATGGTCGATTTCTCAGAAAGATGACATCTTGATGTTAACAACCTGGGGAGGCAATCCCATCATGTAGCATGTTTGGAAAGTGTGTGAAAGTCAAACCATAGTCTAACCCAAGGCTTGTGAGTGAAAGTAGGTAGATGGAGCTGTTCAGAAGCCATCAGTGGTTTCACTGTCATGAAGTCACAAGTCATTATGACCAAGACTTTGAGCATATTTGCCTTTTTTAAAGAAAAGTGTTTATCACATCAGATTATGCACTCTCACAGAAAAGTTGCATAGAAGTACTTGACTAGTTGCAGTACAATCTAAATTGAGTTCTGTTGGAATTAAATGAATACATATGTGCCTGAGCAAATGTCTGCAACAGGGATTGACTAGTTGCCTTATCAGATTGGTGTGCTTAGAAAAAAGTATCCAGCCATTATGTATACATATATGCAGGTACATAGACAAGGAGTTACTGAAAAGTTCTCAGGTTGGTGCTCTTCTCAATTTCTGGCCAAATATCTGAATTTTGTGGGGAAACTGTTCTTGGTTGAAAATTCTTCAGCACCTCTTTCATATATATTTAATATTCATATTTCATATAGAGTTAAGAATGTTTTAGTAACTGGTTGTAGGTGCATGTGTGTGCGTGTATGTGTGTGTATATATATATATATATATATATATATACACACACAGAGAGTGTGATGAATAAATTGTCATCTAAATTATGCAAAAATGAAAATAGCACTGACATCTCGTTTTAACAGATATATTTACCAAAATTACGCAAAAATATCTTAAAATACGATAAAGTAAATTTATTCAATAAAGTCACCATTGGCTTCAACTGCTGCCTCCAGACAATGAAAAAGAAATTTGTTGTACATCCTTTACACCTCAGATGTGTGCCTGATAAGGTCAAGTTGAGAATTTTATTTTGTAATCTATGTCCCATATCACAAGAGAAGTTACAAATAATTTGTTTTGTCAAGTTAAGAAATTTTTAGGAATTGTGCAGCAAGGAGTTGTCAAAAAGCACAAGATGTCCTGTGTCAAGTGGCAAAACATAAGAGACTGTCACTTTGCCTATTATAAAAGACATATCAAAAGTAAATGAATTGACATGAACAAAAAAATAAATGATGACCAATTTTCAATTATTATTTTCATTGGAAAATACTGTGCTACCTTTGATGGCTCAAGAGCAAAGGGTAGGATTGCTGCTGGCATAAACCACCCTCATAGGTTATAACATCAACAAGGCAGAGGTGGTGGGATGCTTTGAGGTAGAATTATAGGCAATGAAGTTGTGGGTCCATAGCAAGTTCCAGATTGTGTTAAGATGAAAGCCAAAGCTGAAGCCATATGTCTGAGTTCATGTCTCTCAACCTGCTAGGGAAACCTGTCTGAGAGAAAAACAAGTCAGAATTCAAACCTGTAGCCAACATGTCTACATAAATATATCCTGAAAATTTTACCAACATTGGTTGGTTCATACCAATTCTATTATGGAAATATTCACTCGCAAAATAAAATGTGACGTAGTTTACATGTTTTGAGAGCTATAAGCAAAATATTAAGAAACAGGAAAATTTTGATAGAAACAAAGAAAATAGTATTTAAGTCTTATGTAATATCAGTCCTTCTATATGGCAGTGAATGCTGAACAATAACATCACAGAGAAAAAAAAGACTTGAAACTAAATGCAAATTACAAATTGGAGATACCAAAATCAAACATGTACAACAATTTAAATACCTGGGAAGTGTTTTAACAGAGGATGGAAAGTGTGACATTAAAATCTGAAGGAACATTGGGATAGCAAAAGTTGCCTTCCAAAAGCTAAGCACGGTATTAAGAAAAAGGAAAATTTCCTTATAAAAAAAAAAGAAAAAGTACTGAACTCTTATATAATATCAGTCCTCCTATGAATGCTGGAAAATCTTGAAGATGAAGAAGAGACTTGAAGCAACAGAAATGTGGTTCTGCAGAAGGAAACTGAGAATACCAGGGACTGAATATGTGAGCAATTTTTAGAGAAAATGGAAAGAAAAGAGACACACTTAATATCAAGAAAAAAATTTCTAGGGCACTTAATGAGGAAGGAGGGCTTGGAAAATTTACACTCATAGGACATATTGAAGCCAAGAGGAACAAAACAAAACAGTGCATAACCTACCTGACAAGCTTTTGTGAATGGATAGTAGAACAGGGTTTAGGAAAGGTAGCAAAAAGACAGCATTTACTTAAGTTATAAAGGACAAGAAATGTGGAGAGCCATGATTGCCAAAGGGTTACAGCTGAGGAGATTCGTGCAACATATTATGATAGTTTCTCCCTGTTTCGTCTCATACCATATTAAGCTATGTTTAATTAATTTATCTGAAGTACTTGTACTTTAGAAACTCTGTGCAGTTATTTAGTTTTCTTAGTTGCTATAGCCTGACACAACACCAAGAGTTTAGAGCTTTATTTGTAGATCAAGTTTACTACAGTAGTAATGGTCTGTGTCTTAAACTTGCTATACAGTGTAGAGATAAGTTTTTGTTCTATACTTATGCAGTCTTGTTTGTAAGCTTCCATAAGACAAATGATGTAAAGAATGAAGGAAAGAGAGAAAGAAGAAGTGTAGAAAGTGGAAAAATAAAGAAAAAAATATTGAAAAATACATGTGTATGTGTGTGTCATTGATTGTCAATTCTTTACAATATTGTTTATGAACAAAAACATATTCATTGCAAAGGAATTGAATTGTTGTGCAATTCTCATCTGAGATTTCTTTAAAAGCATGCTTGCATGTCGAACCAAGTGAAAAGCTAACCTGTAGCTTGAGTATCACTACTTGAGAATATGATTGAATTTACACGTGCAACTTCATCATTAACAAGCAGAGTTGTATTTCAAAGAAATAAAAAATAACAGGAAATGAAAAAGCATAGTGAGCAAAATTTAAGAAACCTCTGCACGATGTTCATAGTTTTCTAGTTCTGAATGTATCAGTGCAGAAATCAAAGATGTGTCTTGTGTTTATTTGTTTTAATTTTTGTTGTTTTTAAATTGACAAATCTAAAAAGAAAACTTCAGCTGATTTTAAGTTCTGTATTAGTGTCAGAATATAAATAAGAAACTGTAATTTTTACTCTGTGGCAATTGTTTTGTTGGTTTAAATAAAAAGTAACCTCTCTCAACTAAATATCTTTTGATGGCTCTCTAGAAGAAAAAAAAAGGAACCACATATATACACACACACACACACACACACACACACACACACACATATATATATATATATATATATATATATATTCAAATGTCCACAGGAAAGCTAATGATTGGAACAAAAAAAAAGAAAGGAAGAAAATCAAAAATGTCCAATAACATGTGAAATAATTAACAAAAAAAAAAAATTTAAACATTCTGTAATAAATAATAATTTGCATTTGTTTATATCGTCATGGTCTATTGGCTAAACAACAAAGATCCAACTGATTTTGTGTGGACCAAAATGTTGAAAATGAAAAAATAATCTCTGCTTTTTTAAAAGACAAATTCTCTAATTTGTTTGCAGTTTATCAACTTCTCCAAAATAATTTTATGGACACATGGAATTATAGTAATTAATTATAATTGTTTAATTTAAATGACAGCAATAATGAAATGAAAATATGTTGATTGCTTTGTCATTTCTGAATTTTTGAATTGTAGTTTTTCAGAAGCCAAATCCATCTTAATTCAATGCAAATCATGACAGTTTGATTGATATATATTGGGTCTATTTGGACAGCAATTTTTCATTTATATAAGTACTCAGACATTGTACAATTTATATTTAAATATGTACCAGAAAATTGTCTAAAATAAAGAAAAAACTGTTGATTTTTAACTAAACACACACATACACACACACATGTGTGTGTGTGTGTATGTGTTAGTCACACTACAACTATGTTGTCTCCTAGGTTGAGTTTTCATTTGAATGATGTATCTAACATTTCTAAACATTTACTACAGCATGTCTGTCCACATTCGCAATTTAGAAAAATTCTTGTTGAAAATACATCTATACTTTTTCATGAAAATAATAAACTAAAAATTTTTCAAGCTATCTATATCAAAAAACTGAAACCAACTCTTAATAAAATTAATTATGAATACTGTACAAATGTTTTAAAATGTTTATAATAGTTTAAAAATATCTGTTTTAACTAATACCTTTAAAAAAATAGACATTGTAATAACTTAGTTACCTCCCTTGACATTATTGCATGAGTATTGCCGACATCATAAAATTTAAAAATTGTACAGTACATAAGTTTAGTGTTTTTCATTTCAGAGATAAAAAATTTTATTTTCAGATAAACACGACAAATTTGTCTTAGATAAAAGAAGACCCTAATAAAACATTTTGCTAATATCAAAATACTTGGAATAACTGAATATGCATCAATATGGTAACTTCCTTTCTTCCATTAATAAGGATACTAAGAAGCTCATCTGTGAATATGAGAGGATCATATTAAAAGTAGACAAAATTTGTCTAAATTATTTAATGAAATATGTCTTAATGAAAACATGCTGCCAAAATATACGCAATATATATATATATATATATATATATATATATAAAGGAAGACACTGAGCAGCAACAGTCTGTTTCATGTTTGAATGCAATTTTCAGGCTATGTTCATACACACATGACCTGAAGATTTCATTCAAGCATAAAATAGACTGTTGTCAAATGATGTTGACCCCAGTGTTCATTTTTATATTTACAGATGGTCTATCTCCAATATTGAGCATTTTTACCCATAAATATAGCATACCATAAAACTATATTTTCATCATATATATGTGTGTGTGAGAGAGAGTGAGTGAAGTGACCTATCTATACATATCTGTATTGGGTATATTTGAACAAACATTAGATTAATTTATCGTGTTTCGAATTCAAGGGAAGAAAATGTTTCCATTCGAAGTTCTAAGAAATTAATTGATTCCAGTGTAATATATACTATTTCATTTATGTAAGTGTATAATAATTTTAGTTTGTCTTTGTGGGATTCAGATGAAAATGTATATTTGTAAGTGTATGTATGTATGTCTAATAGACATTATGTTGGTTTAGGAACATTTTTACGTACATACTGTTTGTTTTAGATAAACATACATTTTTTGAGAGTGAGGATAGTGTGTATTTGTAGGATGCCTAATGGTATCTGAAACAAAAGTGGAAATGATGAGACAGTGCAAAAGCTATAAACAACATGTTTTGCTGTCATCTGTTGGTTTTGGCTTCTTCAGGTCAGAATGAAAGACAAAACTGTATGTAATGAAAATGCATTGGGATTTTTGAGGATAAAAGAGGCCTTAAATTAAATTACCTTATCAGATATGACAAATATTTAAAATCCAACAGACACCAATGGCATATATGTATATATACCATATGATTGCAAAAGGATTGTCTATGAAACTCTGGAGTCAGAGTGCTGAATATAACATCAATCAGCTGTGACAAATTTTATATTTTTATCAATCATATATTATAATTATTATTTAAAAATATGTATTCATTGCAACACAGAAATTACCATGTTTTGAAACAAAAACCTAAATCTTAAATTAAACTTAAAATTTAAAGTTTAGTTTCATTTTCAAACAATGCTGAATAACTTTCAAAAAAATGATTTACTCTTTTATATGCTAAATGGTATTATATAGTTTAAGTTGGTGGGGGAATGAGAATTCATAAATTGTTTTTTAAGGGAGCATTGTTTTTTTTTGACAAATCAAGATACAAGTATAATTTAAGGTGGTAAAGTAAATATCAATTAAGGTTAGGTGTGGGTTTGTAATTTCTCTCTGTTGATACTGGCTTCCTTATATGAGAATGTGTCATCACAGTTTGGTTATTTAAGATACCTTACAATACAATTGGCATTTTTATTTATTTTCTTATTTTTTAAAATACATTGGGATTTTCTTAAAGGGACTTTCAAATATAGTTAAGTCATATATTTTATATTTATATTTTTATTTATAAAGCTCTAAAATACTATATTTATTATATTTAGTAATAAATTATATACGGTATTGTAAAATTAAAATATTAGAATTTAATTATGCATTTTCAGACTTTCTTATTTTAGATCATATAATGGATATATAATTATGCAAATTTTTTTTTTATAATTAAATATTTTTTAAAGAAAATATAATGTCTACAAAAAAACTGTTATTTCATTTCTTTGACTTAATAAATCTTTATTTTTCAGAAACTTAATAATATATAACTTTTCATGTAGACACAAAAGACATGGGTCATTTAAAGATTTACATGTTCTCAATTTTTTATTAGTTTCCATTTTACTGTGGGTGTTTTATTTGTTTCTTTTACACTTTTTCTCATCAACTCTATATATAATAGTATTTACATATTTACATTCACACTTCATTGTTGCTACTCTCATAAGATGTTGGCCATTGGGCCTTTTGACCTTTTTCAGGTGTTTGTTGATGTGGGTAAATTTCAGGGAATTTCAAAAGCATTCGTTGTTTTTGTTTTGCAGTATATCAACCTCTTCGTTATTTAATACCAAAATCTAAATATTTTGTATGCAATTTTTTTTTTGAGGTACAAAGGTCTTTAGTGATACAAGTCTTACTATTTAACCTATAGCTGGGGGAAAATGTGGATTCATATCTTTCTTAAGGTATTTGTGTGTGAATGAATATAATGAACCCAGCTGGAATTACTTTATAATTCTGAGCCATTATCTATTACATTACACTACCCATACATCTAAACTTACAGCACCTGGTATTCCTAAGCAGTCACCCATCTAAGTACTGACCCGGATCGATGTTGCTTAACTTTGGTAATCATGCAAAAACCAGTGTACCCACATAATCCCAAATTTCAAAATGAGAACCTTTTATTTAATTTATGGAGATAGATTGTTCTCATTCCACTCTCCATGTCTAGGTATGAAAACAATCTTTAACAAAGAACTTTTGGTCAACTATAATAAAACTTTTGTCAATAATATATATATATATATATATATATATATATATATATATATATATATATATATGTCTGTGGAGCACAAAATATGTATACGCCTATTGGCAAAAACAATAGACTCATAGGCACGTGTGCAAACTCTACACAACATAGGAAATGTGTGTATGTGTATATATGTGTGTATATGTGTATATACTAATTCCTTATAATAAGATAGTATGTATGTAAAGAGAGAGAGTACGCATATACATGTGCGTACTGATATACATATGCACATATTGGCAAAAACAAAACTGCTCACAGGCACACACATGAGCCCTACACAACATAGGAAGTGTGTGTTTGTGTATATATGTATATGTGTATACTAATTCCTTATAATAAGACAGTATGGAGAGGGAATATACATATGCATAGACATACTGACAAATGAACAAAAAATGTTTTTAGATCTAAGAACACACAGAGGTTATTAAAAGATAAGAATATAAATATCTTTCACACCCTCTCTCTGACCAGTCTTAATTGTTTTATTATCCTTTATGCAGAACTTTTTCACTGACAGTTCAAGGAAGACATTTGGGTCACTAACACACAAAAAAGAGAATGTCTAATATCAAGAATATTTAACATTGAAAAACATAAGAAAAATTAATTCCTTTTAATAATATGTGGAAATATCCACTATTTGCCTGATGAAGGTCATGAGACCAGAAACTCATATAGCAAAATTATGGAAAATAAAGCATAATATATTTAAAAAAAAAAAGAAAAATCCACATTACAACCAAAAATGTTTGCAGTTTCTCTCTTCTTTTTAATATACACACTTTTCTCTTGTTGGAACTACTATAACCTCTTCCCTTTATATATATATATATATATATATATATATATATATTGTGTGTGTGAAATTCTTCATGATAAGCAGCCAAATTTTTATTTTTTTTAACTTTGTAAGACACCCTGTGTACCTCAGAATCAAAAGTAATTAGAAGTTATATATTGCCAAACTGACATGATAATATTTAATTTATGCATCTTAATTAATTCCCAGTTTTATATAATTTGTTTGCTACAAGATCTATAATGCAAAGTAACTGATGAGTTCAATATCAGCCATCTTGATTTAATAGTTTTAATTATTGATTTTAAATTTTGATTTATACACCTAATGCAAGCAAAATATGTAAAAATATGTAAAGAGATGATGTTGATTTATGGATTTGTATCATATCTTTGAGGCAAATAATTTTCAATAGAATCTTTTAGAAACAGAAACTTGAAGTAGCCAACAGGAAGTTAGTTTTTGATATGATTATTAAGGAGAGGTATACAAGGCCCCTCTCAACTTGAGAGTTGATATTAGCTGTAAACTAAATACAGTCTATTAGGAATATTGATTACCAGCACCAAGCGACTATCTATGAAGGCACTAACATATGGATCAGACTTAGGTTGCATCAATTGGTTGATGTAAGTTATGCATATGATGGTTTCTTTCTGGTGGTGAGCTGGGTGGGAATTAGGCTAGAAGTGAGTGGGGATATACTTCAGAGTTCATTTTTCGATCTTAGTAAAGCAATACCAAAAGTGTGGCCAGTATCAATGGGTATGACATCATGATGATTGGCAGATTCTGGTTTTCTAGGAAGGAAATGGTCAGTAAGTCAGTAGCTTTTCTCTCAATTCTCAAATGGTGCAATTTCAAGAAATTATGGCAAGCATAGATTTTTGCATTCCATCTGAAGTAATTCTGATTCTTTTGATCCTGGCTTTTAACTTAAACTGCACCAATTCCAAAAGCAATTCTCAAAGAAAGCTTCTTTGAATCTAAGAATGAAATTCTTTGAAAAGTATCAAGGAAAGAACAATATTCATAATTATTCAGAAATTCACCACCCCCATAATAATAATTTTTGTCAGTTGTCCATCTATGATTCCATGTTTAAAAGATCAAAATACAGATCATACAACACACTTTGCCAAAAATATTCATCTGTCTTTGTAATCCAATAATCATTTCTTTCTGATGCCAAATAAACGAAATTCCATTTACCAAAGATAAGGTTTCAATGTATTTACAATGCATGTATCCTTTGATTTTCATTCTTACCTGTCATGTGCTCTTGTGGTCGCAACTGGTGATTTGTTTCCGTAGGCACAAACAGTTTACAAGATGGCCAAGTAAAAAGGATTACAATTTGATTGCACAGCTGAAAAGTTGATAATTCAACAAATCTTTATTGACAAATGGTATCATCTCAGTTCTTTGTCTCTTGATCTCGCAGTGTAACTGGAAACTTTAAGATGGTTTGCTTGTTTGCTTTCTGTTAAGAAACAAAAGTGATTTTTAAAGGCTTCTCAGCAGAGAAAAAGCTTTACCCTTTGATTGGCATAACAATTTGTCTTAGAGTTGACAATGTATTTTTACCTGAAAGCTTTCCAAATAACAAAACCTTTGCTCCTGCAAACACTGCACTAGATGTGGTTCCAAATCATTCTTTTCCTTATCAGTTTTTTCTTAATGGAAACTTCAAAAGTGTTGTATCTGAGGAAGTTTTATAATTCACATTACCATTGTCATTATTATTTGAGATTACCTTATTTGTTTTTATCAGCAACTTCACTGGTCTCTCAATACCTCTTGAGTTGTTAATGCCATCTCTTTGTAGTCTCCAGAGCTAAAGAGCTTGTTTTTTTCTTGCTTTCTTTTTGTCTTTGACATAAAGGCTGAAAATATTCTATATGACGATACAATAAAGCATAATAAATTGATAAAGACTGAACATAGTAAAGGTGGTGAGCAGCTTTTGAATATTAAAAAAACTGTTTTGTTACAATCTAAGAACATTTTTTCTCATATTAGAAACTTTCTTTATAAAATAAATTTCACTTTCTGCCAAGAGTCTTATGTGGCATTGCAGAAAGATTTTAGACATAAAACAAAATTATTTTTTGTTTTTACTTTATCCAGAAAGTGTTCCTTTTATAAAATGAAAAGAAAAAGATGTTTGTCTTTTCATTGTTTTGTTTCCAACGGTGATTTTTAAAATATTGAAACTTAACTTTTTTTCAAAGGAGTAAAAAGAGAATGTTGGCCCTAACTTTAGATGAAACTTATGTATCAAATGAGATATGAACTAGAGTTCAAATTACAATTTTGCATGTATTTGCATGTGCAGATAAGAGTCAGTATTTGTGTACAAGTATGAAAATGTCAACATAAATATTATGTGTGTGTGTGAATGTGTGTGAGGGAGAGGGATTGAGTGGGTGTGGATAATGTATGGATTAATGTGCAGCTATGTTTGTCTGAATGTGCGTATCTGTAATCTAGCATTGATATTAAAAAGAACTTTGGTGACAGGAATTTTGATTTATGCACAAATGAACAATAAATAACTTGAAAACTCTTTTATGATAAAGAAGAACTATTTTAATAAAGATTAATCATATTTTAGAGTTATTTATGAGCTGATAAAATGTTTAAACATTTCGTGGGAGGACAACTTGTATTTAATCTCTTGAGATTCATTGTAAAGCATTTGATTTGTAACTTCTGTTTTTCATGTATGACCAGTCACTAAAAAGTTTTTTTGCAAAAGGAAAAAAAAAATTACTTAAGGAAATATACTGCTATTCTGCTTGTTTGTATGTGGGACTGTGACTTTTTTTTCTATTTTCTATAACACTGTAATAACAATTATGCTTTGCAAGCAAGAAACTAGCATAATATTAAGAAAAGAACTAGGAAAGAAAGTGAGGGTGCAAAAGAGGGTATAAAGCTAGGAAGTGAGAAAATTACGGATTGGCTTCCCATGTGCCAGGAAAACAATAGTTTTTTTTTGTATACTTGCTGTTTTTAAAGTATTTAGTTTGATCCATTCTTCAGTTCTAATCATATGAAAAAATAAAAAAGGAAACATGTTTTCCTGGAAAAAAATGTCAGTGGAGACAGGTCATTAACCATTATCACACTGTATATGAGATTTACTTAAAAAAAGTTTATCCTGTCACTGAAGGTGACTCTGATCCCTAAAGAATAGTGTGTTTGAATTTCCTAGCTGTGTTATCATATCCTGCTATAGCAACAGAAAAAAACTTGGATTGAAATTAACAATAAGGATACTGCAATTGAGACACCTTGAAAAAGAATGCAGTAGAAAAAGAAGTGATATTAATTATGCAGGGCGGTAAAGGTTAATGCAACTTTATGATTGATTTATTTATCATAAAGTAATTTAAACTATACTGTATCATTATAGAAAAAAAAGAAAACAGTAGTTTTATATGATACAGAAATAAGATGTAACAGAATATTTGCTGTTCTCTGTTGTCATAGATGGATGTGACAACACAACTATGAAATTCAAACAGACTTGTTTAAGTTGAACAATTATTTATGAATAATTTCAGATAGAAAAAATATATATATATATATATATATATATATAAAATATATGGATATATATATATATATATATATATATATATATATATGAAAATATATAAAAAAAAAAAAAAAAAAAAAAAGTATATATATGGTATATATGAAAATATATAATGTATATATATATATATATATATATGAAAATATCTAAAAATCATAAAATAATCTAATATAATTGATATATGAAAATAACACAGATATATATATATATATATATATATATATATATATATGAAAATTCTAAAAAATATGAAAAATAGTATATATATATATATATATATGAAAATATAACATGTATATATATATATATATATATATATGAAAATATATATATATATATATATATATGAATATATATATATATATATATATATATATATATATATATATATGAATATATATTATATATATATACAAATATATGAAAAACAAATGAAAACTACAGACAAAAAGTGGTTTTTTCTCCATTAAAAGACATTCATTTCTGTAGTTCACTGCTAGGTGTTTTAAAAAAAGAAATATTTTCCTCCCGATGATGGCCATTTAGATATAGTTAAAATTTTTTCGAGGAATCTAAATGGAATAATAATAAAAAAATGAAAGAATATCAATCTACAACCCAGTGTGTCTAATGATTTTAATTTTTTAATTTTATTTTCTTATTGTTCAATAATATATATATATATATATATATATATATATATATATATATATATTAATGATGAAATAAAAAGCAAGAAATTTTATATTCAAATATATGATAGATTTAAAACAAGAACTTTTCAAAAGTCAACCAGTTTCGTTTTTTTCTCATCAGAACTTTAACTGATATGGATGACATGAATGTTTGGACAGGGGAAAAAAAATTATTCAAAAATTATTGCCTGGACCTGATGAATAATTCATGAATTTGTAAATTAAGATTGGAATAATATCGAACTTAAAAAATGGAAAACCTTTTGGATTTGAAATCCATCGACAAGTAGGATTCTTTATAAAGTGATATTCAATCGAAGCCCTTTGACAGAAAATTTAATGGTAAAAGAAAATTTTTATTCAGTATTATACATGAAGCACAACGAGTTGTTTAATCAAACTTTCGTTACCTGCGCGCTCCAAAAACAATAACTCATTTCAATAGCATTTTCGGATACAACAATACATATATTTTCATTGTCCTCTTATTATTAAGAGAAAAAACAAGAACAACATCTATTCTATACCTGAAGATGTCTGTAGGAACAGACGAAAGCTTGTAGTAAAAAAAATAAGAACTAATACGGCAGAAATTTATGGAAACAAGGATCTTTTCATTCATAACGGATTCGGAGGTTTTGTATATTATTTGAATTGTTTGTGACGATGGATTTCTCGCCAATTAAATCATTAACCTTTGCATTTGTTTTTGTGTGAATAATTCATGAATTTATATATATATATATATATATATATATATATATATATATATATATATATGCATGTTTCATTAAAAACGACAGACAAGGTTCTATGATTAAGCTTTTTATTTAATTTTCCTTGTGTTTGAACAAGTGTTTTCTTTTTTTGGACACAGCGTATGTAGAAACTGTCTAAATGTTCTATAATTCAGAGCACTTTTGCCTATACTTTTAACCATTACCAAGGATGATTTTATTTATTCAGTTTAATTGAGTGTGTGCATTGTGTGTATATTTTTAGTGTTATAAAGATGTTTTATTTTCTGAACACAGTTAGCACATTGTGGCCATGTTCATAGTTAATATTATTAAGTGTTGGCTTTTTTTTTTTATTATTAAGGCTTCCATTATTTTTAATCTTTTTTTACAGTTGAATGAGGTTATTATGTTTGTATTTTCTACTAGTATGTTTTGGATGGAGTCTAGTAAGTTTGCATGTGTGTTTAAATGGGTTCCAATAGAGTTGTGGTTAGATGGGTGTAATGTAAAGCATCTGGATAGGCATTTAGTCATGTGACCAATGTAATTATTTATAAATTTGGATTGATCAGGAGCACAGTTCATTAAGGGGCATTTGAATTCAGAGATAATCTTCATTCACTGTAATTTTAACTTTTCTGGTGTGTTGTTATTTTTTAGGATAAGGTTAGCTGTTTTAAATTTTTTGTAGTAGATAATTTTATTTTTCAATTCAGATCAATTGGGGTAGTGTATTTCTTTATAATATTTTTAGATGAAGATTAATCTTGTTTGTAGTTATATGAGGTGATAAAAGTGTTGTTGCTATATTCTTAGAACATCTAAAAATGGGAGTTTATTTTTTTGACTAAGTTTGTATTGTCCTACTAAGGACAGAGTTTTTTTCAAATGTGGTTTTAAGATTATCTATTTCTCTAGTGTTATTTGCTAAAATAAAAGTATGGTCTACATAGCAGACATATATTTTAGGCTTACAGACCTGTTTAAATATCATATTTTCTATATGGGACATGTAATAATTAGAAACATAAGGAAAATTAATTCCTTTAAATAATATGCGGAAATAGCTGTTGAAGGTTGCAGGACTCGAAATGTGCGTAGCAAAAATATGGAAAATAGAGTATAATATATATTTAAAAAATCCACATTATAATGAAAAACATTTACAGCTACTCTCTTCTCTTTAAAATATACACTTTTCACTCATTGGAACAACTGTATCCTCTCCTTTAAATATATGATTTATATATAAGTATATGATATATATGTGTGTGTATGTGTGTGATAATTAATCATCATATAACAATTAGTATAATTTTATAACAATGTTATATAATAATAATAATAATATATGAGAATATAACTTTTATGATGATTTATTGTTATGTAATAATACATAATTATGATATTAATATAGGCTCAATTTTATATACTTATTTTAATTAATTGGTAAGATTATAAAGTATTGAGATATTTAATATTATAGTTTTATTTAATATATTAATATATTTGTGTATATATTAATATATAATATTGATATGTAGTATTGAAGTGTATTATACTGATATATATATATATATTTATTATCTGGTATGTTGAAGTGGTATTTGAAAATTTATTTTATTATAATATTTAAGTTTATATATTTTATGTATTATTTATTAATGATTAATGAGGGTTTTTATCTAATATATAATATATTATTTATTTTTTGTTTTAATATTAATTAATTAATTAAATTAATATATTTTATATTTAATTATTTTTTGTATAGTATTATCTTGTAAAATTTATTCATTCACTTTATTTTCTAATTTTAAGTGTAGATTTTTACTTTTATTTAATCTTCCTCTTGATTAGTTTATTATATATAAAATGATAAATACTGTTTTGTCCTTGTATATGGGAATTGTTTAATTTATGTTTAATTTAAAATATATTGATTTAAATGTAGATGTTAAATGAAATATTTCATCACAAGAAATTTATAATCATTTCAATATATTAATTTAAATTTTTTTCTTCTTATTTTTTTCTGATATATTGTTTATTGTTTATATCTTTAATTCTGAATTATCTTTCTTTCATATAAATGGTTATCTCATTACTGAATATAATATTAATTTTGTTAATAGATTTAAGAAGGTTTTCTTTAAGTCTAAAATAAATAGGTCATTTTCTCTCTTCTGACCACCCCTCATATCCAAACTTACACTACTTCCTACATTTTTTATTTCTTTCGCTTAGCAAGGTCGATTTTACTGTCTTTAAACTACAATCTTCTATGAAAAGGCACATCAGGCTATATGACGTTTCTATATAGGATACATGTTCAATTCCTGTCAGAGGACAAATATTTTCTATGAAAATTTCTTGGACATTCAGGTTGGTAAATGTTGTTTAATACTGTTTATTATAAACAGAGCATTTACTTAAATATTCATATCTATAAAAAGAATGTATAAACATAAAAATGTCTTAAATAATTGTCAGACTTTGTCCATTTCATAATATATATATATATATATATATATATATATATATATATATATATATATATAAATATAAGCAGCACAAAGTAGCTGGTGAATTAGACATTGCTCATGATTGGACTATAAATAAAAAGGAATCACATACATTTTAAGAGAGACTTCCACTATCAGAAAATTTTGTAGATCCTGGCTAGTACACAAGTCGATGTCTGATCAGTATCACATGGGTCCCTGTCGGAATGGGTATGATGTTGCAAGATCCAAAACCCTCCATGATCCTTGGCTGAAAATATCAGTGATGATGTATTGACCAGATGTATTTTACAGTATATATATATATATATATATAGTTTACACACACATACATACACACTCATATATATGATTTTTATCTGCAGAGAAAATGAAGAACAGTTACCTTTAATGACTTATTGAAATTAAAAACAAGTGATACAAGTAAAATATGCTAAAAATCAAAATGATCAAGATGCTAGTCTGGAAAAGCAATTCATATTAAGGTAATAACTTTATCTAGTATATACTTAATAGTATATGTAATATTTAAAATCAACAATATCTGATGATTACATAAGCTACATTATCAAAAATAGATAACATGCTCCAAGGAACTGCATTCGCTGGTTCCCAAACTTCATGAGTTCAAGCGCCCTATGAGGCTGGCATCCCGCTCTCACCCCTTCACTGTCGAAACTCATAAATGTAGCCGTCTCTTCTACTCTAATAGCTTCATGTCTCGCACCTCTCGCCTGTGGAACTCTCTTCCCTTCTCCTGTTTCCCTGAGAGTTATAATCTCCAGCTATTCAAGTGTAATGTCAATCGACATCTCCAGTTGCCTTAATCTATCTACTACCCTCATCCTTTCTTCTATCACTCCTATCTGATCTTCCTATTTTCTGTAACCCCTTGCGTCCTAGTGGCTCCCCGCCTTGCTTGGGGTGAAATGCTTAAAAAAAAAAAAAAATGTCTAATTATGAAGGGGTACTGAAAAGTTCATAGCCTGACCCATTTCTAAAAATCACCATTTCAATTATTAATTGAAATGGGTAGGGCTAATAACTTTTCAACACACTCTTGTATTAATGGTACACCTTTTGATTAAAATAAATAATATACCTCATTAATCATGCATGTATTGTTCAAATTATCAGGTAGATGGTGTTTATTAGCCTTAAGTTCAGTCCATCTAAGAAAAGAAAAACTTTGATTTTAAATACCACTACCTTGTAGCCATACATGAGAAAGGCCTCATGACAAAATCTTGACGATAAATCCGGAAACCAGAGTTCCAAAGTCAACAAGACATTGCAAACAATCTCATTCTGGCAATTTTTGCATCAGTACCAATGTCAACCAGTATTGGCTCTTCCCCTTTTCTTGGACACATTTATGGTGTGTTGAGGGGAGATGGACTACATAGACAACTATCCATCTCTTATAAAAATCCTACCTAGGAGAGAGCTCTTTGGTGTCACCTCACCTGCACTCAGTTGGTGAGACAAATATTGCACTACCACCGCTAGCGGAGTTATAGAAAACAAAGACAAAAAAATCTCTTTAGATTCAGATCTATAGTCTTTCAAGACCAAGAGATGCCATACACATTGTGTAGTATATTGTGTGGAAATATTTTCAGTTCATAAATCATTTAAAATATTGTCCTTATTTTTGTTGCCTTGATTACTTTAATAAAAAATTTATGATCAAAACAACAAAGCCGAAGTTACTAGTTGAACTTGATATTTTAGTTAATTCCATCTTAGAGAAAAGACAGGATTACCTGCCATTGATGCAGCTGGACTATGGTGGAAAAGATGGACAAAAGGTGTTGAATTGATTCCAACTATGGATTTAGAGTGGAATAACTCCTCACATAATTAAACACATATGTTCACATATCTTAGTGTAAGAGTGATCTTTAAAAACTGAATTCAAAAATGGATGACCAGAAAAAAGCAATAACATTTCAATGTTTGTTGTTTGGCTTTTATTGAATTTTCATTCTAAATCTAAATAAGTTATGATAAAAGATTTCATGCATACTTTTTTTTCTGCTTGGCATGAATAGAATTCTTACAATTACATCTTGCATTTACATTCAGAGAAGCCTTTTAGAAGAAAAGCAATGAAAATTTATGGGAAGAAACAAACCAAAAACTTAACCCAGAATCATGTTTATGCAAAAGACTTAAAATTGCTGTTATATTTATTTAATCTTTAGTTAAAACTGAATATACATATATACAAGGTCTGATTTAAAAAAAAAAAAAAAAGAAAAAAAAGAAAGTATCTGGACTGTTGCTATGGTAACAAAGCAAAGCCACTTGGCACAGATTGACCTTGAACTTTGTTGTGCATGCACACTAATAAGATTCTTGCTCATTTTATATTTTGAAATAATTTCAAACTTTGCATTTAACATTTATCCATTGTGATGATGCCATAAATGAAGTGAGGGCTAAATGTAGTTTAAAATCTATGTTCTTAGACTGTAAAAATTTTCACTTGTATACAGCAAATAGTTGTAAACAATATGCGTATTCCAAAGAGCATTAACTGTAAAAAAGAAAAAGAAAGGTTTCCAATTCTTGAAGCCCTTACGATAAAATCAAGAAACTGAAAAGTAAATAAAATAGGAAAGAATCTTTCTTCTATGTCTGCCTGCTTTGATGTCACAGATCAAGGCTCATTGTATGCTTAGCCTTGTGTATTTTTCTATTATGTTTGTTGGCACTCAAAACCCTCCTACAAATTTGCACTGAGCCAACATACCCTATCAGAATTAAAGTAATACATTTTGGCAATCATGGCAACAGTGTCAATCAGAGCAAAAATTACATCCAAGATTACTTTTAGGGGCTAGGACCACTACACTTTTCTTTGCTTTATGATATTCCAGATTACAAATAACTGCACAGGAATGCTTTATTTTTATTTTTTATATTTTTGTTCCCTGCTTAGGATTGGGTTTCTGGTTCTTCCTAAAGTCTTTTCCTTCTCTTTCACTTCTAGTCACCCCTTGCATCTTAGTGGCATTATTACCTTCCTTGGGGTGAATTAATTAAAAATAAAAATTGTTCTTATTTGGTCAGATTTTGGGAAGTAGGTTATGAGAAATTTATGAACTAACAAAAAAAGAAAATATAAACAAAACAAATAATAAATTACAAAAAAGAAAAAACAAAACAAATAAATAACAAAAGACAAATAATACAAATGAACTCATACCTGCGAAGATTTAGTAATTAAATAAATTTAATAATAATATATATTATTAAACAAAAAGTGACTTAAATATGAATCCTAAACTTATAACTCATCACCAAATGACTTGAATATAAATCCTAAACTTATGAATCATCTTTACTGACCTAGATTATAAATAAATACAAACCTATGCAAAACTTGTCATGAAAATGTTGGAAGTAACCATTTTCTTACCAATAATTAATCCAATTTATTAGAATAATACAGTAAAGTAAAAATAATAAACTTTCTTACCTATAATCGTCCAGTAAAAAATATATATAAATAGTCAAACTATTCTTTTACACAAATGGCCTGAAACAGATTGTTACAAATCTGTGTTGATACCTATATCCACACTGCTTATGTTTACATGTGCATTATCCCTGATATTGAGTACTTTTCTCTTATAAATATAACATATATTAAAAATTATAAAATATATATATATATATATATATATATATATATATATATATATATATATATATATATATGTGTGTGTGTGTGTGTGTGTTCAGAGAGAGATAAGGAAAGATGGAGTTGTGCCTTTCTTAAGGGCATTAGTGCAACATGAAAGCAATAGATTCAGCTAAAATTTGAATTTCTCTTTCTTATTTTGTTCTATTTTTTACAAAGAAAATTGTTGCTACCAACACATCTGTGTGTATGTATGTGTGTGTGTGTGTATATCTGATTTTTATGTGAAAAAACAACACTATATTCTTTATTGTTTCTTTTAGAATCTGCCAACTTCTTGGTTGCTTACTCCTTTAAGTGCTGATCCCAAAGCAAAATGTTTTTTTTGACTTTTATAATATCATGACAACTGACATTTCTATTGTTATAGCTGTCAACCATCTTTTAAAATGAAAATGTCAATGAAAGTCAATATAAAAGACTTCAAACTAATAAAATGTTAAAAAATATATCAACACTCTAACTGCAATATGTGAAAATAATAAATCATACAAAATATTAGTTAAAAGTATTCTAGCCGTGTGATGATATTTGTTTGGTATTTGTTTGAATTCCCTGTAGATTAGTGGAGACAAGTTTTTGAATATATGGAAGCCAGATATGCTTATTATTTAGACAAGGTTTATCCTTATAACTTAAAGATTTTTCTCAATTCTCATCTTTGGAGTTATTATGTATCTGTAAGATCATACATTGTTTGATGGTTGTCACTTGATCCCAAATGACAAGTCTCTTCAGAATGTATATTCCTCATAATATTTGCTGCAGTAATCTCAATAATTTTTTCTTCAATTCTCAATTTCTCTAATATTGCTTTTGGTGTCTGGGAGAGCTACATCCATCTTCTGAAAGGATATCTTTTCCTTGAACATAGCAATCAGATCTTTCTTTTTACTTTGAAGGGATAATCTGTCTGGGTTAAAAAAAAACAAAAAAACTCTGAGTATTTTTTTTTTTTTAATTTTGACAGTTTTTGGTTTATGCTCATAAAATTTGTTTATTATTTGTTTTTAATGAGTTTTTACACCATTAATCACTGACAGTTGTCTCGTGAGTATTCTAGCTAATTTAGTAGTGCTGTCATTTGGATAGCTAATTTTTCTTTGGCTTCCCAATTCTTTCAACCTTTTTGCAATGGCACACTGAGAATATTCTACATACACCAATAATGATAAATACAGTTGTTACTTTAATTTCTCACAGTTTTTCAATTCTATATCAAGGTCTATGGTTATTAGTACAGAAAGTGCAAGCAGTCTACTGAGTTAAAATTCCAGCTTAGTCTTTCGTATTCACTTTTTGTTAATGTCCTTGAAAAAGGCATGAATCCATCTTCCTACAGCTATAGGTTAAATAGCAAGTCAGATTGTGCTCTTGGGTGGCAACCAGTCTAGGAGAAAGAAAACTCTGAATTCAAAACCAGCTTGAAGCAGGATGATCTCCATCAGGTTCTCTTGGTCAAGACACATTGCTGCAGTACGCACATGGTGCAACTAAGACCCTAATCAGTTTCAAGACATGTGATGTGACATGAGGAAGGTCTAGGTAATTTTTGCAAGTTTCCCTTTTAATTTTATTCTATGGTCAACTGAAACGGTGACATTCACTTCTGCTAAATTTCCTTCTCTTCAATTTAATCTGTTCTTCTGGCCTGGATTGGCCAATAAGCTTAAATTTCAAAGTCTCAAAGAATTTTGGTTTTTAATTCTTTAAGATAGCCCCTTTTTTGTGCATAGACCATTGATTAGCATGGTAAATATATATATATATATATATATATATATATATATATAGAGAGAGAGAGAGAGAGAGAGAGAGAGTTGACCACCGCCACCTGAAGAAGCATAAACAATGCTGAAACATGATTGCATTTATGTAATGGTTTATAACATGTTTTTGTTATAATTGTTAATAAATATTATTATTATATATTTATTTTATCAATTCATCTCAAGCAAGGTGATGTTGCCACTAAAATACAAAGGGCTACTGTGAGTGAAAGAGAATGAAATAGACCTTAGAAAAAAAACAGAACCCCAATCCTTAACAGAAGACAAGAGATAAACCTCTACTCCTGTTCAAATGACTAAGGAGGATTGTGAACCAGACAATAGATGAACCTATCTACTCCTATTGAGGAAAAATAAATAAATAAATAATTAAATAAATAGCAAATATAATCTCAGAGTTTAGCTGGAAAATTCCACAGTCCATGGATGAGTGATATATATAAGTTTTAGCTTTTGGCCACATTGTGTTGAAACACCACTTTACATATGATTACTGAAGTTAAGCAACTTTGAGCCTGGTCAGTACCTAGATAAGTAACCACTTGGGAATGCTAGGTGCTGTAAGCTTGGATGTAAGGGTGGTGTAATGGACAATGGCTCCGAATTGTTAATCAGAGAGCTGAGTTCCAATTTGCATCATCAATTAAATTGTAATTACAAATTAAGATAATGCTAAAATAAAAAAAAAAATGTTCTAGAAGTATCAGTTGAACATTATTATTAGTTTTTCCTTGCCAAATTGTTGCATACTCCCTCCCTTCTGGGGAAGTCTTGGCCACTGCACCAAATAAGCAAAATGTTGTATAGCCTCCTTATTCTGGGGCTCTCTTGGTTGATGGTCTTGAAGTGATCATAATAAAGTTGTCTTCCTCTCTTTCTTCTCTCGGCTGGGTGACCACTAGTTGGTTTGTTCGGAGGTAAAATGACAACTTCAACAGAAGGGATTTTAAACTTATCTGTTTTATTAACTTATCAACATGTACATTTTTAACTAGCCAGTAGGGTTGCTATTCCACCCCATTGGGGAGCAGTTTCCATACACGAAAATAACATGTCTGCATTCTTTGACATGTAAAACTTAACTCTTCAAAATTGCTTTCTATCTTGCTAACATTCCCACACTAATTTAAACCAATCAAAAACAATTTCCTTTGTTTTCCAATATGTAACCTTAAATGTATAAATGAGGAAGTCAGAGGAAAATACAATTCTTTAAAAAATAATAATCTGCTAGACTATTAATTAAGAACGTGTGTGTGTGTTATATACAAAGAAATATAATAAATACATACATGTTGCATTTTATGCATAGGGTTTATTATTATTACACTTTTCATAATGAATGCAGTTAGCATTAAAAATAAATGCATTTGCTTAGTCATTGGAATGTTGTTGGATGTGAATTACAACAGCTGATAAAGACGCTCATGTAGATCTTCAAACATTTTAAAGCTCAATATCACTTATGAAAAATGCTGTTAAATCAAATGTATTTCATTTTATTTTAATATATTCCAAAATAAAGAACTATACACACATTTTTAGGTATGATATTTTAGCTAGGAACAGCTGGAGAATTTTATATTTCTATTTTATTAAATGATTTGAAAAGTGTTCAATATTTTTTATGATTGGTTTTGTTCTCCAAACTAAGTATCTTAAATAGTTTTATTAAACACTCATTGATTTGCTAATATTTTCTGCTTCATAGTATTTCGAATATGTTATCCTTCCAGATCATTTGAGAAGTTACATATTTTTCTTTGACATATTCACCATTGTCTATTTTAAGTAAATCATTTTTTTTGTATTTTTCCCCTAATTAGCTGTTGTTAATAATCTTCATTTATCTTTTGATGAATTGTAAATTCACAATTTCTAGTTTAGTGTTCTAACCACTAAGCTACACTAGAAAACTATATTTTAAGGAAACTATAGACAAAAAAACTGAAATCTATAATATTTTTTGCATAATCCAAAGTTTCTGACTTTGCCAACAAAAGAATTCTTTTTTGCTTGTTTCAGTTGACTTTTTACAAATTGAATCAATCCCATTTATAGAGATTATTTCCAGGCAAGTTTAGATTTTTTTAAAAATGGTTTAAGGCTGACATTTCTGAAGTATTTTTTACTGTTATTTT
Organism: Acanthosepion pharaonis; assembly: GCA_903632075.3. Classification (NCBI taxonomy): domain Eukaryota; kingdom Metazoa; phylum Mollusca; class Cephalopoda; order Sepiida; family Sepiidae; genus Acanthosepion; species Acanthosepion pharaonis. Next base: position 88,537 of record CAHIKZ030003207.1, read on the forward strand.
GCCCTGAAAGAAAAAGGGTGTATAACATGAAAACATGTTTATGATCCTTTTTAAAATGCAAAGATAAAAAAAAATAATAGTAAAAAGGGTGAAAAAAAATTAAAACTTTTAAAGGTTATTGAATTAAGGATTAAAAAAGGAGGAAGTATATCTGCTATATTTGGCATTTCAAATTTAATGAAAAAAGTTGGTAATATTTCATCTTTTGAGGATTGAGAGATCATGATTTTTAAAAATCCAAACTTGTAACTTTTGGGCAAAGATAAAATCTGAAATAAATCCTATAAAATTATTTTTGCAATGTTCAAATGTTGTCATGTTGAAAACAGATACTTTTACATTTCTTTTTTTTTAACCAATAATCTCTGTGCTTTGATATTTATTTGAAGCCTATGGACTTATTAATCCAGCCATGTATATTTATTCACTTTGTATCATTCTATCTCACTGACTTAATCTTTATTTCTCTCTCTTTCTCTCTCTCTCTCTCTCTATATATATATATATATATATATATATATATATATAAAAGTAATGGATTTTTATTTACCCAACAGATTTTATATCACTTTAAGCATTATTTTTAGTGAAAAACTCATATTTGAGTAGACGCTCTGTTTATTTATTAAACAGTATATTTATTTTTGTCAACCAGATCATGTCACTGCCAGAGAGCACAAATTTTTCTTTAATAAGATTTCTCAAACATTCAGGGTGGTAGACAAAAATAAATATACTCTTAAATAATTAAATGAAGTGTCTACTCAAATAGTTGGGTTGGAAAAATTACATTTAAAGTGACAAAAATGTGTGAGTGTAATCTGTAATATTTTTTTCCTCACGGTATTTAATAAAAAATGTATATTTATTAATATATACTTAATAGCTCTGCTATATTGCATCAAGCACTATTTTATTATTAACACCAGCATTCAATGTGCAATATCATATATTCATTTATATATATTGTGTATTTAGCCAACAATCCCTCATTTATACATGTTTCATTAAAGACAACTGACAAGGTACTGCAATGAAGCTTTTTATCTAATTTTTCTTGTATTCAAACAAGTGTTTTCTTTTCTGGACACAGAGTGTGTAGAAATTGTCCAAATGTTCTGTAATTCTGAGCACTTTTGGCTATACTTTAGCCATTATCAAAGATGATTTTATTTTTAGTTTTAACTGGATGTATGGGTTGTGTGTATGTTTCTAGAGTTATAGGGATGTTTTATTTTTCAAACACAGTTTGCACATTGTGGCCATGTTCATAGTTAATATGTAGACAGTTTTTGTGTCCAGAAAAGAAAACACTTGTTCAAACACAGAAAAATTAAATAAAAAGCTTAATCACAGTACCTTGTCTGTCATTTTTAATGAAACATGTATTTATATATATAGTAAACAACACTGATAGTGAACACATAGTCAAAAATAACATAAATATCTTCTACAAAAACCAAATGCACATCAACTACAAAACAAGATATTCTTCACTTAGAAATATTATAAAGAAATACACTAGCACAATTGACCCAAATAAAAAAATATAAAAAAATAAAATTAATTATCTACTATAAAAAAATTAAGATAGCTAACCTTATCCTAAAATTAACAATACACCAGGAAAATCAAAATTACAACAAACAAACATTATCTATGAGTTCAAATGCCCCTAAGGAACTGTGTTTTTGCAAAACTAATTTTTTACTTAATTACATTTTGACACATTTATATACCTATCCAGACACCTTACGTTACATCTGTCTGACCACAGCTGTTAGAATCCATTTAAACTCACATACAAACTTATCAGACTCCATCCGGAACATACTAGTAGAAAATGCAAACATAAAAACCTCATCTGCATATAAAAAAATATTAAAAATATTGGAAGCCTTAATAATAAAAAAAAGGAAATGCCAACACTTAATAATATTAACTACGAACAAGGCCACAATGAACTAACTGTATTCAGAATATAAAACATCTCTATAACACTAAAAACATACCCACAACATACACACCCAATTAAACTGAAAAAATAAAATAAGCTTCTATACACTCTGTTTTCAAAAAAAGAAAACACTTTTTTGAACACAAGGAAAATTAAATAAAAAGCTTCATCGTAGTACGTTGTCCGTCATTTTTAATGAAACATGCATAAATGAAGGATTGCAGCTTAAATACACAATATATATATATGTGTGTGTGTGTGTGTATATATATATATATATATATATATATATACTTGATTGAAAAGTGTATACAACTTTTATTCTTGTCAGCTTGTTTTCTTTTGTAGGACTCTTGATCTCTAGGCCAGCAGACATTAATTTCACTATTAAAAAATGAAAAAAACAGGGCTGTCTCCTTAAATATCCACTAAATATAATATTTATAATAAGAATAAATATATGATGAAATATGATGTTAAGGTGTGCTATATCTATGGGTAAATTTATATTTATATTTTTGGGTATGTTTATGGTATATCTCTGATAGAGCTTATGCAAATATAAAAGTGGACATTGAGGTCAACACTGAGTAGCAACAGACTGTTTTATGAAATAGAATATTGACACTTAGTGTTGATCTCAGTATCCACTCTAATGTACACATATACACACTAGCATCCTGGGTAGTAAGACGATAAACTACATCCAGCAGCAAGGCCTCTGATCAGATGATTTTGAGGAGTGTGGAACTACCTCTTAATTGTTGGTGTTCCCAGGTTTTTCCCTGACCATATGACATTTAGTACCTTTAAGGATGTAATTTATGGGCAAATAGTTAACTATTACCAGCAATACTTTTTTGAAAAAAATTATTACCAGCAATACAATTTTGAAGGAAAAATATTTCCAGAAACAGATTTTTGACGAAACAAAATATTACCAGCAATAAAAAATGTTGTCAGCATTAAATAACCCATTGAAGTTGATATGCTGTAAAACAAAATAAACCAAACCAAACATATACACACTAAGCAGAGGTGAAATTTAAAAAGTCACAAATGCTAGACACTCAGTGAGAACTGACATCACTACAGTAGTAATGACTACTTTCCTGTGAGATTATCTATTGGTTTGTGTATGAGTGTGTATTCTAATTTAAACAAAATACTAAATATTTTTAAAAATTTTAAAGTAAATAAATAAAATAAGGTAAGTAAAACAATTCAACTTATCCATTTATAAAATTATTTTAAAAAAAATGCATGTTAAATCATAATTTTACTTTAATGAAACTATACCTTCAATAATGATAATAAAAAATGAAAACTAAATTTAACAGTCATTTTAAGTAATACACACACACACACACACAAAAAGACATATACCAATAGTAAACTCTTATTTATTATTTGCAGAATTATTTTTTCCTAGACAAACTTAAAAGTCTTAACCTTTCCAAGACTAGGGTCAACTGTTATCTTTCCTCAAAATCTGCACTTAACTCCTCTTCATATGTTCATAAAACTATCCTATTCAGTAACCCTCTACTTTGAGTATTTCTCAGGCCTTGTATTAGGGGCTAACTGCCACGTCCCATGGAAAAAAACAGTTCCTGAACAATCACTAAAGTCAAGCAACAAAAGCCTGGTTTTACCTTGATAATTTCTGCTTGGGGAATATCTTTTTATGTAAGGTTGGATGTGCAGATGGTTACTGATAATGACTTAGAATTGTTAATCAGAGAGTTAAGTTCCAATTCCAGTTGGGTTTGTTAGGGAAATTTTTATAAAATTTTTTTTTGGGAAAGCATATTTTTTCCATAAAAAAAAATCCCTGTTATGGGTTTTTTAGTTTTTTTTTTTATTACAAAAAAATATTATTAGCTCAAAAAAAAAACAATACAAAATATTTAAATTTTGGCATTATATAACCAGAGGTTGATATGCTGCTAAGCAAAAACAGCTGACCAACAACTTGTATTAATGGAACAATAGAAAAAAAAAAAAAAAATACGGTTTATCCAAGCTGAAAATGTGGACAAAAAAATATATTCTTTTATTAAGCATAAACTGTTCTGTTATGTTGCATTTTACTTACACTTTTTTCATTTTTTTTAGTAAACTTCTATATAATAAATGTGAATGTCAGTGTGTCACACTTTTTCAACTTTACTTGTAGAGGCTGTAGCCCAACAAATCAGGCTGACTCTGTGAAAAATTTAAAACATTCGGCGGATCCAAACCCAGACCTGAAATTTTGATTCAAGTTTTTTTCCAAGTTTTTTTTATTTAATTTTTTTTTCAGTGACTTTTTGCAACAATTTTTTTTGTATGATAAGAATTTTTATAACTTGGAAATAATTTTGGGAATAATCCAAATTAATTGCGAAATCCAGCAAAAATCACCCCTGAATTAAAAATAATTGTTTGTATAGAAAATAAGGACCTGTGTACATCAAATTGTCTTTAAATTAAGCAGTGGCAGAAGAATTATCATTGAACTTTTAAAAGGTAAGCTTAAATATTAATGCAATACTTAAATGCACTGAGCAATGTTGAGCTCTTGTGTATTTTATTGCTGCCTGACACATCTACTCCTCCCTACCTATTGTGATAAAGGCCCAATCAGGAGCCTTCTGCAGGAGCTAGCTTAAATGTTGCCTGATAGGGCAACTTTTAAGCTAGTTTATTTATTATTTGCAGAATAAATCTTTTCTTGGACAACGTTAAAAGTTTTACCCTCTTCAATTCTAGGGTCAACTGTTATCTTTCCTACATATCTGCATAATCTGCATTTATTAACTCCTCCCCATATGTAGATGAAATTTGAAACAACCTCATTTGGTAACCCTCTACTCTGAGTGGCTCTTGGGCTTTGTATTAAGTGAACAGTAGTAAAAAAAATAAAATACTATTGTAAGCTGAAAATAAAATAAAATAAAATGCCCAAAGATTAACTTACAACTTTGTGTCCTGTTATTAATAGGATTATGTTACATTTTACTTACTCTTTTTCATTTCAAATTATGGTTTTAAAAAGTTATAGCAATAAAAATTATATAATTTTGTGTATGTGTACCTTTTGCTACCAAGGTAACAGATTGGTGATTTACTATTCTGTTTCTACTTATGATGGTCTCTGCATATCTCTATTCAGTTGTGTGTGTATTTACTAATTTCTAAGTATGAAAAATTATAGAATTTAGTATAGTTGTGTCTGTGTTAATTTTTGTATAAGGGAATTATAGTAAAACTGTGTCCACTTAAATGTGTGCATAAGGGAATTATAGTAAAATGTGTGTCCACTCAAATGTGTGTGTGTGTGTGTGCATTTCACTAAATGGTTCTTTGTTGCATGTGTGGTGGTATATGTAATAGACCCAGATATGAGTGTGAAACACAAAATGATCACATGACCAATTCAGCCAATCAAAATTAAGATGTAAAAATCTTCAAAAATAAACTTTAACAAAAACTATTAAATTGGTGAAAGAACAACTAAACGTCTTTCTCTGTATATTGGCTTCGCCAAAGCCAAAAAGAAATTGTAATTTTCAAGAATTGATTGTCAAGACTTCCTACATTGATTAGAATGCTGAAAATTTATCTTCCCTAATCTGTTCAATAAAAGAAAAAGCAAAAAAAAATTTCTTTGTGTCAAATTCTAAGCTCTGCATACTAAATGGAATTTGGAATGGCACCAAGTGCAAAAAAAAAAGAAAAGAAAAGAATTATTTTAAAAAGAGAAAAAAAATTTTTTTTAAAGAAATCTTTTGAAAGTACAGAAAAGTAGGAAAAGGGTTTGATTCTCAGCAATTGAAGTCTCTTTTCAATCAAAATTTAAAGTGAAAAGTTGAATCAACTTCAACAATTTTTTTGCTGATGGCAATAGAGAAAAATTTAGGAATTGGATGGATATCAGTTAGAATAATCTTTTGAAACGTGCAACTAAACTTTTGCTGCTGCTTCTGCAAAAGAAGACCAATTTTGTTATAACTAATTATTACTTATTATTGTTCATAATTATATATTAAATTTCTCATATATAATGTGTTTTTAGTTTTTTATATATCCATTAGTTTTTATTGTTGAAATATTTTAAAAACTTGATTTTTATTGATATTTTTTCATAAATCACATTATTTTTATTTCTTTAATGAATTAAACTTTTTAAAGTACTTTTCAGGGAACAGGTGAGGAAAGAAAGTCAAGTTGACAAATATATATATACTGAGAGTAAAGGAAAAAGATTATATTAAAAGTTAGGAAATCTGTAATATAAAATTTCATATAAGTAACAGATTCAAATAAATAACAGTCTCATATAAATAACAGTATAAGTAAGAATTTCAGATAAGTAAATATGCATAGTCCACATATACTGAAAATACATATACTTGTATGAAAGGTTAGATATAAATTTATATTTAATCTTTTATATGGTTTTCTAATAAATCAAGATATTTAGTAATGCAAATATTAGTATATAGAAATTTAATATCTAAACTAGCCATAACTGTTTTTTTTAATGTCTATATTTTTCACTCTACAACCACTTTCCCATAGATGAAACATCACAGGCCTATACTCTCTACTATTTCCATAAAAAATATGCCAGCAAGCTGCATTCCTTAGTTCCACAAGTTCAGACCTTTACAGCTATAGCCCGACAAACTGTCCTCATTCTCTTCATATTCCATTGGTAACAAAAAAGATCCTTTAAAGTCTACTGCTTTATGGAAGAGACTCCTGAGAAGATGCTTCCCTAAATGCTACAAACTTAACCACTTCATCCAGGGTTAACTGTTACTTATCTAACATATCCTCATAATCAACAATTCTTAAATCCATAAAACAACTCCATTCAGTAACCCTCTATCTTGATTGTCTCTTGGGCCTTGTATTGGGTGAACAATAGAAAATAAAAAATATAGATATTGATTTTATTTAGTAATGCACCAAAATTCTTTAGATCTGTTGAAAAGATAATACCATGTATTGGAATTGGAATTTTTGTGATAGCCCAAGTAATTTTGTGATTGATGCAACCAATTTCAGAGCTAATTCCTTACATTGGAATATTAGTTTTATGTATTTTAGGTCGACTATATAATGTGGCTATTTCTTCTTTTATGTGGCATGTCCCTTCATGGCTCTCCACAATTTCCTATCCTTTGTAGCTCTTAATAAACTTTGTCTTTTTGCCATCTCGCCCAAACCTTGCTTTGCTATCCATTTACTCAAGCTTGCCAAGTAGGTTATGCATTTTTCCTCTATCTCTCTTGCATTCAATATCTCCTGTGAGTATCAAATTTTCCAAGCCCTCTTTCCCCATTATTTATCAGAAATTTCAACTAATTCTTACTCATATTAATTATAAGTGTCGTTGTTCTTGCTATTATCTCTAGAACTTTATTGTTGCTCACATATTTGGTTTATGATATTCTCAATATCCTCTGTTGCTTCAAATCTCTTCTTGTCTGTGAGGGGATTGTCCAGCATTCACTGCCATAGAGGAGGACTGATATTACATAACAATTAAGTACTCTTTTTTTCTTTGTTTCTAACGATATTTTTCTGTTTCTTAATACTTTGTTTAGTTTTGGAAGGCTTCTTTTGCTATTCCAATGTATCTTCAAATTTCCATGTTTCACTTTCCATCCTCTGTTAAAATGCTTCCTAAATATCTAAATTGTTGTACCTGTTTGATTTCAATATTGCCAATTTATAATTTGCATGTTTGGCTGTTCCTTTTGCTAACAACCATGCATTCCATTGTCTTGGAATTGATGTTTAGTTCTTTCTTCTCACTTTCCTTCATTACCTCCTTTATGAATTGAAATTCTATGCAGGATGATCATATTTTATTGTTTTAATTAACTTTTTATAGGATTTTGTAAATATTTTATTAACCTTATTTATACTTGTTAAGTTTGTTTTTCTGTATGTTTTATGATATTGTTATTTTTTTGTGGTATGTATCAGTGTTTACAATTACAATGCCATCACCTTTGTCATTGTTAGCTAATTTATTTAGAGTATTTATAGGACATTTTCATAGAATGGTTTCATAGACATAGTAAACTAGGTTATGCCCAGTTTAGATGTTAAATCTTGATATTCTAATATCCCTGTAGGAATACAAAAGGCACTTATCTCTGTTTGGTTAAGATGAAGTCTCCCACTAGTCAAATGACAGCTGCATAATGACATCACTTCATAGAGTGACAAAAGTGGCCAGTCTGTCAGTTAGCTTCCAGGAGTCAAACCTGGACCAGACAGTTGCCGCATGATACAGCTTACAAGTCCATGGTACCATTTTCTTTTGGGAATATATCTTCACCAAATATAGAAATTATTCCCAGCTCACAGCCCTCATGTTGGGAAAACCCATGACTCACCATTTCCTGTTTGAGTGGAATATATCCTCACTCGTGAGATAGAAGATAAATTCAGCCTGCTTGAATATCATCTGGGAATCCTAAAACACAGTAGAACCCTCTGGCAGCTCAAATTCCCATTAAGAATTATTACAAGTAAGACTCTCTCTCTCTCTTTAGTTTTGTCCCTTATTCACACTGCTTGTTGTTGCATACATGTATTATGTGTGTATATAATTTTGTGTATGACATAGCAATATAAAACTCTCTATGAAAAAAGCATGTTTGTTATTAATTTTATTTCAACTATTTTGTTCTGTCTGTGAAATAAGGTGGTATATCATAGATATAATAATGCCAATAATAGGGGAAATGCATCCTGTGGGATCATTCATTTCTTCCATAATTCACCATTATCCCCATTAATAATCTCTAATAAATTAATTTATTAAAAAAATATTTTAAAAAATCAAATATGAACTTACCATTACCTATTGAAACCATTATCTATGTCGACTAAATCAATCAATGTTATTTCAAATTCGGTATAAATAAAAATCTCATATTAGATCCAGCAAAGTAAAACTGGCAACTGTTCTTGAAAATTAACTCCATACAGTGGTTAACTGGGGTGAAAATGTCTTATAAATTTTAATGCCTCAAAAAATAATACTGCTATTATTTAGTCACCATAGAGAACCTTTTCTACCTTCCATCAGCATGGCCGATACTAGCCTTCAGGAGAGCAACTCTTTGGATCTTGGGTTGACATTTTCTACTAACATGAATTAGAGTGATTATATTGAGTCATTTGCTAGGTGTACTGATAAGAAAGTTGGTTCACTGTGTCATGCCAGACAATTTTTCTTTTCTGGAAATCATCTTGAACATTTATAAATCTACCATCCGACCATGCATTGAATATTGCTGCCATATCTGGCTTAGTGCTTCTACTATATATCTCAACAAAATCTAGAGAAGGTTCTGTAATGTAATCAGTTCTAACCTGGCATCTCGCCTCCAGTCACCGCTGTGATGTGACATCCCTCTCTCTATTCTATAAATATTTTCATGACAATTGTACTGATGAGATTTCCTCCTTAACACCTTGACGGCATCAATTTAAGTGTACTACTACATTGGTAACTAAGTCACATTGTTTTACTGTTGAAATAGCTAGATGTAACCATAAGTTCTAATAGTTTCTTTTCTCACACTTCTCACCTGTAGAACTCTCTTCCAGTTTCTTGCTTCCCTGCCATCTATAATCTTCAAAAATTTAAATACAGTCTTCCCGAATTCTGTTCTTTTATTGTTCTTTCTCCTCACTAAAGTCTTCTCATTTTCTTTCAGTACCAGTAACAGTTTTCATTTTAGTGGCATTATCACCTTGCTAGGGGTGAAATTATTAAAAAATATATATATAAATAACAGCCTCAAAATGGCTTCAAGCAAATGCATATTCTAGGACTTAAAGAAGAAAATCCTTCATTGCTATCAAACATCAAACACCAATTATTCATCATCTATATACAAATGTTTTATCAGATCAGTGATTTAAAAATGGCTTGAACATAATCCATGAATATAATATATACATGAATATAATCCTATTGACTGGTGCTACAGAGTCACAATTTTTTTTTACCAAATAACAAAAACCACATCACTTGAAGACTTCCAAAAGCAGCAACAACTAAAATGTATAGCATGAATGAGAAGGGAAACCAATGATACAATCAAGATGTTAACTTTCCACACTACGTTAAAGAAAAGGTTAGAAAGGAAATCTCTAGAAATACTAGAAAGAACAATAACAATAGACTTGCAAATCCTATTTTACAGAAAAATGTTTTAAGAGAAGGATTTTAAGATTTCAACTGACAGTAACACTGTCTAGTCAATGTATGCTAAATGTTTCCTTATAAGGAATGACTAATTTCACCATTACCATATCAGTAACAGTCTCATATAAATCATAATCGTATATAAATAACAGTGCAATATAAATAATTTCTCTAATAAGAGTCTCATAAAAATAATCATCCCTCAAAATCTCATAGAACTCTCAAATAAATAATAGTCAAATATATATTACAGTTTACTATAAATAATTTTCTCTCATAACAGTCACATAAAAATAAGTTACATATGAATAACAGTCCAATATAAATAACTGTTTCTAATAACAACCTCAAATAGCAGTCTAACATAAATAATTGTCTCTCATATAAATAATAGCCTTGGATAAATAAGTCTAAAATAAGTAAGTCTCATATAAATGATAATAATATTAACAGCCTTATATAAGGGTATATCTCATTTAAATAAGTATCATATAAATAATAGTCTCATATAAGTAACTATTTCATTAGAATGTGTTATTTAAGCATTTGGGACAGTGATATATTTTTTTTAACTTTTTTCATCTTAGTAAAAAGTGTCATTTTTTTCCTTCCTTGAGGTTTCTATATATTATCAATATCAATGTGTGACATATCAGTGAAATATCTTGTCAACTGCTCCAGGATTAATTTCACTGCCTTCATCACCATCTCTAAATTGTCTTGAATCATTCTTTGTTTCACTGTCAGATTAAGAAAAGCCAGAACAAAGAAATTTCTCATGAGATAACTTGTCAGCTGCTGCAGGACAAAGAAATCACTGATAAGATATCTCATCAGCCAATCTTGAGTGGTTAATAAACATTTTAAAGGTTAAATAAGAAAAACTAGAATTAACTACACTGCTATTCGCAATAAAACTGAAATTTAAAATAAATTATTTCTAAATATAAGATCAGATAAAAATAATTATTGGAATGTAAGAAAATTGGTAAAAGTCATTAACAAACAAAATTCCTCAAAATGTTTATTTATTTCTTTTTTTTTTTTTTTAACATAACATTTGGTAGGGAATGGAATCATGCGATTTTTTTGAAACAACTGAATTTTTCTTGGAAGAATAAATGTGTGAAATAGTTTTTTTTACAGCAGCCTTAACATTAGTTTTAAAGATATGTTGGTGATGGGAAGGCAAATATACAGGTTGAGAATCCTTTGTCCAAAATTTTTGTGACCAGAAGTCTTTCAGTTTTCAGATTTGTTTTGGATTTTGAAATACAGGCTATTTAATTTGTATAGCATCTATAAAATGGGGTACCTTGAGAATGGAACCCAAGTATAAGCACGATATCTCTTTACATTTTATAACACAGCTTATGCATATACCCTGAAGGTAGTTTTGTATAAGTGGCATATGTTCACTCCAATGCTGACGAATTCACTCCATCAATACATGATCAAGATCATCATTTTATACTCTGTGCAGTGTTTTTCTATTTTTCATTTATTTCTGTTCATCACTTTCAACATAAAACTTTAACAATTTCTCCTTCTGTTTCCACAGGTCATGTATGGTGGTTGCTCTAACACCAAACTCCTCAGTCAGATGCTTCAAACTTACACCCCTGTCTACTTTTTCCAACAGCTTAACTTTCTATGATATTGATAAATATAAATGGTTCTTTTTTGTTTCTTTTCACTACCCACATGGGTATTTGCAGGACTTTTTGACATTTTGAATAATATCTATACTGTGCATGAAACACTTGGTAAGTAATCCATGAATGAAGACGTTGCTATGATGATCATTAACAAAAAACTGTTGCTAATGCAGGCTATATAACTGGGTTGGAGAACCTCCACTCATGACAGATGAAGTCACTTACAACAGCTGCATGTCTCCTAGGAACCTTCCCACTGTTTTCCAAAATTTTCCATTTGTGACGTCATATCAGTGCCTGAAAAAGTTTTGGATTCTGGAAATTTGGATAAAGGATACTCAACATGTATATATGTTGATATACAGATAGAAGCAAAAATATATATTTATCAGGATGGAAACAAAGGTATATACTGAAAAATAATTATAGAAGCAAAGATATATAGTTTGATATCTGGACAGAGGCAAAATTATATTATATTTAGATATAAGGATAAAGATTTCTACCAAAATAGGAAAAAAGAAGAAAATTACCTGAGGAGAAAAAGAGATCTCTTTTTAATTTCTGTTTTAATAACTGTTTCTATTCAAATTAAAATTAATACCAGAAAGATAATTAGTTGCTAATTTGTATATATAAGATTCAACTTTTGTTTTTAGCTAAAGGAGATGTCCTTCCATCTATCTGTAAGGCTATTTAAACATCAGCAATGAAAAATATGTGTATGAATGTCAGTTAATGAGGAAATAATTCTCATGAAAATATCTAGTTTATTTGATACATTCTAATTTAATCAAGTTTTATTTCTGTAAAAAACATTTCTTTCCAAATATTTCATATGAATTTATTTGTGTATAGAGAATATGTTTCAAATAAAGTTGAAATGTCAATTATAACAATGTATGGCATTGAAACTTGAAAGAACCTTTGTATATGGGCCTTTTGGATAGCTCTAGACTTCAGGTCAGTGTTGATTTTAATATAGTGCAGATTTCTTTGTTTGGCAAATATGGAAGATCAACAGCATATACAAAATATAGAATCACCTGTGCTGTCTACATTACTGTTAAGTTTGACAGCATGTGTTTGTTTGAGCCATAAATCCACCGCTATTTTGTTTCCTGTTGGCTACCATTTATTGGTTTGTCCCTCTGAGAGAAAAGAAATGAAGAGAAATTGTAACCTCTTTCCATATGGATTGCACACTTGATGAAGGCTGTAGAATGGATTGACTGAAATGTAATAACAAAAAAAAAAACTGGCAAAAATATTGCTTTGATTGATATAAATTCATTTTCTATAAATTTATCAACCCTTTGCAGGTTATTTAAAGCCAGAAAATATTTTTAGATTGTAAGAATTTTTCTTTTTGAAATAATAATCATTTACTGATACAAATCTTTTGAAAGTGGATTCTCGAGGGTATTTACATGTAAGTGAATATAACAAACCCAACTGGAATTGGTACTCAGGTTTTCAATTAACATTTCTGAGCCATTATCCATTACAACATATGCACATCTAAGCTTACACCACTTGGTATTCCTAAGTGATCACCCATCTATGTACTGACCAGACTTGACATTTCTTAGGTGATTGTACAGGAACCAGTGTTTCAACATGATATAACCATAAACCTGCAGCAATGGCCAAGACAGAGGTTACCTCTGATGGAATCAATGACCACATGTCCATGACCAAAGTGAACCTTTAAGTTCACATGCCTTGGCTGTGGTGTGACTTGGCAAGGGATAGGATCCACCAGATCTACTTGCCCAAGAGATGCTATCCATGAATGAATACCTCTCTGGCTTTCAACCCAAATATATGGAGAGTGCTGCTCAGGTGCTCAGCTGTACAGCAACCATATGACCACACCCAGTCATGGGCTTGATGATGATTATTTTTTTTATACAAAAATGTTTAATGTTTTCATTTCTTTTTCTCTTTCTCTTCCATCCCAAACATTTTCATTCTTTATTACCAAAATAAATTTTTCTAAATTGTAAATGTATTTTGAACAATCATTTAACACTAGATTATATTCTGTTATTGGTCCTGACCTAGCATTTCAGCTTCAGTCCCTTTCCCATCAGCATAGCATAGGTTCTTTGTGGCTTTTCTATAAATACGTTTATGGTAATTGTTCTGATGAACTCTCCTCTATGGTACTTAAACTTCATGAATTTAGTACTAGTTTGGCAGCAAAGTCTCATCATTTTAAAGTTGAAATGGCTAGATGTAACCATAAGTTCTATGCTAACAGTTTCTTTCCTTGCATTTCTTGCTTGTGGAACTCTCTTCAGTCTTCTTGCTTCTCAGTCAACTTTGATCTTCAAAAATTTAAATGTGATGTCAATCATTATCTTCTGTCTTCTTAATTCCTGATTTTTCATTGTTGTCTCTCCTTAATGCTGTTTTTTTCTCATATTCTTTCACACTCAGTAACCTCCTTGTGTCTTAGTGGTTTCATTGCATTGCCTGAGGTGAAAGAATTAAAAAAACTTCCATTTGTTTAAAGATTAGTTGGATTTTAAGTAAAACTAGCTTTAAATTTTAAATGCAACTGAAAATTGGTTAGTTACAGAGTAGCTCCCTTTATTTATTTACTTGCAAATAATACATAGATATAAAACAAAATATGTATCCAGATATCTTTTTATGTGCACATGTATAATACTTTTCTCCAATATCATAAAAGTTTACTCAATAGAGATGGGCAAATTGCCCACACCTATGTAGCAGATACTTAAGCTGATATAGCAAAAATGCAACAATGTATTTATATGAAAATATCATTTTAAAGGAACTTGTGATTGGCAGTGTAGATAAATAAACTTTTGCAAGATATATTTAAATATATAAATATATTAAAAATTTGTTTTGTTATATAGGAATAAAGTGTCACTGCTGAGACTTGAGTTTGAACATAGTGATCAAACACAGGCGATCCCATTATTAAATTAAGTAGACCATGTGACCATAAAGGAAATGCATATATATAGGAAGTAGTTGACAACTAACGATCACCATTCCTATTCTATCCTCTATTACTATTCGGATTGCTATTCTCTACTCTATTCACTATACTATTTCTCTATTCTGATCAGTACAGTGGTTACTATTCAAGCAAGTACTGTTAATGCAAGAGATATTCAAAGGCATCTGACACCAGCATTGTTCAATGGCATACTATAAGTTGCATCTGCAATTACAAAGTCTCTACTACAATGAGTATTTGTTGGCATTGATGAAGTGGCAACGAGTAATTGTTGGCATCACAAAATATTTCATTTATTATACTTGTTTTCATTCATATAATGAGGACATGGCAAATAATAAATTATTATCTTTACTTAATTTTATTTTTAGTTTAATATTCAGGAAATATAAAGTAGAAACAAGAAAATGCAGAGAAACTTAAATTTGGAGCACTTGGAATAGTGGCAAGAACAAAAGAAGCAAAATTGAATGACTTCAGAATTCAAGGAAGAATGAAAATTTTACAGACAATGGTATTGCTAGAATCTGCAAGAAGAACTGAGAAGCTTTAGTATCACACTATTTTCAGCAGTAACCAACAGAAGTTTGGTATTAGCACAAAATATTCTGCTACTATCATGGGGACAAGGCTGATGATCATTATTATCTTAATGTTATTTTTCAGTTTAATTTTTAGCAAGTTTAATTTTTCATTGAACATAAACAAAAAAAAATGCTATGCAAGATAAAGTTTTCAATATTTTCCAAATATAATGCAATTGTAGAATTACTTAAATACTAACCTAATCTTTCATGGTACAGATTACACATTATACATTTTGTACATAGGAAATTTAAATCAAGCTTAAGTATTTTTTAGTGGCCTTTAAACAAATAATTAATAAAAATACAATTGATCCTGACCAGGCATTTTGTCTCCAGCCACCTACTCACTGATATGGCATGGTTTCACTCTGTCTGTTTTAGTTAATATTTTCATGGCAACTGATCAGATGAACTTTTTTTTCTGGTGCCCAGACTACATGAATTTAAGTGGGCAATTAGATTGGCAACTAGGCCTCACCATTTGACTGCTGTACTAACTAGAAACGAACATGACTTTTACTCTAACAGTTTTTTTTTCTTGTACTTCCCACCTGTGGAAATCCCTTCCTGATAACTACAATCTTCAAAAATTTAAATGCAATGTTAATCACCATCTTCCATCATCTTGAACCCTATTCTGTTTTTCTCCTTTCATCAATCCTCCCCATTTTCAATCTTTTCATTCTCATTCATTCTTACTCCCTGGAACCCCTCCACTGTATTCTAGTGGCATCATCGCCTTGCTTGGGGTGAAATGATTAAAAAAAGGTGTGAAATGTTAGTTGTAGTGTTGTATCATGGAACAGTGGCAAGAACTAAAGAGGCAAGATTGGCTGAATTCAGAATTCAAGGATGGATGAAGGCTGTATAGACAGTGGTATTGCTAGAAGAACTGAGGAAATTTGCTGTCACACCATTTTCAGCAGCAACCAAACATATATGTAATATGAGCATGCAGAGGCATGAAATATTCTACTGTTTCTACTCTGGCCAATGTCCAGGTGATGGAAAGTGGAAGAATTCTAAAGGACATTCTCTATGAAGAAATTTCAGATGGAAGTAGAAAAAACTAAGGACCCACAACTTCAATTGTCATCTGGGAAAACACTACTCAAACCAGCCTGTTGACATATGATGAGACTGTTGACATAAAAGACTACCTTGGCTCATCATAGTGAGGCCAGGAGAACAAGGAGGAATTATAAACAGTGCTAAGTACTAGCACTTCATCAACATCATTGGGACAGTACTGTACATGCAACATCTGTAACCCTGTCTGTCTCTCATGATTTGGACTTTTCAACCTCATGGAAGTCTGACTCATTAGTATGGAAAATCAATGGTCTTCTGAAACTGATGCCATCAGTGTTGACTACTACTACTAATAATAGTAATAATCAAACCATATAATAATTATCAATTTATATTTATCCTGTTCCAGCTGTAGTGGAAAGGGAGTTAAAACAACTTAGTAAATTTTTAAGTGATTACTTCCCTTAGTCATTTTAATAATCTATACAAATAAAATATTTATCTGCATTTAGACAAAATTAGTTCCCCAGGAAAATGACTTGGTTAATAAACCAGTTCTTTTTTTCTTATATTTCTTAGATTGCCATCTTATTTGTTCAAGTCTTTCATGTGATGTACTCAGATACCTTTTTCTATTGAGTGATCATCTTTCTTCAACTTGGTCTTTAAATAGGCTTTGTCATCACCAGCTTTGTTGTTCTGTTGCTAATTTTTTTTCTCTATTAATCACATAATTTTTTAACATGAGAAGATATTGAGCAAAATGCAATTTATGTAATACCAGGAGTAATCAATGAATTATAGATACCACTGAACATCTCTAAAGGGAATGAATTAGTTAAATGGTTCATTGGCCTCTATTTTAGAGGTCAATTTTTGTGAATTCTTTATCTCTGTTTTATTTTATTATTTTTAGTACATTTAGTACATTTTTATTTTAGTACATTATTTCAAGACTTCATTGCATCTCACTATTAAAACTTTCTAACAATTGCTGTTATTTTTTGACAGCATGAGTATACTAGTTATAATAATGATCCCAACCTGACTCCCACTTGCAAAGTTATGCACTGCTTTTATCAAAGCCTGTCCACATATAAGCACATTTCACTGTGATGCATGTGCCTGGGATTCCAATCTCAGACAAGATGCCATAATGAGTATAATAGGCTTTGTATATTTGTACCTCATTGCCACTTTGTCAAAACATCAGAATTTTGTTCTGGAATCCCTTCCTTATATTCCAAGACTCACAACAGATTCCTGAAACTTTGAATGATACCAACCACTATATATGAAGTTGGGTGACAGGTTTTAGTACTTCACACATCTTTTGGGGTATATCACTATATATACTAAAGGGGACTACAGTATTTCAAATACAAATTCTTTAAGTAATAGTTTTTTTATGAGATAAAAAAATAAAATCTCATATATAATTTTGAATCAAAATTAAATCAATTCCATTTTATTTTCCTAGCAAAAGTTTCTGCATCCAGATTTATTTGTATCTCTTTGTGCTTTTAAGAAAAATGGCTGTACTATCCAATGGGGGTGGGTTTCTGGATGATTTGCAGATTCTGATCTTTAACCTTTGAAAGGTCAATTGTAGTTCTTTCAGTTGAAATACTCTCTCTCTCTTAATGGCAGCCTAAGTAGTAAAATTAGTTTTAAGTGGTAAAAGAATTCTTTGCCCTTCCTAGTTTAGGAATACAAGAAAAGTAAATAAATAAATGGGCTGATTTAAAACCATGTACATACATACATACATATACAACAATATATATATATATATATATATATATATATATATATATATATATATATATATATATTAGATTTATAAATGTTTCCTATTTGTTCCTTATCCTAATATATATATATATATATATATATATACACAAACACAACATAAATTTATGTGTTTTGTGTGTACATACATGCACACACACACACAAACATAAATGTATATATATATGTATATATATATATATGTATATATATATATATATATATATATATATATATATATATATATATAAAATGTGTGTGTATGTATATATGTGATAAAATATAGTTTTATGGTATGCTATATTTATGGATAAAAAATGCTCCCAGTGCACACACTCTCTCTCTATATATATATATACATATACATATATATATATATATATATGCATATACATATATGTGTGTGTGTGTGTTCATGTATATATAAAATCTATTTACACTTATTTGCAAGTTTCTTTTGCTCAGCCACAGGTCCTTCATTCATATATATATTTATATCTATATTTGTGTTTCTAAATATATCCCTATATAGAAAACGTGTTTGTTTACATACCATCTTGCATATCTACCTTTGTGCATATTTACATAAATATATAGATATCACTAAATCTATATATACATACATGTACAGGGCAGCAGGGACAGATGAAGAAAGGAAAGAGAGTGTTAACAAAAGATGAAAAGAAATAGTTTTTTTTTTCAATGAGCCTTGTATAACAATACAGGTGTTTCAATGAAGTGTTGTAAATGCTTCCAACATACTAACAATATTTTATTTATTTTTGGCCTCCTCTAAAAGTAAGACCAGTCTGGATTTAATAACTATTCCTAGTTTTAGTAACATCCGACTGCAAATGCAAAGCTTCTTGCATTGTACATGTAAGAACAGTTGTGGCCTAACCCAATCACATTTTTCTTGCCAGCCAGCTTTGTTATTTTTCTGTCATTCACTTGTGTGTCCATCTCTGGTTTCTTGAATGTTTCCCTTCTCTATCCTCACTTCTTATAAGTCGTTCTTTCTGCTGCACCTTCTTCCCTTCGTTCATCCTCTATTTTATTATTTAACTGTTTTATGTAGCAGATCAATGTCTTGTAGCAACCAAGGAAATTCAAAAACTTTTCCTGAGTTTTCAAAATTCTAAAAATAAGAACAGAAAGAAGAATTAAATAATAAAAAAAGAAAGGTGCTGGTAGTATTTTTTTAACAGGTATAAAATAAACTGTCTGAAGAACTTTAATACAATGTCAGATCATAAAGCATATATTTTATAAGTATGTAAATCATTTACAGCACATTTCTGTATAAAAATAGTTTATATTTATTTATGTAAAAAAAGTTCAAATAGTTTAAAATAATAGTTTTATGTATAAATAATCCTATCATATAAAGAAATTGACATGTTTAAATACAAAATAATTCCTGACAAATTTTTAATTTTCAATATGTCAGCTCTGTTTCTGTTCACCATTATATGAAAAAGTTATAGATTGCTGTTAAAAAATCTATTTCTTTTATTCTTCTAAAATCAATAAAAATACTGAGAAGAATGTCTGAATAGGAAAAACTTGTTGTCACTTGATTTCCAGTCGAAGACATTGCTTGCTACAAGTGTCAAAAATGCAACAAGTATAATAACCATCTACTAATAGAAAATTGTACTCTGCTTTTCCTACCAATGCCAATATACTGAGGATGAAGCCGGGGGGGGGGTAGTATATGCCAATGACATAAATATTCATAGTTAGATTAAAATTGATCTTGAACAACAAAAAAAATCAACAATCTCTCAGAAGTGTTCCAAGAAATAGAACTCAAGATAAACCAAAAGAGAAACTATGATCTGGAACTTGAATAAAAATAACTGTGACATATACACTAAATCCCTCATAAAATTCAGGATGAGAAATTAGTAAATACTAAACACTTCAAATACCTTGGTTTATGAATCTGTTATAAAAAATTTAGTATACGAGGTAAGGAAATTGAAAACAGAATAGGCTGTGTTATTAATAGTTACAAGTTGGAACAAAATCAAATTGTCACTCTGAAAACGCAATCATTTTTTTAAACGGCTTTGCCAGATCAAGACTTTCATGTGGATGTCATGCTTTCTGCCAAACTTGTTCAAAAATAACTAAGCTGTCAGCTGTATACAACTGCTTTCTTAATTTAATGATTAAAAATGTCTTTAAGTGCATGAAGCCTTTAGGGTTTAGCAAGAGTAATCCTTCTTTGAAACTTGTGGAGTGGTGTTACAGAATCACAAAGAACTATACCAAATACCAGAAACCACATCACTTGAGGAATTACAACAGCAGCAGCAACTAAAATAGATAGTACATGTAACTTGAAACAAAAGTAATGATATAATCAGATGTTGACATTCCATACTACTTCAACCAAATTTAGAAATTAAGCCCCCATCAATGATACCAAGAGTAATAATGATAAATGAAATTGAGAAAACCATTTTTCTGAAAAATTGTTTTAATAGAAAGATTTTATAAATTTCAACCAAAAGTAGCACTGGCTGCTCACTCATTGAATTCCAAATATTTCCTTATAAGGCTAATAGTACTATTAGGATTGTAATGATCTGAGATCTCTATGTTTGTATATTTGCTAATTAAAAAAGAAAATTTACTAAGATGAAAATGTTTAGAAAGTGCTTAATCACAAGTTCATCCACAGTAAATTTGCATTCAGATTCTTACAGCATTTCTATTCTTAGTAGATCTTCTTTTATCACACTGTAGGATATTTAATAACTAAGATGATAGAAACAAAAAGAAAAAAAAATTAAATGAAATTGGTTATATACCCAAAACACATAAAAAACAATTTTTTTAAATTTAAAATTCTCAGTGTCTCTTGTTCAGGCGCACATGTAGTCACATCAATGCAAACAAACTTAGTCCAGTGAAGTCCTAAAGAAGAAAATGCATCACACAAAAACTTTTCCCACCTTGTCATATGTCTTTCCTTCAATGTTTGATAATGTAACACAGTAAAATTAAAACATTGCAGCACATTTTTTCTTAGCACAATGCTACTAAAATCCTGTTACTTTGAAAATAAAGCAATTTTCAGTTGATTATTTTTTCTCCCAATTTTTAATTAAGTATAAAATGATAATAAAGACCTCTCCCAGGAAGATAACTCTTGGCCTGTTAACTGCTAATGACTTAGTCATTCTCTTAATAAGAAAGGATAAGCAAAGGAAAATCCTTGATGTGTATTCACCCCTCACTATCAACCATATTGGCATACCAGTGACAATACTTTTATAATAACTGAAAATAATAATTAAGCTTACTGATAATTAATATTTTCAATTATATTATAAATTTTACAAATAGGAAAATAGCTTCACACTGAGCTTAAGCATCATTTATGTCAATGATGATAATAATAACAATAATAATAATAATAATAATAATAACTGGTGCAGACACAATATGTAGATTACATAAATGACATGCTGAGGCTATTGACCACTTATCAGTGTCTAACTGTCCAATCCTGATACCAAAGTAATATAAAGAGTGACAAGATATGTCAATATTATAATGTGCCACATGCTGAAAGATGACATGAATATCATCATGAATCAGTCATAGAAAGCTATAAGGTGATTATCCTTTAGGACATTACCATTAATATTGACAGATGTATCAACATTTATGGGCCAAAAATAGGACCTTCTGTACCTTCATGTTTCCAGCTAATGAGGTGTTCAGATGCAACTTTTTTGATAAGCCTTACTTCTGAGCCTAACAATGGCAACACTATGTCTGATTCAGGATAATAAAAAAGGTATGTACTGAAAAAAAGAGTTGAGAAAAGAATTCCTTCTTGAAATTATTTTCAACCAGAAAGGCCAAAATTTGAAGCCTGAAACAGATTTGAAAAGCATTAGTTGTCAGCTAGTTTAATTACTATTCATTATGATTCTATCTGTGAGTGAGTAGTCAGGAAATATGAGTCAGCAGAACAATTAACCTAAACAGAGTTAAGAAAAGAGGATGCTAGATTCTGAGATACTCCATGACCTATAAAGAACTCTGGGAGAAGATATAAAACATTATAAACATAATTTTGAACATGTTTGTCTGAAAGAAACCATAACCAAACCAGGTTTTTTTTAAAAAAATGTGAAGACAACTACTGTAGCAGTAGTAGTAATAGTAGTTCATTTCAAAAATGGATTATTGGGAATTGAATAATAATTTTCAGAATTATAAAGCTTTTTGTCATATTTCAATGTACAAAATTTTTATTTTCTTGGGGTCACCTTTAATGATTTTTAACATTAAAAATGTTATTCTGAAGTTTTTGTTCTTATTTAGTTTATTTGATAGTGTCTGTATCTTTAGATTGTAGACGGTAGCAATTAAATAAATTTTATTCAATTAAATGTCAGAATTCAACTTTGAATTCTATTAATGCTTAAATCTTTCAAGTCATATATTCCCACTGAGAATATAAAATGAATTTCCAAGCAGTTCATCTAGAGCACACATATTTTCACTGAGCCAGTTGTTGCATAGTTTTAAATTGTGACAAAGTAGTAAGTGTATCTTTTATATATGATATGCTGTTTTACATAAAAATGATGAATATTAAAGAGTTTTTTTTTTTTCAGTGAAATACTCAATAATAATAATTATTATTGTAATATTTTAAAACATTACACTAAAATGTTAAATATTCCATCTGTGTAGTTTTCTCTAAAGATAATGTTAAAAACCCATTGGTTTTGTAATAAGTTACAGTACACTGTGTGTATGAAACTTCTCAGCAAAAAATAAAGGTTTTTATTCTCTAGATTTAAAAAATATGTGCTGGTAACTTTTGCACGTGCCAAATGATCTTTAGGTTCAAGCACTTTTAGCTAATATGTTAGCCATTATCAAGAATGTTTTTCTTTGTCTTAATATGTAAATTTTGATAGTAATTTTTTTCACAATAGAAATGTTTTAATTCTTGAACACGGTCAGCACATTTTGGCCATGTTTATAATTAATATTATTAAGTGGTTTATTATTAGTAAAACATTTCTATTGCTAAAATAAAACTACCGTCACACTCTACATATTAAGAGAAATAAAAATCCTTGATAAAGGCTGCAAGTGCTTAAACTCAAAGATCCTCTGGACAATTGTTACAAACTTTGTTATAAAAAGAAATCTCTTGTACACATACAAGAAAAATATAATAAAAATGTAATTACAGTGCCTTGTCAGTCATATTTTTTGTATAATAATGTTCACTCTTTACAAGGCTCAAGAGCCACTCGAGTTAGAGATTTATAGATTAAGAGGCACATTTTGTAGAGATATGTGGGGAAGTTAATGGTTAATGCTGGTCTTAGACAGGTTAAGATTGTAGTGATCGAGAAGCATATTTATTTATATAATATATAATATTTATTTTTTTATTAGTTCAGACTATATTCCTGGGCTCAAGGCCACATCATGTTGAAACACCGGTTCTCATATGACCACTGAAGTTAAGCAACATCATGCCTGGTCAATACCTAGATGGGTAACCATTTGGGAATACCAGTTGCTATAAGCTTGGATGTGCAGGTGGGGTACTGGATAATAGTTTGGAATTTTTAATATGAGAGCTGAGTTCCAATTCCTGTTAGGCTCCTTATATTCACTTATGTGTAAATACCCTTCAGAAAGGTTCTTCTCCCTCCCACTATGGATTAATTAGTAAGACTTGTAGCACTAAACCATTGTTATCTAAAAAAAAAAAATTCTTACAATCTAAAAAGTTTTCTGGCTTTAAATAATCTGCAAAGGGTTGATAAGCCATAGAAAATGAATCAATCCATTTTCCTGGTTTCCATCAGGGCTGTGTCATTTGACTGAATATCTATAAATTTTCATGGATTGTTCAGAATATCATTTCATATTCCAACTGAATTTCTACTTTTTGGGCAGATTCCTGTACTATTTGCTGTTTGGGGTGCAGCTAATCAAACAGGGTCATTGCTTATCAAATAACATCAAACAATGATGATTTTTTAACTCTTAAGTGAATTAGGCTTTTTTGAAAGGCTACTTTCATAGTATGGCCAAGCTTATTATATGTGTTGTGTACAGAGTCAGTTGTAGATATGTTTTAAAGGATTTAAAAAAAAATTTTTTTTATTAATTCCTAGAAAATAGAATGAATGAATTCATTTTTATCTGTTGCATTCCATGTTGCCACTGGTTTCAGTCCTTCAGCCCCCAATGCCACTTCACAGACTGTATTAACAAAAGACTGTTTCTTTTTCTTACTCATTATATGAGAGGAACATGTGGTCGCATCAATTGTAAGAAGTAGCAGGAGGAAAACTTTGTAGGAATGAATGACCACTTGCTGGCTTAGTGGCCTTAGCCTTTCTATGCTATCCAGGGACAGAAAGTGTGTCAATACCAGAAAATTCTTGTGATCCTTTCTTGACTTTATTTTTTGTCTCGTATCCAAAATTTAGACAAAGGCAATCCATCGCTGTCAGTAATCCATGCCCATAAAGTATTTTGTCCTCTCACTTGCCATCCTGACCCAGTCTCTGGATTCTGTAACATAATAATATTCTTGGTAAATGCAAATTTTTTTTTTTTTATTAAAAATAGGGTAAAAGTCTAGAATAGTGTACATGCACATGTGCAAGATGAAAATTAAAGAACTTTTATTACCCATCAATGATTAAGAATTTATTTTTTATTTTTTGAAAACAAACAAGTTGATAGTATCTCATAGTGAACGTCAAATTTACAGTGAAAACAGAAAAAAAGACATAAAAACTAGAATGTTATTTGAAAATTCAGAAGTGAAATTATTAAAAATCATCAATAGAAGTATATTTGCAAATATATATTCAGAAAAATAATTCACAAATGAATTTGATAATTTAATCACAAATGTAATTGAAATGTATAAATTTTAAATTGATAATTTTGCACATGTTTGTCTGGACCCTATTCTCAGTTCTTACCAAATGTAACTCAAATAGATTTTTATTAAATGATGAATTATTAAATAAACTAAAACAAAGCTTAATAATGACTGTCAACTCATTTTATTGTAGAAAAGCCAATATCATTAATGTTTGTTATTTTTGTCACACATTAGAAGCTAGAAATATAGAATTAAGTGAAAACTGTCCTGATTCAAACCTACAACTTTAATGTAAGCAAGAGAGCAACATAACACAATCCCAGTATTTTGATGCTGAAATATTTGGGTGAAATATTAAATTAGCCTATTTTTTTTTAATTCTTAACATTAATTATTTTTAACAATAATATTTAATAATTTCTAATAAGTTTTTAACAATAATTTTTAAATTATTTTATTAATTTTTGAACCCTTAATATTTATTTTTTCAAACAATATTGATGTGTTAAAAACACATTTAAAATGCTGAAAACTAAATTTAGCATCTCATATGAATTATAATTACATTTCATTTTAACAAAGCAGTGGGATTAAAAAATTTTTGTCATATAAACTTAAAGAATTTCTGTTGTAATTCAAAAATTTAATGATAACAATTTAAAATGTAAACACTTTTAAAACTTAAATTAAAAATATGTTTTAATTTTTTTACATTCTTTGAAACCAGTATCTTTTGTTAATTTTTTTTTATTTAAAACATATCTCATAGAAATTAAAATATATATATAATTTTTTCATGCATTATAAATAGTTATCTGTAAATTTTATAAGAACTTCATAGTTGCTTAAAACAAATGTCTGAGATTTTACAAAATTAGACCTAGATAATCTATTATGAATTTTTTTTGTAATTTTAAACTTGATACTATTACTTAAAATTATCAGTGGCCAGTTGCAAATAATACATTAAAAACATTTCTAACTTATTTTTACCAACTCTATTTTTAAGATATATAAATTTTGACCAACTTAAATTTACATCTATCAAATAAAGTGTCTGAAATATTTATTCTTGGAAAGTTTTAATTGTTTCCATATTTTTCATTGTCAGATGAAAAGGAAAAAAATGTTTCATTTTATTATAAAAGATTCTTATCTCTTATTCTGCATTATCCGTATCCAAATCTGGATTATCAACAAATAATTCTAGTTCTGGTTATGACAATAAACTACATCTGGCAACAAGGCTTCTGATTGAGAGATTGGAGGTTTTAAGGATTATGGAACCATCTCTTAGTTACTGAGCAGTTAGTGCACCTTCAAACAAAAACAAAATACTATGGAAGTGTAAAAATATATTTTTATAATAAAACTACCAGCAATACATATTTACAGTGTGCGATGGATAAATTGTCTAAATTTACCAAAATTACACAAAAATATCTTGAAATACTAAAGAATAAATTTATTGAATAAAATCGCCATTGGCCTCAACCACAGCCTCTAAATGACTAAATCTTGCAACTCTTCAGGATGTTCTCCTTGTTTAAGTGAATGATGCCATAATCCTTGCCTTCCGTTCATCTTTGGTGTTACAAGGAGTTTTGTTGGTCTCTTTCTCAAATGCGCCCTACATGTAATAATCAAAAGGATTGCAGTCTGTGGAATTAGGTGGCCATATGTAAAGACATAGAAATTGTCTGACTGCCTTGACTGTGTTCTCCTGCTTGTGTGACATGGTGAAGAGTCCTGTTGACATACATAGGGTCTTCCAGCAGCCACCCTTTTGATTCAGGGCAGCACTTCCGCCTCAAGACACTTGATGCAGGCCTCTGTATTGAGTCCGAGACTCTGTGGGAAGATGAATGGAGACATCATGTCACCATCACTAGGGATCACCTTCATAATCACCATTAGACTCATCCAACTCTTTCTGAATCCTCTGCACTGTCCTCAGATTGACACCCATTGGAGCTTCCAGCATGAATGCCAAGCAGTACAGTATGCTATTTCCAAATTTCTGGCAGAGTGAATTGTGTCATTGTGCTTTTTTTCTCACAGATGGTGCCCAACTTAACCTACTATACTCTATAGTCAGCAAAATCAAAAACAAATAATGCATATGTGAGAAATTAAAAATATAAAATGCTGACAATTTACCCATCACACTGTGTATATGAAAAAATACCAACAATACATATTTATAGTAAAGTTAACAACAATACCATTTTAAAGCAAAAGAAGCAGCCACACATTTTATTTGTAGTTGAAGGCATATAGTTGCATTCAAAATATACTAGTTGAAGCCATAAAATTGTGTTCAAAATATTTCAATTAAATATCACCATAAGGATTTGATATGCTGTTAAACAAACAGTTCTTATGTAAGATTTAAAAGTACCTGAAACACTTTTTTTTAACTAATTACTAAATGACATTTCCTTTCTCTGGATTCGTATATATCAACTTGTATGTATAGAAACCTATAAATACTTGCTGACATCCCCTCCAAAAATCTGAATGCACATAAGAATAACAAATGTTAAGTTATGCATGTGTTAAGAATGATAAGATGAAGACAGATTATGATCCAAGTGTATCTTTATTTACTATGCCATTACAATATATCTAGGTCAACGTACCCAAGGGCTTGAACTCTCTTTCTATTTGTCTACATGCAACATCTTACCCCTCTTGTTTTTTTTTAAATTTATTTATTTATTTTTTATCATGGAGGAAAGAAAAGAAGAAAAGTGAAAAAAAAATATATAATTATAAAACTTGGGTGTGTTTCCACCCTGAACAACAGATCCTTTGTTTCTTCATTTCTGTATCATGCTGGCTTGTGAACTTTTCTTCCTGAGTGTATCCATAATTGGGTTATGGCTGTTTCTGGCTCCTGCACAGTCACCTCTGTCACAGGATCATTTGCCTCTCTAAGTATCGTAGGGACTTCCTCTGTGGAAGGTCAAATGTCAGTTGCTGGATGGCTATTGATGAATGAGTGCATAGATGGAGTTACTGGACTTGGACTGTATCACCTGTCTAAGGTTTTTAAATTCATTGCCCAAGTCCTGGTATCTTGCCTTCTCTTTTCTTTGTTGGCTACTTCATTAGCAGAGTATGAGTGTTTATAGAGTGGTCATAGCTGGATTTCTGTTGCTGGGAACAATGCCTTAGTTGTTCTACCAAATAGCTTCTGTTGGTAAAGTCCACAAGTTTAGTAGTCCTATGAGGGGATCCTTTACTGAATCTCTGCACTTGTGCACAACCACTTAAGAACTTTGACTGCTGCCTCTTCTGTTCCATTAGCTTGGCTGTTACTTGGTGATATGGTTTCATGTTGAAGCATCCCTACCTTTACAAATTTCTTGAAATGGTAGGATGTGAACTGGGTTCCGTTGTCAGAGACCACTACCTCAGGTATGCCATAGTGTGCAAAATGGCTCTTAAGACACTCAGTCACTGCATCTGATGTTGGTTCAATTAAATGATCAATGAAGTTGCTGTGACTGTCCACAGTGATTGAATATTTCTTTCCACCCCACATTATATGATCAATTGACACTTTTTGCCAGGGTCTTTCTGGAATGACAGTGACTACCTGGGGTTCTGCTGGCTGGCGATCTGAGAATGTTGCACATGTAGCACAAGGCTTCACATACTGTCTAATCTAAGCTGACATACATGGCCAAAATATAAGGTCTCTTGTCATCTGCAGTCATGTATTGATTCTTAAATTGCCAGCATGAGCCTTTGTATTCATTTCATTACCAAATACCACCAGGTCATCAACAATGATAGCCATGC
>CAHIKZ030003207.1:122500-126454 GCA_903632075.3 Acanthosepion pharaonis
AAGAATTTCTAAGAGAAGTGACTGTCTGCCAAACCAGATGTTGAATTGGTACATTTGTCTCTGACACTCGAAGTTGAAAGAGAGAAAAAGGGAGAAAATCAATAAGGAGAGAATATGAAGAGACAAGAGAAACAAATAATAACCACAACATTCTACATATATGCACATACACACGTGTGTGTGAACAAGTGTATGTCCCTGTCACACACACATCATGAAAGAAGAAAGAAATTAACCTTTTTTTAACTTAATATAAAAGTGACAAAAAACAAGAAAAATAATCAATTGCTGGTATCTCAATATGAGTGGATGGAGTGATTACTGAAGAGTCTGTCTACGAAAATCTGGAGTCGGGATGCTGAAAATAACATTGTTCAATTAAGTGGCAAATTTTATAATTGTATTAATTCTATCTATCTATCTATCTATCTATCTATCTATGTGTTATGTGTGTGTTTTATTGAAGATGACTGATAAAGCAATACAATTAAGTTTTTTATTATATCTTTTCTTGCATGCATACAAGAGATTTCTTTTTGGGATATAGAGTGTGTGAGAATTGTCCAAATGTTCTTTTTATCTGGGCACTTGTGCTCAAGCCCAAAGATTATTTGAACAGTTCTTAAACACTCTTTGTCCAAAAAAGAATACTCTTGTACGCATACATGAAAAAATGTAATAACAAAACTCATTTGCAGTTCCTTGTTAGTCATCTTTAATAAAACCTCTATAAAAGAGGGATCACTGCCCAAATATACAACACACACACACACACACACACACACATATATATATATATATATATAATTGCATCATCATATTTGTTATATCTTAAAAAATTGAATCTAAATACTATACTCTCTCTTATATCTTTCTTCTATGTGCTGTGTCCGTTTTGGATGTGGGCAATCATAGTTCGTCACAGCATTATGCTTTATAGCTCTTAATAAGGTTTGTCTTTCTAGGATCTCTTGTAATTCCTGTTCAGCCAACCAATTACATAAGCTTATATCTCATATACTGAGATTATACTTGTAAATCTGAACAAAAACGTATTTTGAACAAGCAGTTCTGAGCATTTATACCTCCAAGTAAATTATGCATTTAATAGATTATATGCTGGCAAATAATTATGTACTATGCCAAATGTAATGAAACTAATTTTCTTATTGCTTGCCAAAAGAATCTGCAATTCAGGAGGATGTGCCAATTTTTTTCTTTCTTAATATTTTAAAATTTTGTCACAAAGAAATTTTTCTGTTGACCTGATAAAATGGAAATCTGAAGATGCTAAGCCAGTTAGGTTTGGAGACTTCTGTAGAATATCCCAGTCTTACAATTTTATTTTTTTCTGAGTTTATTTTTTTACTGCCAATCAACTTGCATTGTCACTCAGAAAAACTACACCCTTTTAAACAAAACTTTGGCAAAATTTGGTGCAAGTTTTTCCTTGGCTTTAGCCACATTCACATGTTTGTCATTCCCACTTTAAGCTGGCCATTATTTACTTCCCAACGTCAGTTTGGGAAGTAAATAATGATTTTGTCACATTCTGGCTGACAAGATACATTATACCTCCCTGCAGTGTTTCTGTCCTTAGACAGAGTATGAAAAAACCTTCAATTTTGTGGTACCTCCTCTGTCATTGAATTAAAGAATGGGGGTTTGATGGATTATCAAGATCCCTCATTGAACTGAAGAGAGGGAATTGAGGGAGTATTGATGTCAACTCGACAGTCATTTCAGACACTGAGCAATATTTGGTCTCAATCCATGTGTCCATGTAGGGGCACTCCATATTAAAAGGTTGTGTACCATGTCGTATCACCTTGTGCAAATCCTGAGTTTGTTGGCTGCCTGGGGAAACTTTTCCAGCTGTAACTAATTTATTCCTGATATGGAATATTGTTACGATATATGGTCTGGTGTCTTCCTAACAGTGGAACTCCCTTCCTCTAACTTGCTTCCCTGATAACTATAATCTTCAAATATTTAAGTGTAATGTCAATTGATATCTTATGTTGCCTTGATCCCCCTGTTCTTATTTTTATCCTTTCCTCAGTGCCCACTTATACCGAGTATTTTCCCTTACTTACACTCTCTGTAGCCCCTTGCACCACCCCTGCTGTGCTTATGTTCTTGTCCATGGTATTAGCATTTTCAACAGTCTCTGACAGTCTTCTTTGTTATTCTTATATGCATTCAGATTTCTGTGCCACATTTTCTGTTGTTTGTAACTACACTACTCAGTTAAATTTCTATAGTTGCTTGATTTTGTGTTGTAGTAAAGAAAAGACTGTCAACTGATAGTAGCAACTGCAATAGATTTCTTGTTTCTTGGCCGCAACACTTGTAGCCAAATTGCAGTTCACATGATAGTCCGATGTAACAGTCCAACACACACCGTAGAAACGACAAAATGGGGTCACAAATCCAACCTTCGCTTCTTGCCAACAACAACATATGTTCGTTTCACAGCTCAAAAAAATCATCTCATCATAAGCGAAAAACGACTTCTGTTCACCGAGAGAATTTTCTGATTGGTCACGCCATTCAGGGGAGGGAAGAACATTAGCATAGCTTCTAGTCATTGATGTAGATTTTTTGCTGACTACTTTTTGGTAATTTTTCTTCGGCAGATCGCACACAAAACACAAACTTTTTTTTCGGGGTAACTGATTATCTTTTTCACTACATTTTGACATCTCCAATATATAGCTCATATCTTAGGCTGTTTTTTTTTCTGAAAACAGGCCCTTCTGTCTTATTACAGTTAAAAGTCCTTTCTTCTTACTTTCTTTTACTACCTTATCTAAGAGTTCTTTCACTTTTGCTTCTAAGTTTGCTTTCAACACTGCCTTCTGAATCTGTTATTTTTTAAGATTTTGTCCACTGATAATAATTTCTGGTGGGTTTTCTTGTTCTTTTAAGACTGCCTTTCTTTATAGGTTAAATAGATCCAGTGAGAAAATCCATCATCTTATTAGTCCTCTAAATACTATCAGCTGAACCTAAGAGGATAGGGAGTAGTTGTCATAAAAAAAAATCCCCTTCAAAAGCACATGCTATTGAATAGGTCAGCAAATATAGCATTTATTTTCTAAAATATCAGAGTATATTTCATACAAAATATCACATTTTGTCTTACTTCAAAGGGAAAACAAATGTTCACTTTCTGACCCCAACAGATCAGGATCTCTTTTTTCCTAGTGTCTATTACAATTTTACTAATCATGCTATTGTCTTCAAGTGACCATCAAGAAAATGAAAAGATTCCCAAAAAACAAAATGTCTTTGTAATCTGTGTATCAGAGTGAAAATGAAATGCATACATATATTTATCTGGTGCCTCAGAGCAAGGTGAATTAATGTCCACTTAATGGTCATTGAAATTGACCGCTGTCTATCTGGAACTTTTTTTTTCCTATATTGTCTTCTACCAACCTTGATTAAATATAGTCTCTAAAGCCTGAAACATCAATTAACTTATTTCAGAGGTCAGCCAATGCTGACCTGATCTCCGTCTCCTGAGTTACTATAGCTATTGTAACCACATGACCATTATACAAAGTGACCACACAGTTAGCCATCTTCTTGGATCCTGACCTCATCTCCTCATCTTCAACACAAGTGTGTGCTGTCTCATTTCATTTAAGTTGCTTCTTAACATAACTTCATATATAATTCCCACTATTACATTCTGCTGTATAAATGAACAGAAAAGCAAATGCCTGATTGTGCTAATGCAAGTTAAGATTTCATGGAGGGATACAAGCAAAGATGCTTTACACACTTTGGATAAGTAGTCACTGGTCAATGATGAATGCACAATGACTGATAGATCTGTAAGAAGATAATATAAGTACATGTGAGGTTTCAAATGAGAAAAACTTTTCTTAATATAAATTCTGAACAATAGTTTTTATTCGATAAAAATGTAGAAAATAAAACCTT
>CAHIKZ030003208.1:0-124156 GCA_903632075.3 Acanthosepion pharaonis
ACACACATATATACATGTATATAACATATATTTAAATTGAAAAATTTACATGTATATAAATTAATTTATCTGTATTTGACATATATATATACTACACAGTTTGTATATATATATAGGTCCACTTTTTCAAGATTTTTTGTTTTATATATTTTTCCAATTTAAACAAGTATATATTATATATATATATATTCTAAATATATACATATTTCAAAAATACAAACCATATATATATATATATATATATATATATATATATATACATATATACGTTTACACCTGATATATTTAAAAACAATAAGTTAAATTTGTTTTGGAATATTATTTATATAAAAAATATAATTACCTTACTTTTTCAGCCTAATTCACACACACATATAATGGTAAGGCAAAATATCAATTACACACACAAAATATATATATATATATACACACACACATATATACACACACACACATATATATATATATATATATATAAACAAATATATCATTTGATATTACACACACACATATACACACATGTACACACATACCTATATATACACATATATCTACTTTTATATATATACATATGTTGTACTGCATTGTCATATATACATATATATATACATATATAGTTATATAAATATATATATATACATATATATATATACATATATATATATATATATAGCATACATATATATATATATATATCTTTATATATATATATATATATATATATTCACACATATATATATTCATATATACACACAACACATATATATATACATATATATGTATATATTTATATACACTATATATCTCATTATATATATACATATATTTTCGGGCTTTTTGTCAATTCATTTACATTAAAAGTTTATTTTAGAAAAAAAAAAATGAACACTATTTTTAAAAAAAGAAATAAATGAATAAGCGCACGACATGTCGTAGAAGGTGTGAAAGAAGGGAAAATCAAGTCTATTGCAAATGTATCGATAGGGTGTTAAATAAAATATACATACTTTCTTTTCATCCCACTTCCATATGAAGTCAAAGAGAACTTTTTAGCATGCATTCAACGAGTCAAAATTTCTATTTTCTGATTGGAAAGGTTTTTTGGTCTGGAAATGTTATTGTAGCTAATTTTTCTTGTTGACAACACACAGATATTGTATGTTGTAATATATAACTGGGCATTGAAGTAAAAAAATGAAAATTTTTAAAACCCAATTTGTTTTTTAGAATCATTCAAGAATTAACAAGAAAGTATTTTCTCTTTTTCCGGATGTCAAATTGTTACAACTGCATATAAAAAAAGTTGTTTTAAAACTATATAGATAGTATAGAGACATACAATTATGAAAAGGAGAAATAGCTTTACATGTTTTTATAGCAATGGCATATATATGCATGTCATAAACACAATGAAGGGGAAAACAATCTACTTTGCACCAATGGAAATTACATATGTAAAAGAAAGACAAGAAAATAAAAAAACAATTGCTGATATACCCTGAGTGGACGGAGTGATTGCAGGAGGGCCAATCTATGAAACTCTAGAGTAGTGACTGATGCTGGAGGTAACAACAATCTGCTAAGTGACAAATTTTATATTTGTTAATTTTATATATATTTTCTATAAAAGCTTACCTTTTGTGCTGCAGTGATGAAAGCATTTTCCCAATCTGTCTTTACCAATTCACCATTAGAATTCTTCATGTAAGGTATTGTGAGTCGCTGTCTTTTCAGGCCATCATAAGCAAATCTACTCTTATCTGATAACCATTCTTCATTAATTTCCTAAAAAGAAAAGAAAAAGAACCTTGAAACAAAATCTGCATCACGTAAACCGCATTGCTTTGATGACCCCTTTTTCCACCCCATTCCATTTCAAAATACTTACTGTGGTAGAAAGAGTGGGTATGACTGTAATAGTAGAAAATCAATGATTTCAAAAGAGAAATAGTCTGGCAACCAAGATTATAAAAAATTCTCCTGAGAAGTGTCACTTTTATCTGAGGTGTATCCTATCTTAATAGTAAGTCCAATTGGTTCGATAAGGTCAAATTAGCAGCTGATCTAAAAAATGATATTGTTAACTGGGACAGCAAATGGCTTGTTAATGTTAAGCCTCCTAAACAAAATTGCTCTCTTTTAATTGTTAGAGAGAAAACATTTTGCCTTCCATCAGCATGGTTAATGCTAACCTCCATCAGAGTGACTCAATGCCTTCTTGGACTTCTTGCTTATGGAAATTCCTTTTGGCTTCTTGCTTCCCAGTTAAATGCAATATCAATCATTATCATCTTCATAATGCTCAGTAACTCCCTTGCATCTTGGTGTCTTTATTGTCTTGCTTGGGGTGAAATGATTAAAAAAAAGAAAAATATAACAAATATTCATAGTTTCCTGCAGTATACAGCAAGAATGCTGAATTCAAAGAAATGATAGCTGTCTGAGAGCAACTGAAAATGTGTTTTTTCAGTGAAAGAATAAGTCTTGTGGTAAAAGGTTACAGTTGGGAGCACTTTTATTCTTCCAATACTTGCACAAAACCCTCAGTGATAATGCTTGTGAACTCTCATTAATAATGTAGGGTAAATACTAATTATTATTGAAGTGACTAATGCTAAGTTGAACTGAAAGAAAATAAAATAGAAAAAGAATGGACCAAATTTTAATTAGTATAAAAATTAATGAGTTGGCTTAATCATTGCTTGAGAGCAAAAATGAACCAGTGAATTATTATAATGAAAAATAGTGTAAATTTGGTGAAATCATTCAGTATCAAATATCTTATGTACAACAAGGAGGATTATTTTTACAACAAATACAATCTATGAATATTATTTTCAATTAGAAAATTGTTTGCTCTGGACAGTTTATAATGGAAATGAATTTTCTTAATATAGCACCAGTTAACTTTTCTGAGGCAGTAATGATATGACTAAATTCAGAGAATTGACCAGAAATCAGTAGTTATAAATATTAATAAAAATAAATTTTATATACATTATCTTAAACATAAAAATGTTATTGACTTTTTAAAATAAAACTTTTCTTAAAAATGTTGATAGGCTGAACATATTCAAGATATTTTATTTTCACACACTTTCATTGTTACAGAGATCATATAAAACAACCTAATTTTCTCACCTCATTCATGCGAGGTACAATCCTCATTACTTCATATTAAATGAGTTGTTTTTTATGTGTAGAAAAATTAGCATCCATAACATCAATACTCTCTATTTTCCTGAAAGTAAAATTCAAAAGTTAAAGTACTTTAAATAATTTTGTGCTTATAGAGATTCTTATATTCAGGGAGTATTTTTACAGGCATAAAATTTTCTATTATAAACTGTGTAAGGGACTGTATCAATTTTCTGACAATCCAGATTACATCAGAAGTGTGCTGGTCAAACTCTCTGCCTGGAGGCAGAGAAATCCCAAAAAAGTAAAATATTTCCCTTAAACATTTACCCAACCCCGTTCAGTTTTTTACATAAGCTTCAAATTTTTTTTGGCTAAGCCTATGGGTTCGAAAAACAGGCATATAAGACTTGGCTTTCATGCCACATTACCTAGCATTGTGGGGCAATTAGTGAATATCTGACAATGAAACTACTGTGATAAGTACTGCAGTTGTGAAAAAGCTCAATAACAACATTCACTAGATTTTTAGTGCCATGAAAATATAGCATACCTGAAACTTAAATTCAGTAAAAAAAATAACTGCTCTTAGGCCAATTTTCTAAACATGGCCTTGCATGCCTAAAGCATAAGGCTTAGAATAATTCTTCAACAGGGCAAAAGATCAAATATTTCTTGAAGTTCTGACTGCTTTAATTTTTTTGGAATAGGTTCCAACTTGCATATTATTTCCACGTCCTGTGGTTCCAAGGTCATCAACTCCAGCAATCTCACTCGCAAAACTACAAAAATAAAAGCAAAAAAATCATTAAATAGGAATGCAACCATTGTATATTTCCCATATTCATCCCAGTGAAAACAAAAAATTAATATTTGGCATCAAAGAATTTTTTTTTAATTTAAGAAATTTGTAATTTTGTTTTTACTTTAATCAGAAAGATATAGTTGATAATGTATTTTAAATTTTTGTGCAAGAGAAGTAAAACTTTTCTTGGAACTTTTACAAAGTTTACATTGAAAGTATTTTTCTCAAGGGATTTTAAAACTCAAATAATCTGAGTAATCTTTCACAATGGAGCTACCTGGAATGACTAGGAATTCATCATTGTATTGGTTTAACTTGCAAGTTATTCTATGTACTTTTTCATGTTTGCATGATTTCACAGAAAAAGAAAATGCCTAGCTAGACAGACAACTCCAGGAGTCCTTTTCAGAAGCTAAGATAAATTGTCAAGAAAACCAAAATCTCTATAAAGGCCCAGAACAGGAGGTATAATTGGAAAAAATGAATATGTGAAGAATTTTTATACTTTAATCATGAAATCAACTTAGAATATTTCATTATTTCTGAGGATTTCTTTAATTAGGGAACACTTGCTCCAAATTAGACAAACAAGCTTGTTCAGCCAAGTTTTACTTAATGTGCAAAACACAGAGATAAGCAGTTGATCAAGGTAAATCTAAATTGCACTGATATATTCTGTTAGCTAAGATACCAACTGAAGTTGCTTCTTGTTAAGTTTTTCTTGCCTTTTATTCCAAAATTGCAATCTCACAAAACTATATACTACTATATATAACACATTGTTATATCATAATTTTTGGTTGCTTACTGACAATGGATAGATGAAAGTATAACATCTTGCTCATGATTTGATCACAAATAATGTTTTAGTATTACTTACCGGATACATCTGGTACAATGAATACAACGGGTCATGATGGTTTTGATAAGAGGCCCTACATTCTTGTCCTCAACCGCCCTGACAAAAAAAAAAAAAAAAATTTATACATTTCAATAATATAGTACTATTAGTACTGACAGAAATTAGTTATTTTGAAAATGATAAGATTGTTGAAATTTTCTAGAGAAACGTGAAATCATATCTAGTAGTAAAAGAGAATGTTTTTAAAATTATTTTGCTATACAATTATTTCTCCTACCATCATTTTCTAATATCTCATGATCTTCTCCAATCATTGTAAGTTTAAAGTTTCCTAAACATGAAATGCATTAAAAAACTTAAAATAAAGAAATATTTTAAAATTTTCGATAAGGTTTAAAATTTGCACCCACCAAAAAAATGGTGTTTAAAAAGGAGTTTTTCACTCAACACTTATTATTGTATGCTCCCTTTACTATTTATATTGTTTTAAAAAGCAATGATTAGAATTTTAATAAAACTCAATCATATGAAAATGGATTTATACATTCACTTTTTTCTCAAATATTGATGATAAAAGAATTAAACACTATTTATTTTTATTTACAAAAATTATTTTTTTACAATTTTGTAAAAATATGTGAACTAACTACAATGCAATATAATAAAGAAATAATTTTGAAACCATTTTTTTTTAATTCATAAATTTATAAAAATGTCTTCAAACAAAAGAATAAGAAAATTTAAATAAACACATAACCAATAGTAAACTAATGTTTTTAAAAATGTATTTTCTATTACAGTTCTTTCATTCACAGAAATAGTTTGCAAACATTTTTTTTTAACTTTTTTTTTGAGAACAAAAAACAAAATGTTAAACACTATTTGTTAGAGTTTTTTTATTTATAAGGATAATATTTAATACTTTTGTTGTCAATTCTCTACAAAAAAAGAAAAAAAAAATGCATAAATCCAATTTCTTATATCTGGGTCTTACTAAAATTCTAAAATTAACTTTTTAAAACAATAAAAATTAAGTACCTCCACTTTTTTGCTGAAAAAACAGCATAGCATGAGAAAAAAAGGCCCCAAACTTAATAAGAACAAAGTTTTATCATCAAAATGTTTGTTATTATTATGAGGAAAGATGATAAAAGTATTTTTTAATTATTTTATTAAAACTTTTTTAATTTTTTCTAGCATATTTGAAATTTTGGTTAAAAATCTTTTTTTCTTTAAATTTTTGCATTAGTTTTTACTAATAAGTTTTGAAAAACAATGATTTAGAAATTCTTGCAAAAATCAAATAATTATTGGATTTTAATGAAACTTTCAATACTTATTGCGAATAAATACTGAAAGTTTCATTAATGAAATTATATTTTGCAAATTTTTGTTTTAGAAAATCTTGGTAATTTTTGTTTTTTTACATGTTACCCCCAACTTATTTAATTTCATCAAATTTCAAGAAATTAAATTTTCATCCCCAAATTTTTTTTATTAGTTAAAAGCAGGACTCCTTTGAGAATGTAAATCATTAATTTTTTTTTTTTCAAACTGCTACTCATTTCTGGAAAATTTGCTCCAAATCATAAAATAAAAAATACAATAAAACTATTTACTTAGAAAAGGTTTTAATTGCTTTTACTATTTATTAAAGATACTATTGTCTTGAGAAAATTTTTTTGCAATGAACAATGAATTTTTACAATTTTTTTCATTACATTTTTTTAAAATTTTGATTATAATAATTTTTTAAAAAAATTTTTAAATTAAGCCTGTTAGGTGATATTGTTAAGTGAAAACTATATTTACTAATCAAAAATTGAAAAGCTTAATACAAATCATTTTGCACCAAAATTTTTAAAATAATTTTTAATTTTTTTATGTATATAAAATATTATGTAATGTGCCCACTTTTTAAAGTATGGTTGACCATATGCCACGTTATCAGAAAATAAGAGAAATGATTATAGTATATTTAAAGCCAACATTCCTAAAATTAGATTATGTAGAATATTTTCCAACATTTTAAAGATTACTGAGTACTTAAAAATTATATAAAAATGTGTTATTTTAAACTTAAAGTAAATATTTTTTTCAAATCATTTTAATTATACTTTAAATCAGCTAATATTCCTCAAATAAAGTTTCAGAAAAGTATATTTTATATTTGAAAGATTTTTTTAATACAAAGCATTACATTGCAATGAAAGACGACTAAAAAAAAAAAAAAAAAAAAAAAAAAAAAAGGTGCTAACCAGCTATTTTAGAAAAAAATTTAAAAAAAGAAAAAAAGATCAATTCCAATCAAAATAATTTGTTTGAAATACACCAGAGTATTTTGCTTACTGGAAATAGTAAAGCATTCAATTAAGGTTAAAATGAAAGCTCTAAGAAAGCTTTTTCACTTTTAAAAATTCATTTTAAATCAAAATTAGTGGAAAAAGAAAAAAATTTTCGAAGGGACTTTGAAAGTAATAATTGTGTAAAGAGAAAAACCGTCTTTTTGACATATTGTTTTTTTTTGAGTACAAATGTTAAAGTTTGCCAATTTTTCTCTCTTCATCCTCTCCATGAACAAAAACATTTAATTTTTTCTCTCTCTTTTTTCCCCCACCTTATTAAACTACTAAACTTTGTTCAGGTGATAAATTTTACAAAAGCTGTTAACAAAAAAAAATAAAAAATAAAACAATACATATTTGAAAATATGTTCTATACTGTAAAATGATTAAACTTAATATGTTATTATTAGAATAAAAAATTAAATTTATATTTTATTTAAAATAATTAGTTTACCCTCCGTTTTCGCAGTTCTCAGATTGGCGGTGTATTTATTTTTAATGATTAAAGGGAAACTACTCCTAATGACTCGCACGAAAATAGTGAAATTCATTAAACTCATTTTTTTTTATGGTTAACCATTCATTCTCAAAATGTCACTTGCAATCATTTCTTCAATAAGAAAATTGAAATTTACTTTTTCTTGCACACACTATTTAAAAAAAAAAATTCAAATGAATAAACAGTATTTATATGTCGTATCATCGACTTTTTAAAGTGTATTCTTTATGGGATTTTTAATTCATAAATTGTTTAACTGTATTTAATTTTCAATTGTATTTTTTGTACATGTACAAGAAAAAAGTAAGATGCTTTGAAAGAAAGCATCTTTTGCATTAAAAGTAATAATAATAATAATAGAATAACCATTTATCATGGATATGAAGCATAATGGGTCTAGTGCAACTTGGAGTGATGCTAAGAAGCCAAAAAGAGTTACAAGTTTCAGAGAAACAGTTAAATTGCTGGTTATGCTTTATAGAACACAGTCAGTTGTTGCGGTAGGTTGTCATTATTGTATCAATGAATAAAAGGTGAACAATATTCAGAAAAAAGAAAAGCAGAAGATCCGTGAGGCCGTTTCTGCAGCAACACCAGCAGGTACAAAGAAATTACATTATGTACATGATCCATTTTTGTCTTTGGCTGAAACGGATACAT
Source organism: Acanthosepion pharaonis (assembly GCA_903632075.3). Classification (NCBI taxonomy): domain Eukaryota; kingdom Metazoa; phylum Mollusca; class Cephalopoda; order Sepiida; family Sepiidae; genus Acanthosepion; species Acanthosepion pharaonis. The sequence continues at coordinate 8,310 of CAHIKZ030003208.1, forward strand.
TTTTATAGGTGCAGGACTGTCATAAGAAAGGCGTCCCAACAGGCTCTGTTATAGTAAGGAAAAAGATAGTCCTTAACATGTGTCTTTTAAGCAATGAAATAGTGGTGAAAGAAAAAATATGAATTCTATGGACTTTCAGGCCAACAAAGATCGATTTAATAAGTTTAAAACAAAGTTTGGTCTATGAAATATTAAAATAATATGTGAGAATAGACTCTTTTTTTCTTTAATTTAGATTTTACTGTTTCTTCTTTCTTTCATTCTTCACAATGACAACAGATATCTTACAGGACACAAACACAAACTAGAAGAGACCATTATTATAGGGCGATTAATATTAAATGGTTTATTCAAGAAGTTCATTAAAAAAAACAAAAAAAAAAAAAAACAGCAAACTAGTTCTCCATGAGGTTTTTACCTCCTCAACAATATATTTTCTTCTAACTAGATAAAAACAACAGAAAACAGAAAATAAATATTTATTGTATTTCAAATATATTTAAAAATTGTTAAAATAGAAATTGTCATTTTTCCTTCCTTATTAATGGATTTATTTAATAAGCTAATTTAGGGTCATAGTATCAGCATATTTTTGTGAAGGGTAGGAAACAAGACTAAGTACAAAATTATGTTAATATACTAAAATATTTGTGTATGGTTTTCATATCTATTGGAAATTTGAAATGCTAACAGAAAAATTTTGTTGCATTAGTTTTCTAATGGAAAGTTATTTAGTTCATTATTTTTGAATGAAACAAATGAACTCACCGTTTACCAGAAAATTCAATGTCAGTAAATCTGCTGCGATCACTTCCAAATACCATTGACTGATCCTAAATAAGCAAAAGGAAAAATGAAAAGGCAATCAATTTACATTTAATTCTTTTATTAATATATATTTACAATTTGTTTCCCTAAGTCAAAGGAATGTGTGCTCTTAAGCAAATTTAATTCTCTAAAATTTTAGACAAACTTAAAGGGAATCTGTTTAACTTAAAATTGTACCAGTGCTTCTTCAATAAGATCTATATTTTGTTCATTGTAAGTACTGCTTTGTTTACTTATATACTTCTAAGAGGTGATCCTATTGGTAATCTTAATTTCTGTCTATTAAAATTATCAAAAGTGAAATAATGTTTTGTAATAAGTTAGTAAATCTTAATAATTTTATCAATTGGTTAGAAGAGGCTAATTTTTTATTATACTGGATGTTTTAAGAGACTTAAGCATTTGTTAATAGTTAGTGAATAGATTTAATTTCTAAATCAGCTATGAATTAATCTGTCATATCTATGTCTTTTAGTCTTTTGACCAGACTGCCAGAATTTTTAATATGTAAATGGCTAATTGTTTCAAGAATTTGTTGGAATTTTTGTTGTAACTTTCACCAATCTATGGAGATGCAAATCATCATATCTGGAACTGGAAGTGCTTTCCATAGACTAACAAAAGGTATAGCAAAAATTCTAACACCACTTCTTGGAACAATTAGCCAATCACATATTAAAAATTCCAGCAACCTGGTTGATAAACTAAAAGACATATGGCAGATAAACTCATGGTTAGTTTAGATATAATGGGATATTGTACCCATTAACAAATGCTTGACTCTCTTAAAAAAAAAAAAACAAAAAAAAACAAACAAACATTTAGTACAATCAACTAACTTCTCTGTACCAATAGATAAAATTATAAAGATTTGCCATTACAAACTAAAATTAATTTCACTTTTGATAATTTTTATAGACAAAAATTCAAATTCCCAATGAGATCATCTCTTAGCAGTGCTTTAGCATGTCTTTTAGAATCTCTAGATATTTCTATACCAAATATTTTTTGATTACTGAATTAAAAGAAATAAAATTAACAATGTGGAGTCTTACTTGCAAATCACATTCACCTCCTTGATCGCAAATCGGACAATCTAATGGATGATTAACCAACAAAAACTCCATCACACCTTCCCTAAAATGTACAAAAAGGAAATCAATATTAACAATAGGATAACTGAATTTTAGGGGATGGTTTCATGGCTGTGATACTTCTGAAATTTCTACCAGAGGATGTTCAAGTTCTGGTAAAACCAGTATTCTGAATGTTGATTTTCAAGGCAAAGGATCTATCCTAACTAGGAAAATTTATGTAACACAGTCTTCCCTGTTTTTTTACCCCATTTAAACCAGTGCCATACTAAGCTAAAAGCAAGAAATTATATTAATTTGGAATTTTAGTAAACTAAAATAATATTATTTAGTAAAAAATAGATAATGTTTATTTTATAATACAAATAAGGTTCAATGTTTAATTCTAGAATTTACAAAGTGGAAATTGTAAAAGGAGTAGTAATATTTTAGTCTTTCATTGATCAACCACTTTTAGATATTTTGCAAAAAAAAGTTATACACACAAATTCCTCAATTTATGCAGTTAACAGAGATCAAAAATTTCAATAAACCAAAATTGTGTAAACTGAGTATAAAATTTCTAAAATATTGGAAAATACATTCCAGAGCCTCAAAATTTGCACATAATCCATTTATTTAAAGAAAAAGAAATATTAAACAATGAGAAACCTTTTTGAAAATAGAAATTTTAATGAGAATAGAATTTCCCATTTTATTTAATACTAGTGATGATAGGTGGCATTCCTCTGTTCTGATATTTATAGCATAAAATAGTATACTTTTTTATAAAAATATTTATAGCATAAAATAGTATACTTTTTTAAAAAATTTAAATAAAATAGTATACTTTTTTAATAAATGATTCACTCGATATAAGGTCCAAATGTCACTCAAGGTAGGGGATTACTTAGTGATGTTGTTCAATCATCATAATAAAAATAATATTACATTTAAAAATTGTACTCAAGGAGTCTGGATTTTAATTTTCAATATAAAAAAATCACACACGTTTGTCTACAAAAATATATATATATATATATATATTTGTATTTGATGTACATAAGGAAACAAACATGTTATGCAGTTATAATGAAATCTGAACATAAGCAACAAATATTGTGAGAAAATACATACATCACAAAGCTTTTCAAATATGCATATACTTAAACATATCCTGAGAATAAAACTTGATGAATCCAGTTGAATACAATACAAAATAATTAGCTATCAATTCATGAGAATTTATAATAATTCTCTATAATAGTAGCACTAAGTAGCTGCTATATTCATTATTACTTCATTCATTATATCATATATAATGCAATTATGTTAAAATTAAATTGTTCAACTCACCGAGCTTTTCTGGAAATAGGAGAGTTTGTCTTCACTTTCATGCCTTTCATGACTGGCATAGCACATGAAGCAACTGGCTGTTAATAAAAAAAAATAAATAAATATATTAGCTTCAAAAGAAAAATTATTCTACCTGGTCACTTTAGAATATCAGATGATTAGAACCTTTTTGAATTTAGTGAAAATTAGTTTTTTTTTTTTTATTTCTGAAGAAATAACAAAAGATAATCTTTGTAATATTCTCTTATTTTTTTTTAATTAATCACTGCAATAATTGCTGATAATTTTTAATAATCTTAGTCCTAGTTATTTGAATAATAATACTAATATATTTTACATATAATAATAACACAAATATATAGTATATGCAAAGCTGATTATTCTACTACTATTTGGCAAAAGCAGCCACCACCATTTTGATTAATTCATCACATTTCAGAATGGGATTTAGTTTTAAAATAATTTTTTAATTTCTTTGAAAATAAAGAAAAATATTTTCATTCATTTGGAAAATGAATTTTAAAATAATCTGGTGACTAGAATTTGTTTTTTTTTTAGCCAAGAAGAAGATACAACAATGACAAAACCGAGCTGTTCTCTTGTTGTTTTGCTTTCTGTATTAAATATATTTTTACAGTAATCTGTAAATATGAATTAAATAAATTGTGGTTTATTTACTGGTGCACAATTTCATTGAATTTTCTCAATGACAATTTAACTGAAAAACATTAAAAATGTAAAAAAATTATACATCCTCACTTTAGGCGATCGTTCCACCTCTACTAAACACATACGACAATTGCCAGCCACTGAGAGACGATCATGAAAGCAGAATCTAGGAATTTCAACTCCAGCAGATGCACAAGCCTGAAAGAAGAAACCACAAAAAAAAAAAAAATATATATATATATATATATATATATATATATATATATATATATATATATATATATATATATGTGTGTGTGTGTGTGTGTGTGTGTGTGACGCCATACCCAAGTTTAGATATATTTAATAAAAAAATCTTTCTTGAGCTTTAATTTTTAATTTTAAATCCAAGTTAATACATTAAATTTAATATTCCCAACAAAAGAAAATAATTTGATGTATTTCAAACCAAATTTAAATTGATTGGTATTTTTCTTCATCAGTAAAATTTGCCATATTGACAGATCTGTTAACACAATTTTCTTTATTAAAATATCTTTTAAAAATATACTTTTCTGAAATGTTACTTGAGGAAAATTAGCTGATTTAAAGTTTAATCTGAATTGAAACAAATATTACTTTTAGTTTAAAATATCACATTTTTTTTAACATGGAGAGCGTTACTAGAAACAATTCACTTTCATTAAAATGTTATTTTTTCTCAAAAACAAAATAATTCCATAAAAAATTAAATTAGTTCAAACTAAAAGTACCTAAGAAAAATACTTTAAATTCACTTAGCCAAATCTTAATCTTATTTTAAACTAACCTAAATACATGAAAATAAATGCAATTGCTCTGTATTTTTTGACTTGTGGTGCCATGAGAAAAATTCCTTATTCACTTTGCAAACCACTGGCCTTTGCCATTTTGGCAATTAACACTATGTAATCAAACAATTTTTTAAAATTTATTAGTAGTAGCTGTCTGATGATCTGAGAGGCATATTTTTATTTCTTTTTTTAAATTTATTTACATTTTTAAACTGTAAATTTTATCTTTTTCCAAATAGAAACAGCAATGAGGGTGCTTTTTATAATGTATATATGTTATTTAGTAATTTAAGATAAGTAGGCCATATCTTGCTGAATTCATTAAAATTTTTATTACATGTTTATATTATTAATTATATTGACTCATTCCACTAATATTCTTGTGGAAAATTTGACCCTGAGAATGAAAAGCAGCAATATATTAAAACAATTTATAAATACTTGCAGGAAAAAATGTAGAAGTTTTGTTAGGTGTTTTTCATAGAATTTTTAAAACAAACTACTAATTTTAGTGAGTTCAAAATACAACTCTTTACATATAGAAATTTGAGGAATAAGGAAAAAGACCAATAGTTTAATCAAAAATTGTAACTTTTTAAAAATTTTGTATTTATTTTAAGAGAAAATTACAAATAAAAGGAACTATCTAAGGAACTCAGAAAAACATTTGCAATGGTTGGCTTACCTGCAACACTGTTGTTCCTGGATCTACATAAACAGGCTTATCATCTACAAACAGTTCCACCTTTTCAGGAGCAGCTTTACTCGAGGTGAAACGACCTAACAAAAAATAAATAAAAGTTAAAACATAAAACAAGACAACTGAAATAGTATGTACTTTACTTTTGTTTTTTTACAATGATGTTAATTCTGTACAAGGCCCAAGAGTCACTCAATGTAGATGGTTACAGAGTAAGAGGTATAGTTTATGTGGATATGTGGGGAAGATGATGGTTAACTCTAGACTTGAACAGGTGTAGTGATCTGGGAAGCATCCTCTTGGGAGTCAGTTTCACAGAGCAGTGGTTGATGGGAAGAAGTTCTTTAAGAGGAACTGACATCTCCTCAAAGGAATACAAAGGGAATCAAGGGTTTCACTACAATGTGCATGGCATGTCTGGTCTGGTCTTAGCAGTGAAGGAAAGAACTGGTGGAACTAAGAAATGTAGTTTGAACACTTTCCATGAAAATAGTGATAAAGGGATTGTAGGGTAGAAAATAATTCATCATCCACAAAGACGTGCTTTTGAACTCTATCCAGACTGGGAAGTGAAGACTGAGCAGCTCCTGCCCATATATGGCAGCAGTACATTTTTGGCCTGATCTGGCACTTGTAAAGGTAGAGGATAAGATGAGGAGTCAAGTACTTATTAAAGTGGTATAGAAAAACAATCACTTTTCCAGCAGCTTTAGCAATAGATAGTATTTACAAGTTCCACTTAAGGTCTGGGTTGATTTTAAGACCTAATAGGCACTCAAAGCATGAGGCCTCCCTGTCAGAACATCTGTTTATTGTGATTGGTGATAATTCTGGGTCTGATTGGTGATGATGAAATATTAATAGTTTGGTTTTTGAGACATTGAATGTAACCAGCCAGTTGTCTCCAACCCCCATCATTGAGGTGTAAGAGCACAATCAGAGGAGAGATCAGCTGCCAATATCTGATATTCTAGAGTTTTGCAGGGGCACCCATATATCATTGCATCATCAGCATAGATGTTCACAATTGTTGATCACTAGTGTGTTGGAGGACTTGGCCATTAACAACTACCTTCAGGGACCTACATGTTTAGAAAGGACTTTATAATTGAGAAGACTCTTCCAGTAATTTTATAATTAGAGAGCTTGTGCAATAATCCTTTATGCTACACCATGTCAAAAGCCTTTGAAATATCTAATGAAATTTTCCCTGAGATCTATTTGTTCTCTAATGCATCATTGATTTTGTGACTAATGGCAATTAGAATATCAGCCAATCAAAACCCATACTGTTTGTATGAGATTGTTCCTATTAAGGTGATCAACAATCCTCTTATAGCTTATATTGATTATAGCTTCAAAAAGTTTGCTAATGACACTGAGGAGACTGATGGATCTATACTAATAGGGGAATATAAGCTACTTTTGAGATTTAATAATTACAAGTTCTAATAAATGTGGATTAGATACTTTATATACTATAGCAGTAATGTCTTATCTAGTAAGCCTAGGGTTCCTGAAGCATTGTTTTCAGAAAACAAATGAAATGAGGAATGTATTTAAACTGAATTAAAAGAATACCTTTTTCTTTATTATCAATCAATTTTAATATATTATTTTGTCATATTTGGTTTGGTATACATGAAAATCTCAAAGTCAAGACACTATGTATGCTGAACTTTTAAAAAATATATAAAATTGTGTAATGTTACTGATCAGATAGATTTTAATGATATACAAGAACTTGGAACTTTTTTGTAGTATTATCAAATTTGATGGCAAGGTTAAAAAGATTTAAGTCAAATCTGAATCTTAAAAAAAAAAAAAATCAGCCCTACCTAGTGCCTATTTTGGTGTTTGTGGAAATGGAGTCACTGAAAGAATTATATTCCAAATATCAAAACAATCATCATCATCAGTCGGATGACCTGGTGTGGTCATAGGTTAGTTACACAGCTAAGCAACTGACTAATTTCCTCCATATATTTGGGTTGAAAGCTGGAGAGTTATTCATACATAGTGAATTTGGGGTAATTAGACATGGCCTCCTTGAAAATTGTCTTTCTGGTAATTTTGACTTAGCAGAAATACTTTTTTGTAGGATTGTTTTTATTATTTTTCAATAATCTATGAATCAAAATTCATCTATACTATAAACATAATAAAATGTACTTACTTGAAGCAATTATAAAGTTGCTTGGCCTCTGGAGTGCCCTTAAAGACACGAGGCGAAACATGGTGATGACTGAAAAAAAGAACATTTTCAGATATAAACATACAGATATTTTTTTCCTTAAATAGTGATATAAAACAATTCTCAAAGTACGTTTTGAATGTAAAATACCAAAGTCTAATATTTTTGTTTTTGTAACTTTGTCTGGATCTTTACTCTTAGGTGCATAATACAAGAAAATTTTGCCAACATGCAATAAACAGAAAGGCCTTAACAAAAGCAAAGCTGAAAAAAATCATTTATAAGGTCAAAAGTGTGAAATTAATAAATGGTATGGTCTTAATAAGCTTTGGTGAGAGCAGGGGAATATCCTAAAAAATAAATGATGCCTGACTTCTACACCCAAGAATAGAAAAATAAATATCTATCTATTTGGAATGTGATATACAATCAAATACTCTTATTATATGATCATATGTCCATATGAGTAGATAAACTCCAAACTACAGTTTCTAAAAGTAATTCCAAAAAAAAACAAAAAAAACAATAATCTCAATAATTAAAATGTAACATGCAAAATAAGAAGCTTTACTCTTAATTTTACTTTAAAAAGAAAAATTAAATAAAAACTTAACAGCAATACCGTGTCACTTTTGTCTTTAATGAAATTTTGGTGTGTGTGTGTGTATATATATATATATATATATATATATATATATATATATATATATATTATTCATATGTTGAACAATCATTGACTTGCATAATAATCCACACTGCCAAATAATTTATTGTAAATATTTCTAGTAAAAACATAAGTTGAAATCCACATGGTATAACTATTATTTAAATGCAAGTATATCCTAAAAATTTTACCATCCTTTACTGGTTAATAGCAATTGTGAAAAGAAACTTGCCCCATAAAATTTGTTATTACGTAGTTGCTGCTATGCATGGCATTTTGGTACTTTGAAACACAACTAGAGCTGTTTCTGATGTTTAATTACATTCATCAGAATCTTAATTGAAATTTTGTTTGCTATGACCTGAACAGTTGAGAAGTACATTGTTAACATTAATAAATTATTTTCAATCAAAATTAAAATTAAGCAATATGGAATGCTGTAAGTAATGCTAATTTTGAAACAGAAAAGTGAATAAAAAAAAATCAATGATTGAAAGGTTATAGCATGTTAAGAAACCAATATTAATTTATAGAGGTACATGTGATATTTTTTTTTCTGTTGCATGAATCTTTTAAACTGATTTATAAATAAAAAATCTGACACTCCACAAAAAGTTAATACCAATTTCATTGTGAAAACATTGACTTGTGTAATAAAATTTAACATAATAGATTTATAGCATTCATAGCATATTAAATGATTGGTTTCAATGTATCTATGGATCTATCAGAAAGTTGGATCAGAAATCATTTGTTGGTAACATTCTCTTATTACCCACTGATTGTGACTAAACATGATTTTTCCTCCAGAAAAAGCAGTTTTCAACACCTTTACCATCAAGACAACATATGTTCTGAAAGTGATCTTACTGGATTATGTATACTCTTAATTAGAGATTGCAAGGGGATTATAATAGTATAATTAGTAAAATTATTTTTCCTCACTTCCTTTTGATTCCTCATACCACACCTTCTGATCTTTTTTTTTATCTTCCTCATCATTTTGCCTTTCATTCTCACAAAGTCTTGTTGAAATATACATTTGGTATGCCTGCTTTGGACATAGTCATACTGTAACAACTAATTAAATATTTATCAGTCATTGCTAGTTTTAAGCATAATATTATTCCCCTAAAATTATAACCCCTTGAAGTCCAAAGAAGAGTTCAATCAATGCCATTCATTAAACAGCTAAACATAATATTTTCCATTTTCCTTTCCTTTAAATTTTACCCACTTTAATTTTGCCTAGTTTCTACCCACAGTTGACAGGGAGAGAATAGTCAACTTTATACACCCCTGATGAAAAGCTATAACACAAATCACCAGTATTTTTCATTAAGCTTTCTGGTCCACCTAGGAAAAAAAAAAAAAAAAAAAAACTGTCATGACTTTGCAAATTAATATCACAATATAAAATTTATTTTCTAGCAAAAAATTAGTGTTTTTTTTTGTTTTTTTTTTTTTTTAATTTTAACATAAGTAATTTATTTCATCTTAGCATTCATTCCCAAATTGTTAATTATTAAAAGGAGAAGGCATGTTTGAATTTATGTTATCAGTTGATGTTGGAAAAATTTCATCTTATTTCATTTAGGTACTTCTAAATTAGAGGATTGCTCTGAAACTAATTCCACCCATTTTATTATATTAGCTAATGACATCATTAGATGTTAGTAGTATGGCTGTAGAGGTTGTACCTTCCCAAAAATAACTCATAATTTTCTTTTGCCTTGTTACAAGTAGAAGCAGAGCAGCAGTTTGACAAAATGATGTTTGACATGAAAGGGCATATGAAGCAGTAGGGTATCATTGAATTTGTCCATAGACAAAAAATAACACCCACTGAAAGTCATCAACAGTTACTAAACAAAACAGTGGATATAAGCAGTTAGATGATGGTTTGAACAGCAGTAATAGCAATGTATGTAACAAACCAAATTCAAACCAATGAAAGATAAATAACATTTTCAAGACAGCATCATGTTGTGAAAAAAAAATGAAAAAAGTAATGTTTTGTTGTTGAAAACGTGTTCTGTCCAATGATGTATGTACTCTACATATGTGTTGTAGTTTCCATGAAAATAGACAGGAGATTCATCTGTGGATAAAGAACTAAATCAGGTTTAGTTAGCATTTTGAAATTAAGTCAAAATAATAGATACTGAATGACAATGGAAAGAAGTTACATGTTTGAATTTGTCAAACAAGAAATGATTAAAGCAAACCAAAAGTAGATTTGAACACAACAGAAACTAGTATTTTGAAAAACTAATTTCAGCAATTAAGGCTTTCTATATTAAATTAAACAAATTAATTATGTTGATGTGCTGACATTCTGAAAGATCTTTGACATTGATTAATATTGACCGATGCAGACAGTGTTGTCTATCAAATTGATAATTTTAATGGAATCATTTTGGGGCCAAAATAAGAATCACAGACAAATAGAAATTTGAATTTTCACTTTTACATCTAACTAAAGATCCCTCACTGGATCTAACTAATGCTTCTATCCACTGTGCCATGTGTCCTCCTTTTTTAGAGATTTTGTGGAGGTACCTATAACTTAAAAGTACATTACACAAAAGTTATTTAATCTATAGCAACATTGGTAATTACTCATATAAGAAATAAAGTTTCAATAATTGTGGTAAAATTTCAAACTAATTTATTCACATTTTTTCAACAAAGTTTTGTAAAGCTGGCATCTTTGAGTTAGCAGTTAGTTGAAAATTCTCTTTTTCTTCTTATAGTGTCTTTAAATTTTGAATCTTATTTTACATTTTATTTTTGCCGTTTTTTTCACCTGGACTTTATTGTTTTCATAAAAACCCAGGTCCATTTTTTGTGTTTTTTTTTTCTATGCATCTGAAATTATGTTAGCTATTTTAATTAAATTTTTATTAAAACTCACAAAACTGGCATATATAGAAATGCTGAGTTGAGTAGAAGATATTTTAAACTTAAATTCAATGCTTGGCACAAGATTTTTGTTGAATTTACCCAAAATTTGTCTGTATGTCTGTGTGAGTGACTCACTCACACTGTCACACATAACAGGCATTTACAAGTAGGTACCTCCATGAGATCGCTAAAAAAAAGAGCATAGCATGATGAAAAAGATGCCAAACTTGACGAAAACAAAATTTTATCATCTACATGTTTATGTTATTATTAAGAGGAAAGATCAAAGTATTTTGGGGGTATTTTTTTTTTTACAATTTTTAATCGTTCCTAGCACGTCCGAAATTTTCATTAAAAATCTTTGTTGTTTTTTGAGTCAGCAAAATTGACAGATGGCAATTTTTTTTTTCCATTTTATAAAAAAAAATGGAAAATCTCATTTTGAAATTCTTTTTAAATATCAATTATCATTTTTTTCAAAACTTATTTTAAGAAAATGAGAAATTATAATGTTTATTTAAAATATTTTGAATCAAGCTTAACTTAGCTTTGCGCCAAAAAAAGATGTAATTTGAAAATAAAACAAAGCAGGTCATAAACTTTCGCATCACTTGTTAGGTGATGAATGACATTAACGGACTCCGTGAGGATAATTCGTTCTACGGAAGGAGAAAAGTGAAATTATTTACATTTGAGTGAACAAATTATTTACCTCTTTATTTTTAAGGAAAACTTTCAGCGCTCTATTTTTTTGTACTTAGCTTTGACCTTTACGTTTACAATACTTTATGGAAAATATATTAAAGAAATTAAAATAAGACTGTTAAGAGCGAGATTAAATTTCATATTTCATAAGAAATTTATAGGTACCTTTCTTATGAAATTTTATCAGAATTGTACATAAAATACTATAATTTTATGTATATTCATTACATTTTACTGTGTTATTTGTATTTCCATTCATTTTATTATTAATTTTTATATTTATTTATGGAAAAATGTCATAACTGAGATTAATATAAAAATAAGATCATATAAATTTCATAAGATGATACTGATACTTGTAGGTACCCTTCTCAGTTGAAATTGAAAAATCAAATTAACGTGTTTCGCAAAAGTAAAGGCCTTAACAGTGGAGAACAATGCTTAACTCAAATAAAGCAACTTAATTGTATTCTGGTTGGTCTTCTGTACTTTATAACTACAGCCTAATCATAAACACAAAATTACATTTTTTAATTACTGCGGATCTTCTAGTCAAAATGATACAATTTGCAATGCGCTAAAAGAAGATCTATCTCATAAGGAGACTTAGGAAACCTGATGCAGCTTTTAACTAATTTTATAATATTTTAACAACTTAAATGTAAAAATCTATTATAATTAAAAAATAACAAATAATTGTATTAAAAAATTTTTCACCCAAAATTTCTTTTGCTTTCAAAAAATATTGTCCATATTCATAAAAGCAAGTAAAAGCATTTGAAATTAAATAATGTATTTGTTTTATTGAGTTTTACTTTTGTATGTTACACTTCAGAGCTGATTTTCAGGTAGGTGGGGTCCAATTAAAAACAAAAAAAAAAAAAAACAGGATTTGCATTTCTCAAAGCCTCGTGCCTATTGTAATCACTAAACCTGACGCGATCGAATTTCTAGCGTTTTCATAAAATTAGTTATGTGGTGGTGGTGGGGGGGGTGTAATAAATTTAAAAATATTTCTTATATGATTTTAATAAAAACAAAAAACATATTTTATAATAATTTCCATCATCTGTGAATAGTTCCTGAAAGTTTCATTAACATCCGACAATTATTTTTATTTTTGCAAGATTTTCCAAATTAATGTGTGTCAAAAAAAAAAAAAAAAAAAAAAACGTGCTAAAAATTGTATATGCTATTTTTTACTAGTTCCGGTGATACAAAGAGAAACAAGGTTGTTTTTTTTGTTTTTTTAATCAAAATTTAGAATTTTCTAAAAAAAAAAAAAAAAAAAAAATTTTTTTAAATGATTAAAATAAACTTTGATCTTTCCTCTTAATAATAACATAAGCATTTAGACGATAAAATTTTGTTTTCGTCAAGTTTGGCGTCTTTTTCATCATACTATGCTCTTTTTTTTTTTTAGCGATCTCATGGAGGTACCTAACGCAGACAGTTATGTGATGGACAGAAAATCAACTCTTCTTTTATAATACAGATTTTTATGTAATTTTTTTTTTTTTTTAGTGTATTTTAGTCGCAACTTAATTTATTGTCGTGTTTAAATGGGAGGTGGGAAGCCAAATAACACCAGGAAAAAAAATGAAAGTTTCTTGGACGGGGTCTTTTTCTAGTTAATTAAAAAAATATTTGACCTTAAAGCTGATAAAAATAAACTAAACGTTACAATTTTAAACCCATCAATCATTTGTGACAAATTTTAAATAGGGGTACTGAAATTTTCTCGACTGGTCAAAGAATTAAAAATATTTTGATGTATAATCAGATTTTGTGGCAATTGGGTCTGACCGAAAACTTTTTGGTACCCGCCACCCCCTCATGTACAATATTCGTCCTTCTTGCACATGCAAAAAGAACTTGAACCTAATCAGGCGGTTTAATGACATTAATAAGATTTAAAATACATTTGTACAATTTAAGGAAGATATCCACAAAAGAAAACTTGATGTGTAGAGTGATCAAGCTGAATTATTCAACAAAAGGACACCTTGAACAGAGATTAGAGGCGAACCTTGAAGAGGAGATTTAACATATCTACATAAAGCTGGGATCTTTTATATATTATAAGAAATTTTCAAATGAAAACTTAACGAGGAAAACTGTTAATTTAAAATAAATGAAGCAAAATAAATAAATTACATTGACAAATTCAATTTCCACTTACCACCGACTTCGTCCTTACACTTGTTTTACCAAATTGCTAATTTTAAGTCTTAGTTTCGTAAAATTACATTGCATAAATTAGATTTCGTTTCTTTTAAATTTTGGAATAATGTTTAGTTTAACATTTTGAATGATTTTTGCATACCAATTACTGATTTATCTTGTTTACATTACCCTTAAAGTTTTGTTTTATTTTTTAACTAGCCTCATATTCTTAACCTTCCTTTGGATTTTTCCTGCTTATAAGAGTTCATATTGGCATCTTATGTAAAAAAAAAAAAAAAAAAAAAAAAAAAATTATATCCGAGCATTTTCTACACGTAGATTAAATTAAATTTCAGTTTTTAAAATAGTCGAAATAAATTATATTGTATTTTAGACACTACTATTTCGTTTTATTTCGTAAATTTAAAAAAAAAAATAGGGGAAATTTTTGGTATACAGAAAAGAAAACTCGTTTCAAACTCTAAAATATTAAAAGTAAGAGAATTTAGTTAGAATTATTTAAGTTTCATATCTGTAATTTTACAGTGATATGTTGCTTTGACTTCTCTACACGCAGGCCACTAGTGGACCGCTGGCGGCCCGCCGGTGGCAACGCCATTTTAATTTTGAAAGATCTTTTTATAAAGAAAATTAAGTTGTGTTGGACAGTTTGTTCCTCAAGTTGTCTATTACTTTCAAGTTCTCAAGAGAGCAATCAGTTTGGTTGATGTTTTCCCTAACCTCAACACACTCTTGCCGTATTTTGCAACAGCAAACGTGAATTGTGAAATGTAGTCGCGTGGCGAATATTTGTCAGGCTTGTTAAGGTATAAGTCTATGGTGTGTGAATACTGTAATTTGTATTCGCCTTTTGTCAGACTTGTTTGAGAGAACTGACAACTGCGTGAAGTTTAATTTAACAAACATTCAAAGAATATCGTGTGGACTCTTCCAATATCCTCACCTTTTCTAACCTAAAAAACGCACAGTCCACATCGTACGCCTACGTACAAAAAAAACCTCAGCCAATAGAAATGGCGAGAATCGAATCAAGCAATTCCATTGGTCAATCGTTTTCTGAAACAGGAATTGCGCCAAAACGAGTTGAGCCACTTTTGGAAACCCAAATATTATAAAAAGGAAAGCAGACAGCCCCATGGTCAGTCCAGCTCACTTTCTGAGCGACTGCACGGTTCAACTCTCTGTCTCCGGACAGAAGGAGGCTACGCCGAAGGGCGAAGTCTCCTTCGGGGAGGTTAAATTGGCCCCTGAACCCGTTTATACGGGTTCAAATGGGCTTTTTTTGGCTGAGCCTAATGGCTCGGGAATGCCCACATTAAAAAAAGGCCTTTTTTGCATGACACCCTCGTGGGTGGAGTTTGAATATCTCAGTCTAGAATCACTTTTTGAGCGACTGCACGGTTCAACTCTCTGTCTCTTAACGGAAACCCGAAGGAAGGCTTCGCCTGAAGGGCGAAGTCTCCTTCGGGAGGTAAACTGGCCCTGAACCCGTTTATACGGGTTCAAATGGGCTATTTTTTTGGCTGAGCCTAATGGCTCGGGAATGCCCACATTAAAAAGGCCTTGTGCCGCATGACACCCTCGTGGGTGGGTGACTGAATATCTCAGTCTAGCTCATTTTTTGAGCGACTGCACGGTTCAACTCTCTGTCTCCGGAAGAGAGGAACCTGAAGGAGGCTACGCCGAAGGGCGAAGTCTCCTTCTGGGAGTTTAATTCACCCTGAACCCGTTTATACGGGTTCAAAAAGATTTTTTGGCTGAGCCTAATGGCTCGGGAATGCCCACATTAAAAAAAGGCCTTGTGCCGCATGACACCCTCGTGGGTGGGTGACTGAATATCTCAGTCTAGCTCAATTTTTTTTGAGCGACTGCACGGTTCAACTCTCTGTCTCCGGACGGAAGGAACCTGAAGGAGGCTACGCCGAAGGGCGAAGTCTCCTTCGGGAGGTTTTTCGGCCCTGAACCCGTTTATACGGGTTCAAATGGGCTTTTTTTTGGCTGAGCCTAATGGCTCGGGAATGCCCACATTAAAAAAGGCCTTGTGCCGCATGACACCCTCGTGGGTGGGTGACTGAATATCTCAGTATAGCTCACTTTTTGAGCGACTGCACGGTTCAATCTCTGTCTCCGGACGGAAAAAAAACCCGAAGGAGGCTACGCATGAAGGGCGAAGTCTCCTTCAGGGGAGGTTAATCGGCCCTGAACCCGTTTATACGGGTTCAAATGGGCTATTTTTTGGCTGAGCCTAATGGCTCGGGAATGCCCACATTAAAAAAGGCCTTGTGCCGCATGACACCCTCGTGGGTGGGTGACTGAATATCTCAGTCTAGCTCACTTTTTGAGCGACTGCACGGTTCAACTCTCTGTCTCGGACGGAAAGGAACCCGAAGGAGGCTACGCCGAAGGGCGAAGTCCTTCCTAAAGGGAGGTTAAACTGGCCCTGAACCCGTTTATACGGGTTCAAATGGACTATTTTTGGCTGAGCCTAATGGCTCGGGAATCCTTGCCAGGACACCCTCGTGGGTGGGTGATTGAATATCTCAGTCTAGCTCCTTTTTGAGCGACTGCACGGTTCAACTCTCTGTCTCCGGATTGGAAAGGAACCCGAAGGAGGCTACGCCGAAGGGCGAAGTCTCCTTCGGGGATGTTAACCGGCCCTGAACCAATTTATATACGGGTTCAAATGGATATTTTTTTGCCCTACATTCTGGGAATGCCCACATTAAAAAGGCCTTGTGCCGCATGACACCCTCGTGGGTGGGTGACTGAATATCTCAGTGGCTCACTTTTTGAGCGACTGCACGGTTCAACTCTCTGTCTCCGGACGGAGAGGAACCCGAAGGAGGCTACGCCGAAGGGCGAAGTCTCCTTCGGGGACCGAGCCCTGAACCCGTTTATACGGGTGAAAATGGGCTATTTTTTTGGCTGAGCCTAATGGCTCGGGAATGCCCACGAAAAAAGGCCTTGTGCCGCATGACACCCTCGTGGGTAATCTGAATATCTCAGTCGAGCTAACTCACCGAGCAATTGCCTAAATACTCCACGACGTTTCGAACCATAATCTTGCCGCGCTTTTCAACGAACATTCACTGACTCAATTCGAACATTCGACGAACGACTCTTGAAACTTTTCACTTAATTTCTTATGCATATTGATTTATAATCATTACAAAAATAAGAAATACGAAAGCGAACACAAATACAAAATACAATTAAGGGTAGACTACTTTGACAAACTCTTTTGCAAAAAAACTCTTAATTTTATTATTACAATCTTTGATACAAACAAAAAATAGCAAACATTACGATACAAGAGACATTAACCATTTCAGCATACACATACAATTTACGCACGCAACTCATACAAATATTATTCCAGTTTGTAAATGTTTAATTGTATATAAATGTTGTATTGTTTTGCTCTATATATGTCTCGTTTTTTCCTTGTTTGAAATATCACGATTGTTTGTATATTTGTTTGGGACGCGGTCAAACACGCAACCATGAATAACAAATCCTTCTGATAAATTAAATGACCCTAAAGTCCCAACAATCGCGGTAATACATCTCAAAGCCACGCGTGACACAAAGAAATGGCAAAAAATTTGAAAAGTACTACTCAAAATACAAGGGAGTAGAATATTTGGTTATTCGAAAACGCCTCTTGGTGTTTTCTGTTTCACAGCATCCTTTTTTTCTTTTTCTTTTTTCATTATTATTATTATTTCGGGGTGATATTGCCCCCTGCTACAATGAATCCATTATACACTACTTACATAGACTGAAAGAACGAGCCAAGTATTGTGAATTTGAAAAATTGAGAGCACGTGAAATGACTATAGAAGATGAATTAATCCTTCTCAGAATAACTGACGGCTTGCAAGACCAAAACCACAAACAAAAAATACTAGAATGTCTACAGAGTAGTAGCCTGAGCTTGGAAGCTAGCGTCGTGTTTTTACAACAATTAGAGTTGATTAAAGAATTTAATCATCCAAAAGAAGAATTCGAGACGTACAAGACGAGCACGACCAAATCCATAATTAAATGTAGATATTGGGGAAAAATCACAAGAGAGACAAGTACAAATGTCCAGCCCAGCTCTAGGAAAAATATGCAAAAAAAGATATCATTTTCATAACGTATGCAAATACGAAAAGAAAATAGAAAGAGTACAAACGGTACAAACCCCATCCGAAGTAGCTTAAATAATTACAATGAATACACAAAAAGGAAGTAGAGAAAAAAATAAAGATAAATGGCCAAATATTTAACATGCAAGTTGATACAGGCAGTGAAGTCATGTTGATACAAAAAATTTCTGGATAAAATTAGGACGAGCTAAATTAAAAAAAAAAAAAAGCAGCATCCAATTAAAGCAGTTTGATGGAACGACTATAAAAATAATGGGTACATTTCAAGGCAATTTTGAAACCGGCAAGCGTTTTGAAATTACAGTTGTAGAATGCGAAAAAGATAACGGATTACTAGAAAATGAAAGACTATAAAGCAAGCATTCGCTTAAAATAAAATTATCATCCAAAATATATAGAGTCAAGTAAAGTTCCATTTCATATCCTATCTTTGGTATTAGCCAAATTAAACAAAATGATACAAGGCATACTAGGAAGTAAATCAAGGTGGTAGCAATTGGGCGTCACTGATAGTAGCGATATAGAAACCTGACGGAGATTTAAAGATATGTGGTGATTACAAGATAGGGGTAAATCACTAGATATGTTCAAACTCTTTTCCTTTGCAAAATATCGAAACTGCGAGCCAAAAAATGGAACATTTGGAAAAAAATTGATCTCAAGGCAGCATACGAACAAATAGAAATTGAGAAATTCAAGGAAATCACCACGATAAACACCCCTATAGGCTTACTAAGATGGGCTCGTCTACCGTTTCGGGTAAAGACTTCGAGCCATATTTTTCAAAAAGCAATTGAGTCTTATTAGGATAAATAAAAAATATAATAATATATCAGGACAATATATGTGTAGGGGCAAGAACTAAAGAAGAATTAAAATATAAAATAGAGCAAATTTTAGTGAGATTAAAAAAGGCAGGTATGACTGTAAACAAAGACAAGTGTAATTTTGACTGCAAGAAGATATATTTAGGATATCAAATATCAAAAGAAGGCATATCACTCGACGATAGACCAACAAAGAAAATAACAGAAATAGCTGTTCCAACAAATAAAAAAGAATTAGAATCCTTTTTGGGGTTAATAAATATTTATAGTAAATACATACCAAGATACAGCGACATAATAGAGTCATTTGCAAAATTACAAAAAAAAAAAAAAAAAAAAAAAAAAAAAAACAATGAATTTAACTGGACACAAAACCAAACTATCACTTTTGAAACACTAAAGAAAATACTGAGGAACAAACCAATAATAGTAGTTTTTGATCCACAAAAAGAAGTAAAGTTAACCACAGACACAAGTGAAAAAGCGATTGCTGCTATTCTATCACAGAAAGAACACTCAATCATGTACATATCAAGAAGGTTAACGTCAACAGTAACGAACTACTCGAATATTGAAAAAGAAGCACTAGTGATTGTATGAAGCATGGAAAGGGCACGAAACTTTTTGATAGGTAAAAAATTCTTATTTAAATCGGACCACAAACCATTGGAATTCATATTTAACCCGAGAAAAGAATTGCCAAAAGGCACACCGTAAAGAATTTTAAGATGGGCAATAAAATCATAGCATTCGATTTTGACATAGTATACGTAACACTACCCCTCACGTAGACGCTTTATCAAGATTACAGTTCAAGAATGAAACAGAAGAAAAACAGAAAAATACTGAAGATAAAATAATACACTTGGTTACAATAATACACGGACGTTCTTCCTCTAAATAGACTCAAAATAGAAACAAAGCAAGACCCAATATTAAGCAGAATAGTAGAGAGAATAAGAAATATTATATGGAGCAATTGTTCGATGGTAGAGCGAAGCACAAACTAACCATAGAAAATGGCATAATATGCAATGGAGATATAATAGTAACTCTACAAATACTGAGAAGGGACATATTAAAAGAAGTAAATGTAGTATCGTATGTAAATTAGATAGACAAGTATAAATAGAGAACAACTAGCGAACATAGGGTGGCTGCGCCTAGCAAACCCGGTTGCTATTCAGGACACGGAGAACTGTACTACGCAGAGAGATAAGCAAAATATAACAGTAAAGAAATAAATAAGAGAGACCAAAAAGTTATTATTTCTAAATGTAGGTGAAGAAAAAGGGATTGTCAAATGAGTCATTTCTGTGATCCAATCAAAATCAAGAAACAATACAGGAATTAATTCCTTTGTTTAAAAGCAAAAGGACCAGCCGCTGAAAGAATTTCATCTGCTGTCCCATTCCTTAAAACTTTGGACACCTATTTCACACAGGGACGGTACGATGTAGGTCACCACATGGAGAAATGCGGCCCACATTTTGGTACGCACACATGTTGCGTGGTCCGAATGCCGATATTAGACCCTGTGGAGGTTGTGTTAATGGATGGATGAAAAATTGTTGAGTAAATTAGGCTGCGTGATGAAATTAACAATTTCTTCTTACATTAAATTTTAGTGTTCAACAAACATAGAAGGACAACATGAGAAACAACAGTTCGACATCAAAAACCTTCTTACATAATTTCAAAACTGTATGGTAGCGGTAAAATGTAAGGCTATCAAGTTGCAATAAGAGGATATCTAGCAGATTACGCTCTGTAGATTATCCAAAATTGAACTATTACAAACGAAAATTACAATGTCACTATTCAGTTGCTAAAAGAAGAATATTGGGATCACAACTATATTGTGAAAAATATCGAAGCAAATAAGTAAATGTAGGCCTGTTTTTGACTCTGAATTTGAAGGAGTCAAACAGTATATAATCAAAGTTATAGCAGACTTGTTGAAGTTGGAAAACTCATTCGAACTAAATTTCCTGGAAGATAACTCTCCTGAAAATAAATATATGAGCTATGCCACTTTTGCTAGGTTACCCAATGTTTGAAAAGGGAGATTATTCGTATTGTGGGGACTAATTACCCTTCGCTAATACATTTTTCGATAACTATAACGAAGTGATCAAAACTCGCCATATTGAAATTTAAGTTAAAGTATAACACTAATAAAGAAACCAAGTTTAGATCAGATAAGGCATAAAATCAAAACAAATCTTGTTCAGCATTTCAAAATTCCAATATTTATATGAAAACTACAATTATATGTAAGTTTTGTGGCGCTGAAAGTTATACTGGTCCTAAGCTCTCTTCTCTGGAATCTAGATTAGTTAAATGTAAGGAAAGAAGTTTGTTTTCTTTGCATAGAAGCCAAGAGTGCATTGAAAAAAAAAAGGTTTTGAATTTGAATGTAAATATTGTATATCCAAAGGATATGTCTATGCCCTTTGCTCGCAGAAATTTCAACAAACCAAAACGCTTATATATGTGTTATAAAAATAACAGTAAACCACAAGATTTAATTTTACCTGTAGCATCTGTAATAGTCTTTAACGGAAACAAATCTTATAAATTCAATTGTTTAGTGAACACAGGAAGTCAAACATCTTTATCTCAATCTGTGTTAACAAAAGTAAAAGGTAAAAATTATTTTATTCTATCGACGGAGTTTAGAGTAAAAAATGTTTTTAGGTACCAAGCAAAAGAAACTAAGCGAAGTAATGTTTGATATTGGATTTAATGATGTTAGTGCGTATTCGTCCGTGAGGGTAGCCATCTCGTAGGCTGTGTCGACCTGTCTTTCGTTGAGGAATGTTTTGAGGTTATCGTGAACGCACCATTTGAATTCTTCAATTAAGATTAACTGTTTAGCTTATCGTAATCCGCACCTATTTCTTTCGCCGAAATCCATCGGTCGAAATATGTTTCTTTCTGCCTGAAAAACTCTACATACGTTTGGTTTTCGTCCATTCCGTGATCTCTAAATTTCTGTCTATACGCTTCTGGCACCATTTCGTAGTTTCTCAGGATCGTTGTTTTTACGATGTTATAGTCGGCACTGTCCGCAACTGAAAGTGAGGCATACATTTCTTGTGCTTTACCTTTCAAAGATGTCTGTAGCAATGTTGGCCAGGCCTCGATGGGCCATTCTAGGTTTAAAGCAATTTTCTCGAAGTGTTGGAAATATTTATCCACGTCTTCTTCGTTGAATGTAGGTACAAGTCGGATTTGTTTGGTGAGGTCAAAGTTGTTCCGCTTGTTGCAGACCCGGCAGCATGCAGTGCTGGTTTATTACTAAGTGGCCTTGTGCTAGACACCACACTAAACTACCGAGCCCACAAGCAATGTATAAAAAAATAAATGCGTGAATGAACTACGAAGTAATGTGGATAGTCCACACGTGCATAAAATACAAAATATATTAAGATAGCCGGCACAGAATGACAGAAAAAAGACTGGATTCAAACAAGAGTAGTTTTTATTAAACACATGAAAACAAGTAACTTATCCCGTGGTAGGGATCTATGAAAAAGTTCCGCGCCAAAAATAGAAAATAAGATGGCTAAGGCGGGAAAGTTCTTGAAGAAGAAGAAGAAGGTTCCAGAAAAAGGAAATTCGTTAGACACGAGTTGTATGTGCGCACAGATAGAAAGGAGTACTCACTGTGGATTTTTTTTGGAGTTGTAAGAGTGTGTGTGGTATTTTTGTGTTCAGGTTCATAGTTAGAAAGAATGTTCGGTCGTCTCAGAGTTTTTGGTGAGGCATTGAATTAGCTGCTGGAAATTTTACAGGATTGCTGTGGGCATCTAGCCAGGAGAAACGAAGAATGTTTGAAGAAAGTTTCATGGTCTTGTGGAGTTGTTTACGGCGAGCCCAGAGAGACGAAAAATGTATGTTCATTAGTAATATATCCCTGTCTGTATTTACTGGTTCACTGACGAGGGGTAAGTGTAAGTCACCTGTTGAATACGAAGTTTTTGCCGACGACTGTGTCGTGTGTCTCGAACATTTTCTAGCAGAAAACGGAGAAGGTCTGACCTGCGATAGCAAGTTGTTCGTCAGTAGGATATCCCTGTCTGTATTTACTGGTTCACTGACATGGGATAAAAATAAGCCATTAGTTGAATACGAAGTTTTTGCTCACGACAGTGTCGTGTGTCTCTAACGTCTTCTGGTCGAAAACGGAGAAGGTCTGACCTGCGGGCAGCTTCAAGATGAGAAGAAGTCTTGGTAAAGTGTGAAGTCGACATTGTTGAAATAAGATATTCCGGCCCGCATGTGGGTTAAGGGCACGGAATAAATGAGTTGCCCATCTGGTTAGGTCGAAAGTCGGGAGGCAACTGGCTTGCAAACGCTGGCCGTTTTGAGACGCCGAAAAACGCGCGGGAAAAAATTCAAAACCTATTGGTCTCAGTTCATCAGTAGGAGCTAGCGACGGTTACTGCTATGTCTAGCTGTGAGTGGAAGAAAGGGGTGAAAACCGCGCGCACACACGCACGAGTGTGAAAGGAAGGGAGGAAACTCGCACGCGCGTAAAATATAGATGGAATTAATGTGTTAATTCCATACGCTCCATCTCGTGTCGTATTCGTTCTTCTTCTATTTCCCTGATACGGGTTTCCTGACTAATTCTCGCCAGTTTAATCTGGGTCTCGGCTTCGATCTTAAGTTTCTCCAGTTCGATCTGGGCTTCTGAGAGTTCAGGCGCTTCTGACACAAGGTTGTCAAGAACGCTCCGGTCGAAAACTTCATTATCGACCATATCTTCTGAGACCACTCTCACCAACTGCGCCTTTCGCATAGACCGTCTTACGTCCAACTCCAGTTTTAACACTATCTCTAAAATATGGTCCTTTTTCAGCTTTAATAGACCGTCAAACGTGGGAGAGTTTAGAAAAGTATCTATTACAGCGTCTCGGTTTATGTGTCTTCCGTAATTCTATGAATGCACTGTTCCTCACTGCGAAGTCTTGTGGAAAAGGAGAACTAATTCCCGGACACGAGCCCCCAATTGTTACGCCCGGGGTTTGGTTGGGACTACGATAGCCGGGACGCAACGAGAAAATAAAAAAAAAATGAGTAAGAGATCCCAAGGTTCGATATAAAAATAAAGAAAAGAACGTTGGAAGGGGAATTCTCCAATTCCGGACGTCGGTAAACGCAGAGAGAAAATGAACTATACGCAGACACAGAACAACAGAAGACGACACGAGAATATATAATACAAATATTTTATTTATAGAATATACAAAGTGTGAAAGTAAGAAAAAGAAAAAGAAAACTAAATAATACAAGCGGTGGGGAGATAAGTTACCAATTAAACAGATACTAATGCGGCGAAATACATATGAATACAGAGATAGCAGATTATAACATATAGAAAACCATGCAGAAACTTACATAATGTTGGAATCGACGTCGATTGACTATTATCGGGGTACAGTTTGATCAAAAGGATATTCATACACTTCTCTGAAAGTAAAGGATGGGATTGTCAATGTTCTAAGATGAGTTCTTGACTGGCGATGTCCAATCCGTGTTGATGACGAAAACACAGGAAAATCACGGGAGTGTAGCCGACTTGGGTTGAGAATGTTGTTCTAGATTCTCTCGTCGGTCCTTTGGCATCTAATTCTTCTGGCATCAAACAATGAAGTCTGGTTTTGGTGACAACTGCTTCTTCTAACGGCAAACAGCTAAGACTGGTTTTGGTGACGTCCGATTTCTCTGAAAGCCAGCAGCTATGTGAGATCGTTGTCACCTCAACACGTGCGGAACGAAAACTGCTATATGTTGAGTCACGTGTTCGCCCCCCCCCAAAAAAAAAAGTATGCGTCATTCACGGGCCCTGTTAATGTCATTCGCACTTATCTGTCAAACAGCGTCCGTTTGACCTACGACTATGGACCTTGTTAATATATTTCGCACCTATCTGTCAAACAGCGTTTGTTTGGCCTACGCATCAGAGACCAACTGGCCCTGACTCATCTGAGTATAAAAAAATATATATATCCCACAATTTGCATATTCAAGAAATAATGAAGTTATTAAGAAGATTCATATGTTTCGTCGCAAATACACAAGGTACTGAAGATATACTTATAAAATCTGAGGTGAGGGTACAAATATGGGGTAACGTAACAATATATATATATATATGTAATTTTCTTGACTCTGGGTTTCACGCTTTAGCGATCGTCAGCTGACGATCGCTAAAGCGTGAAACCCAGGGTCACAATTTCACATCTATCCAACCAAATATGTTAGCGCTATCTCTGATATTGAGCGCTTTCTAATAAGTACCGCGCATATAATATATAAATAATTATACATACTTATATTTATATACACTTTTCACACACACACACACACACACACAAACACATTATATATATATATATATATATATATTGTTTACTGAAGCAGCAATTCCTCTTTTATACAAGTTTCCATTAAAGACGGTAGACACGGTAATGCTATTAAACTTTTTCTTTAATTTTTCAATTAAATAATGTTCAAAAAAGAGTTTTAATTTCTGGACACAGAGTATGTTGAAACCGTCCAAAAGTTCTGCAATTCCGAGCGCTTTCGACTATACCTTTAATCATTATCAAAGATGATTTAATTTTTACTTTTTTGTTCGTAGTTAATGTTATTGAGTGTTTGCTATTTTTTTTATTATTAGGGCTTCCATTATTATTAATTTTTTTTACATGTGGATGAAGTTATTAGGGTTGTATTTTCTACTTGTATGTTTTGGATGAAGTCTTTTAGGTCTCTGTGTGTGTTTAAATGAGTTCTAATGGAGTTGTAGTTGGATGGGTGTAACGTGTGTCGTCTGGATAGATGTAGTGGTGTGACCGATATAATTATTTATGATTTGATCAGAAAAAATGTTACTTAAGGGACATTTCAACTCGTAAATAATGTTCGTTCTTTGTAGTTTTGATTTTGCAGAATGTGTTGTTATTTTTGAGGATATGGTTAACTTGTTTTTAAGTTTTTGTAATTCTGCTCTCAGACAAGCAATATGGTTTCCGCTTTGCCAGATCTACAGCCGATGTGCTCACAGCCATCACTGAAACAGTCTACCGAACTCTCTATTCAAATAATTTTTTATTTTAGCCGTGGCACTAGATATCTCCAAAGCATTTGATAGGGTTTGGCACGCCGGCCTTCTCCGCAAGATCCAGGGTTATGGCATTACGGGTCGATTATATAACGTAATACAATCATTCCTGTCAAACCGTGAATTGAAGGTCGTTCACAACGGATTCTCCTCCAGTTCCTATCCCACGAACGCAGGAGTTCCTCAAGGCTCCATCCTAGGCCCCACTCTATTCCTTATCTATATAAATGACCTTCCTGACGCCGTAACTTCTCAAGTCGGCATCTACGAGGCTGGCATCCCGCTCTCACCCCTTCACTGTCGAAACTCCTAAATGTAGCCGTCTCTTCTACTCTAATAGCTTCATGTCTCGCACCTCTCGCCTGTGGAACTCTTTTCCCTTCTCCTGTTTCCCTGAGAGTTATAATCTCCAGCTATTCAAGTGTAATGTCAATCGACATCTCCAGTTGCCTTAATCTATCTACTACCCTCATCCTTTCTTCTATCACTCCTATCTGATCTTCCTATTTTCTGTAACCCCTTGCGTTCTAGTGGCTTCCCGCCTTGCTTGGGGTGAAATGCTTAAAAAAAAAAAAAAAGATAATTAATTTTTTTTCGGGTCAACTGGGTAGTGTATTTCTTTATGAAAACACAAGAACACAAGAAATAAAAAGCTTAGTCTGTTGTTTTTAATGAAACACACACACACACAGATATATGCTTAAAGAGACACAATTCATCAAGGACCAACGTTGACAAAAATGATATAACTGAATTAGTCGGTAGTGTGTGGAAATTGGATGAAAATTTGGAGCACGTCTAAAAAAATAAATTCACGATTAAAATATATACAGTGATCCCTCATTTATCGCAGTAGATTGGTTCCGAGACCGGTCGCGATAACTGAATTTCCGCGAAGTAGGGACGTCATTTTTACAGTAACGTGTATTTGGACATTTTCAACCCTTCCTGTACTGTTAACAACCAACCCATTACAGTACTCTATTAATAACAAGTACAACTGTTAAGCAATAACACTTTAGATTAAAAAAAATAAAGATTGTTACTGTATTCAACACGAAAGAAGTTGAAGTAGAATTTGAATGATGATGGTGATGAGTTTGCTGCGCAGTAGAAATGATGATGATGAAGCTGATGATGACTTCTACTGTGCAGCCGATAATTGTATTTTACGTCTCTTCGGACCGCTGTGCCCTTTCTATTGCTATTTTACGCTTGTTTTGTTGTTCCTAAACCAGGAAATAATATTTATTATTAATATTTTAATGAGTTTAATGAAAAATTTTAGGTGTTCATATATCGCGATTTTTATAGAATTTTCCAGAAATTCCACGATATATTTTCCATATATATATTTTAAAAATCCGCGAAGTCGTAAATCCGCGATAGTAGAACCGCGAATTAGCGAGGGATCACTGTATTCGTAAATTTACGAAAGGGTGTAAATACTCCAACGTGAATGCTGTCCTGCAGGCCATCGGATTCGAACCCGACTTCTGCAGGTGGATCAGCCTCCTGTATCGCTCCCTTAGTGCTGTGAGACAGGTGAACGGGAAGCGGTCGAGTGCTTTTGCACTGACTCGGTCGGTCCGACAGGGTTGTACCTATTGTGATGATGGCGCAATCAAGAGCCCTCATCAAGAGCTAGCTTAAATGCCGCCCGATAGGATATATTTTTTTATAGTATATATATATATATATATATATATATATATATATATATATATATATGTATGAAGAAATATAGTCTTAAGATGTGCTATATTTATGGGATAAAGTGCTCAATATCAGAGATAAAGCGTGTGTAAATTTAAAAGTGTACATAGAAGTCAAAACACTTAGAGACGACAGTCTGTTTCATGCTAGATGCAATCGTCAGGCCACGAGTGCTGTTATTTTTATCGGCTATTTATATATACGGATCAGTGGTGCATTGTGCGTAGTCTATTTTGGCGGTTATTTTACCGGATGTCGTTTATTTGTTTTTTTATTTATTTGGGTTAAATTATTTTGCTTGTTTTTATTTATTTTTATTTTTATTCCTTATCTTATATATTTATTTATTTTTTATTTTAATTGGTGTTTTTATTAACATAGTAAAATTTGTTTATATTGCTTATTTAATAGTTTTGTTTTGGTTTGGGGAGATAAAGCTATTTATTCAATTTTGGGCTGATTGTTGTAGTTTATTCTAACTGTTATTTTGGCGGAAACAGTTTTTAATTTGGTTATTTCTTCATGTGTTTATTTGGATTGATTATCTTTATTTGTTTTTTCTAACGGTTAGTTTATTGGGATCGGTTTGTTAGTTTATTTATTTATTTGGATGAATTTAGGTCAATTTATTTTACTTGTTATTATTTATTTGTTATACTGTATACTCTTTTCGGTTTTTGATTTTTGAGTAACGTAGTATTTTTTTATCGTTATATAACAGTTATAGCTATTGCTTTCGTCCGATTTTTTGGTTTGATTTTTATAGTCTAACTAATATTTTGGTCATGGTTTGCTAATTTGTTTATTATTTACTTTATTTATTTGGGTTCATTGATTTTGTTTCTTATTTTTTTATTCTATTTCGTCTATTCTAACAGGTGTGATTTGGTAATTTGTTTGGGTTAATTTATTTTGCTTATTTTAATGTCATTGTATTTATTTATTCATTTATTTTTTTTCTTCCGTTTTTGATTTTTAAGTAACGTAGTAAAATTTGTTTTCATGTCTGCATTTTGAGATGAGCTCGGATCTTTTATTTAATAATTTATTTTGGTCTGGGAAGGTAATGATAGCTATTTTTTCCTCCAAGCAAAGTTTGCAAGTTTTTGATTGGTTGTTGTAGGCTGATGATCTTTTCCTTATTTTTTATATATATATATATATATATATATATATATATATATATATATATAAAACCATTTATTTTCTTTTTCAACATCATCACTTGATAAGACACAGAGTGTGTTGAAACAAAATGGCTATTTTTGTAGTGATTTTATAACATACTTATGTTATAATTTTTTTTAAAAAATAATTATATATATATATATATATATACTAGCTTAAAAGCTGTCACATCAGGCGGCATTTTTATATATATATATATATATATATATATATATATATATATATATATATATTAAAGGAATAGACACAATTTATTTCCTAGAGGCATTATGAAAAATAAAAAATAAGAGATGATAACATTTACAGAACAGACCAACCGGTTTCGTTCCCAAGCTCATCAGGGTCGACTGGGAACAATTTAACAATTATTGCAATATATATTGACTCACACAAACACCCTACATACAATTAAAACATTAAAGAATGAAATGATTAATGGTATGAGGGGGGAAGAAAATCAAACCGCGCGAATTTGCACAGCGGAAAAGGAAAAAAAAAAACGAAAAAAAATGTGAGGGGAATGTATGATACACACTAGAGTCTAATAACGTGAAGCCCAAGGAGACAGTCTTTTTTCTTACAAAGAGACGGCTCCCTGGACCGAATATACAGAGACTCGCAAATGAAATGGAGAGTGCGAACTGGACAGTACAGTAAACTAATTCGGACTGAAATTCATTGCACAATCCCTGCAATTTATCAAATGTTCAGTGCTCGCTGACCCGGAAGTATTAACCAGCTGGCTCTTACGGGCATCCGGATTAAGAACTCGTAATGGGACATGCTGCCTGATCCTAGAATCTAAACGTTGAGAAGTCCTTCCTATGTAGTTGCTACCACAACCACATTTAAAAGAATAAATCACAGAAGAAACATGATGGGGAGGAAGAGGATCTGTTTTAAATTACAGCAGCCGTCTCTCTGTAAGCAAAAGGGGAATTTTCTGCGGTCTCTCCAGTTATTTGGATGTTCGTAAGTAATATTTTCTTGTTAAGCTAGCTCCTGATGAGGGCTCTTGATTGCGCCATCATCACAATAGGTATATTGTCGGACCGACCGAGTCAGTGCAAAAGCACTCGACCGCTTCCCGTTCACCTGTTCCACAGCACTAAGGGAGCGATACAGGAGGCTGATCCACCTGCAGAAGTCGGGTTCGAATCCGATGGCCTGCAGGACAGCAGCCAGGTATTGATGATCAACCATGTCAAATGCCTTGAATTGATCCAAATTGATCAGCGTGGCTCGCTTGTTGTCACTCTATGATCATGCGGGTCAGATGTAGGTTCGTCCCATCATAGCATACGTCTGCTCGGGTACCAATCAACTCGCGACAACTGACTGCAAACGCTTCGTCAGGATCTTGGCGAAAATCTCTGTGTTTAGCAGAGTTATGAGCCTGTAATCATCTAAACTCCGCCTAACAACCTTCCCCCTTTTCAACAGCCTGATAACACCCCTGGAAATCCGTTCGAGAATAGACCTCTGCTGATACAAGTTGTTGAACACCGCTGTCAAAAATGTGCGACAGCCTCAAGACCATGAAGTCCCGGGGACCTGCCACTGCCAACCTTCTTTAGTGTCAAGTGAACTTCGCCCTCTGTGATCACATCCTTGCAGCTAGCCGCTTCAATCGGCAAAAGCCGAGAAAAGTCAGCCAAATAGGTGCGAAACTCATCGCCACTGAGACCAGGCTCCTTGGTAAAAAGACTCTCGAAATGCTGCCGAAACGCCTCGCACATATACTAGGTCGACATCAGATAACACCCCTCCGAGGTAATGACCACGCGAATATATCGATCGTAACCTTGACGGATCTCTTCCTTGTGCATTTCTGCGTCCATGTTCACGGCTTCGTTAGATATCTTGTTTTTACACGCTGTATTTACTTGACCTCCCTCTAAGTCACGTTGTGACACAAGGTCGGTTTTTAACGTGGGGACCCGAGTGTCTTCACTTGGGCCGCTGGTCTTAGCTGGTCATAGCTTGACCAAGCTGGTCTAAGCTGGTGAGAACTGATCTAGGCTAGTCGTAGCTGGTCCAAGCTAGTCACAGCAGTGATACTACAAGTGCAGGGACGGATCCCTGTGACCGGTAAGCATCAGAATGTGTATACCACTAGAGAGAGAGAGAGAGAGAGAGAGAGAGAGAGAGAGAGCAATTTACACTGTATTTACTTGACGGCCCCTCCCCATCTAGTCCGGTTTGACACAAGGTCGGTTTTTAACGTGAGGGCCGAGTGTCTTCACTCCGGCCGATCGTCTCAGCTGGTCATAGATTGTCCAAGCTGGTCAGAGCCGGTCCAAGCTATATACAGTTTAGAACTAGGCGAGAAGTGTTAAGAAATAGAACGATGGATATACTGAGAGAAAAAGTGAAATTAGTTTCGAGTTGGAAAGTTTGTTTTTTCCTGAGAATAACCAGAAGGAACATTAGAATTTATCTTGAAAACCATATGGAAAATATTAAACCTTGTACGAATATCAGGCATTTAAATAAATCAGGAGTTAATTCATTTAACTTGAACTCACATTCTCGATTTACGACTCCTGCATATGTGACAAAATCTTCATCGTCGGACTTTACCAAGTTACGACACTGTCATCGTATATTAAATAATGAGCTCCTATCACCAAAAAGTTTTGATAGTATTAGAACAGTTTCAACAAAATTTATCTCTCCTGCGTTTTTTTTTTTTCGGCAAAATATAATTCACATATTTTTCATGTTCAGCAGGGGACAATTTCCTTAATAATAACCGAACTTTCTTTTCATCATTCCAATGCGAACAATCCCTTTTGAAGATCCCTTCGTATCTTCTATAATAATCTGGAAAAGTTATCCCTTTGTCTGGATTGTACACAAATTCGCTGATTGAATTAGTAACAGCATCTAGAGTGAAGGAATCTGAAGTTTTTTTCTTCCATCGACAACTCAAAAAACTTCTGTTGTTGTAGTTGTAATTATAATTGTTGTTCATGTTGTCGTTTTTGTTGCTGCAACTGTTGTTCTTGTTGTTGCTCCTGTAGCGCCAACACTTGAAACATGATAGCTTTTAATTCTTCCATCCGCTGTACTCTGCTGAACGAATCCTCGTGTTAGTTTAAGGTATTCTTGCGAATCCTTGTCAGCACTTTTGTGATGTCAACGAACACTAGTTGTCACTTTTGTGATATCAACAAATACTCGTTGTCATTTTCATAATGCTCGTTGTAGTAGAGACTTTGTAATCGCAGATATAACTATAGTACACCGTGGAACAATGTTCATGTCAGAGGCCTTCGAATAGCACTCACACTAATAGTACTTGCTCGATAATACTCGCTCGAACAGTAATCCGCATATTGATCCGAATAGAGGAATAGTATAGTGAATCGAGTAGAGAATAGCGGTCCGTATAGTAATACATGATAGTGTAGAAATAGCGATCCGAATAGTAATACAGAATAGACTAGAAATGGAGATCTGAATAGTAATAGAGGATAGACTAGAAATGAAGATCCATAGAGTAATACAGGATAGACTAGAAATGGCGAACTATGTTCAAACTTAAGTGTCGGCAGTGATACTTTATTCCTATAAACAATATCTCAAGTAAATAGTTTAAGGAAATGTCCGGTAAGTTTCTTAGGCATTCATAGTGTTATGAAGAGTTATGTGATTTATTTAGAGAGTTCAGTAAGTCTGATGAAGAAAGGTTGGTTATAATCTTTTTCGTTGCTTGAGTAGAAGCTTAGTTTCTTTGATTATTATTTTTTTAATATCCGGGAATTGTGTACAATAATTATTTTTTTAAAAAGTTTTTTTAGGGCTAGTAGATTTGCGATATCAGTTTTGCTGTTCACTATATTGTTGTTTAGTGGTAAATGTTTCAAGGTTGTAGTTTCTATTTGCCAGGAATTTTGCTAATCACATTCCAAACAAGTTTGTTTTTTATCAGTTTTGGAATTGATATTAATTAGATAAAAAGTTTTTCCATGAAGTTCGCGCTGAGTTTCTTCGTGCTTTAGGTTTAGGTTTTCAGGTGATGGGTGCAGTTTAAATTTACGGGGTGTAGGGCGTCGTACTCTAAATAGCCTGTTTAGTTTCATCCTCAGACCAAACCATGGTCTTTTTGAGTATTTGGGTTTTGATTTTGGTATAAATTGTTCTACGATAGATAAGAATGTTTTTGTAAAGTGAGTGACATGATTTTCATTTTTTATGTCTTCATTGTTTTTATTTTCTTCTGGTATCAAGAACATATTTCTTTAATTAAGTCTAAGCAGTGGCGGCACGTGGCTAAAATTACTGGGGATGCTGCAGCATGAAATATTTAGCTATTGTTTTATTGTGTAAAACGAAAAGAACTCACAAAAAGAAATTTTATTTAAGCTTGATAAAATCTTAAACGAAAAAATATTTTTTAGTTATTGTTACAGTTTAAGCTTGATCCATTCATTTATAAATGAAATCAATTCTTTCTTCTTTTATATTGTCGTGCCTCTTACATTTTTCTACACAAACTGGACGACCCAAAGCAGACTGCGTAAATACGTTTTCTGCGTATAGGCTCTACGCATACATCCACTTTCCTTTAACCAAAATAAAACGAACAATTTATTGAGCATTCAGAGCCACTCTCGCTCAGAAAAAAAACTTTAATTCGGAGCCAAACAATGGCTATATATTCTGTAATTAAAACAAACTCAACAAAGACCAACTTGCACGTCAACACTGGTAAGCTGATAGACGCGAAACAAACCAGCCTTCATGTCAACACCAACGCACTGAGAGAGAAACAAGTCATGAGGAATGTCTAGTTTCACAATTCTCTCTTTAACAGCAATAGCTAAAAATTACTAGTTTTGTATGTATGTAAATAAATTATACATTTATATGCCCATACTCAGATGTGTTCTTTTTTAATTGAATTTACAAGGCGGAGAGGAAAATAAACTCTACAACAACAACAACAACAAGGTTCTGTCTCCCAGGTTACCCATTTCCGCCTTCGCAACAACTTTCAGCGAAAATATTAATCATTTTCTCGTTGATCCCCGGATAACTGTTGTTGAGGAATTTTTTCTACATTGAAAGAGTGCATTTAGTCTTTTAGGGTTCATAGTTCATAGTATTCTATTCTTTTCAGTGATATAAAGCAGCTTTCTGGATTTAATATAGTCATGGAAATTGTTAAAAGGATTTTTATAATCTTCGTAATTTCATTAAGAACACCATCTAGATTATTTTCCAAGATCAATTCCAGTAGCTCAATTAATTTGCAATATTCATGCACATCGAATCTACAATAAAATACTTTTAGTTATGTTTCAAGCGTTTCTTTGTCAGTCGTGGGATATGCTTCAATAGTCAGTACTATCTCTTCTGTTAGAAGTTAATTTCTAAAACTAGTGAAGCTTTTCTTGTTGGACATTTTACCAGCTACTAAATGTTTAGTGGTAGAATATCTGTCCCTAACACATATGCAGTCACACACTTTTGTTATGCGTGCCATTGAAGGATTCTCAAAGTAATTCGAATTTCTTATTTCTAAAATAGCAGTTTTGAAATGTTATATAGTCATTAACTTTATAGACACTAATTTCTCGAGATTGAATTTGGTTGTAAATTACTTCATCATGAAGCATAATCTGGTGAAAAAGCTCTAACCAAAATATCATTCGAGTATTGTAAAATTCCTGTTGATTTTGCAATGGTTTGATCTGAATTTGATGTTGACTGAATTTCAGTAAGGCAGCTTTTAAAAATTCAATCAACATCAAATGCAATTCATGAAATTTTGCAGCCTTTTTAAAGGCTGCAAATTTTCATGAGTTCTGTTCACACTCTGTATGTTAAAGTTCCACTTTGTAGAGGATGGATGTGGAGTGCTGACACCCATATGCTTCTTGATAATCGATGTGGTAATCTTGTGAATAATGTTGGAATAGCCAAAATGTTAGAGAAAAATATTTTGCATGCCCTGAATACTTACTACATTTCTCATTATTTTAAGTTGATGTGCATAACAGTGAATGAAATGTGTACTACTATAAACTACTTTAATTTTAATTGCTTCTTTTTTATTGTCTTTCATGACATTTACACCATCAAATGTTTGATCTATCATTTTTTGTCCATTTCCTTGAAGATATGCTGTCTGCAGTTTGACTTTTTGGAATAAAGAATCTCCCGAAACGCTCAAATATTTCTTGATTCAACACTTACTGTAGAACAATAACCATTTGAGTGTGTTCTGAAACATCTGTTGTCTCATCAAGCATGACGGCTACAAACCAAGCTTCCGTAATTTCTGTTCTTATTTATCCATGGTATATTTGTAGCAGACAGTCAAGTATCTCATTCTAAATGGTTTTAGAAACACCTTTGAACATGGCCGGATGTGTCTTACCTTACCCCCGAAACACCTGACCAGGGGGGCGGCGTTTTTGCTCCCCCGTTGTGGCCTCTGCCATTTTTTCCGCACTGGATTATGTTAATCCGCCATCTTTTTAATTATTCTTAAACTGGCGTTACAATGTTAGTCATCAACTAATAATTTACATCGTGTATCTGCATGAACCCCCGACGATGTTGGAGCAAAAAAAAAGGGCTAGTTTCAGCAGTGTTTTTTTTTTTGTTGTTGTTTTTTTATACTTTTTACTACCTAAGTTATATTGTCAGTCATCAACTATAATCGCCAGTACCGGTGCTTACTACCCCAAACCTCTCAACCGCGTGGGGGTCCCATGCCTACTGGAGGCATAAACATTTTTTCGAGTAAAATTTAGTCATGTAAGTATTGGTGATTAACATTTTCTCAATTTTTTTAAAATAAAAAACTTAATGAATATGTACTGAAATTTTCAAATTTTTGGATAATTCCCTGCTTCTAGGTAATTTTAAAAAAGCGCTAAGTGATTCTTCCAATCTGAATCTAATTAAGATGGAAAATTTATTAATGCTCTAAATACCCCTGAATTTAATAAACTATCTTTTTCATCATGTCCATGTAAGGGAGTTTCAAAGTTTCCTCAAAATAAAATACAGTCTATTATTTTGGATAAAATTTCATGGTTCTTTTTAGCCTTCATGTCATGCGCATTGATTGAAAATCTGTATGCCTCACTAAGTTTCTCCTTAATATTTATGTTTCTTAAAAGTGAAACCACATTTTCAATATGATTCTTTGACGTCTCATGTTTTTCAGTTTTTTCTTTCATTTTGTTTATATTTCTAAAAAACCGTCTTTTATCACCGTTACATCACCCCCAAACAGTAAACAATGCATTTTTTATTTTATGGCAGCGGAATAACTTTTCCGTTGGTACGATTCAGAATTAAAGCTACCAATATACCTCTTGTTGCTTATTTCTGACTGAGATAATTTGAATATCGTTATAACGACCTTTTCTTAACTGTAACTTTCTCATGGACTTACAACTGTGAAGCTGTTGAAATTCACTTAGTGTTGTAGCGGACCCCAGAGCGACCCCGTATCACAAAAGGGTGATGAGGACACAAGAGGCCCGCTAACATTTTTGAAGACGTTAAATCTGACAAGGTGTAACAATATAGACGACAGAACGAGGATATATATGATATATGCTAATTTATTCTAGAAAAAGAAATAAAGGTGGTCGGAACGGTAGAGATGCAGATGTTCCGGTGCAGGCTAATTTGATTCACGACCCATTCAGACATTACAATTTACTCATTCACCATAAGAACTCGTCCGTCACCAATCAATCCTCCATGCACCATAATACCACATCCACTCTAGGGAGCCCTACAAAACGCGCCCCGTGTCATAATAATTTAATGATCCTAACACATATGTACAAAATTAAGATGAAAAAAATGAGAGGTGGGGGAGATGAACCCAATAACGAACTAAAATATTAACATAAATGAAATTAAACGTTAACTGATGTTAGTAGGGCCCGTCCAACCCTCAAAAGGCAGGGAGACAACTGTATTCTGCCCATTGGAACAAAATCAAGCAGCTCTCTCGCAAAGGGTGTGGGAAAGGTGATAAAAAAATCATACGGGCATGGGGAAGTATAAAGCTGACCCAGTCGAGATAGAAAGTGTGGGGGGGGGCAAAAAACAAACTGGGGAGGTTGGGAATCTCAGGCTGGATCATAACTAAAGATGTGGCCGGGGGGCAGGCCGGGAACAACACTTACTCGCATTAACTAGGTACACCAAAGCTTGTCTAACCTAACCAAGGGGAGGGCACCACAGGAAGCCACCCCGATGTAACGTGGGCTTGACCTAAAAGAGAAAATCAAGGCTAGCCCCGTTCATACGAACCAAGCTCGCCTCAGTCACCCACCTTTCGCTGAAGACTGTCGAATGCAAGCGTTTCCTATCAATTCTAATCTTCATCTTGAGCTGATGCTCAAAGAATCGGATCAGATCCTGATACCCCGCAAGACTTCCTCCTCTCGCGTCGTCTATATCACCATTCGGGCCGTGGCTAGCAGCGTGAGAAACACCATCCGTTTCACGGGGGCGACACATTGTCACACGCGTATGCGCGATCCATGGGCACAAGCTTTTCGGGAGCGAGACGAGCCGTCAGCTCGCCGACATGGTCGACAAGGGGCGGACCCGGGGGCAATGGTAGAAGGCGTGCGAAGCCGTTTCCTCTAGACCAAGGCCACACCGTTCGTAGCCTGGAAAGTCCGCCAAGCCCCATATGAAGGCTCTGTCATTGAGAGGCAGCCGATTCCGAGCCAGTCGCCAGGTAAGCAAAAACTCAGGGTTACTGAGGTAATCCGCCGCTGGCGCCCAAGACCAGTGAGAGCGAAACTCATCCTCTGACATGTCGAGATCCTCGCGTAGGGGATCCTTCGCGACCCCCTCCACTAGCAAACGATAGAAGTCCTTCCTAGGCCGAGAAAGGTCACTGGACCGAGAGACGGCCAGCAAGGCCAACCGACACTCTCGAATGAAATCCGATTCCTCCCGGGGCCTACAATGGCACTCAGCCCGCGAGATGGGGGGATTGATAGTAAGGGAAGGGAACGCGTCCCTAACAATCCCCGCCATGACCGAATCTCCTGCCAATGCGCGCGTAGGATAGCCAACCTCGAGGCACGTTTGTGGCTCAGCAAGTGTGGCATTCCCAGCCCCCCCCCACATGATACGGACGCTGTGCACAGACTTCTCTGTCGACCCGATCCCCGCGTCTCCTCCATAGAATGGAGGTTAGCGAGCGCTCGAGCGGTTTCCTGTGGTTGTCACAGAGAGGAAGTACGGACAATCGATAAAGGACAAGAGGGAAAATGTATGTAGCACACACCTCCGCCCTGCCCTTCACGGACAACCTCTGTCGACGCCAAGTCTGACCGGCGGCGTCGACCTTTGCTCGTACTTCAGACCAATTCTTCTCCAGCTGGAGGTCGGGTCCAAACCACACTCCGAGAATGCGGACAGGACCGTCCGTCCAACCGAAGGGCCCCGGAAGATCGACCCCCTTCCAGGCACCTAGCCGCAAGCCGGACGACTTGTCGCGGTTAATCGGCCCCTGTCACCTATTCGTACCGATCAAGCGCCTTCTGTATTGCCTCAATGCCTCTGCGGGACGACACGAAAGCAGATACGTCATCGGCGTACGCGGAAACCCTGGCTCGAGCCCCGCCAAGAACGGCGATTCCGCGTAGGGCCGGCCTGCACGCCCTGTCCCTCAGCCGGCGAAGGAGAGGCTCCAATGCCAAAGCGTAAAGTAGGAACGACAGAGGGCAACCCTGACGAACCGACCTAGACAGCGCAAAAGCGCCCGACAGCTTTCCGTTCACCTGTACCACAGCACTGGGGGAGCGATACAGGAGGCTTCCCTGCGCAGATCTGCGCCTATATTCACGGCTTCGGAAGACATCTTGCTTAACCTATGTCTAATTACCTGGCCCATGTAGCGCTCGCTATTCAAACGCTCCGCTACGGCTATCTCTAGGGGATCCCCCCCCCCCGCCACGGCCCGGGAATGACTAGCTTTAAGTGTCCTCATCTTATCAGCTCTATCTAGGGCGAGCCGTTTGCTGAAATCAGTGGTGAAGGACCTAATTCTACATTTAAGTCTGTCCCACTACCTATTCCCGATAACCGCCCCCACTAGCTCCCGCTGCACTAAGCTAGTCAGCTTCTCCCGGAAGTCCCGCCTGTCCAGTAAAGACAGATTGAACTTCCAGTACCCAGCCATTCTAGGCCTATGTTCTAACGCCACACGGGCACAAACGAGTTTGTGGTCCGTATAGCCTACCCAGTGGAACATGGGGCAATCTAACAAATCTGTGTCGGCTCTTCTCACTAACATTCTGTCAGGTAGCTAACCACCTTGTCACAAGGCCAGCTAAGAGCCCACGTCCACATTTTCCCCCCGGGGTGATCGGTCCGGTATCTATCAACGAGACCGAAATCTTTGATCAGATCGACCAGGCTACGATCGCCCTCTCTCCCGCTAGCACCCCGCCTTCGATCTAGCTTGGGGTCCAGGACGGCATTCCAGTCCCCCATTAGAACTAAGCGCTTCGAATCCACCAGGAAAGGCTCCAACCGCCGAAAAAACGAAACCCGCTCCTCCTGGTCGTTGGGCGCATAAACCGCAACGACCCGAAACGAACCACTTTTCACGGCAATATCGGCCACGATCAACCGTCCCTCGGCATCGGTATGCACAAGGTCCACCTTCGCATCTAGAGTCCGCTTCACCAGCAAAGACACTCCTCTGGCAGCTCGGTCCCCATATGCTGAATAGACGACAAAGTCGTTAGACAGCACACACGCATCGGAACTGCAAACAAAGTGGGTCTCTTCGATCGCGGCGACATCCACGCCGAACGACAGGAGATCCCGGAGCAGGCGGGCCGCCTTACCCCGATCCCT
This sequence comes from Acanthosepion pharaonis, assembly GCA_903632075.3. Classification (NCBI taxonomy): domain Eukaryota; kingdom Metazoa; phylum Mollusca; class Cephalopoda; order Sepiida; family Sepiidae; genus Acanthosepion; species Acanthosepion pharaonis. The sequence goes on from CAHIKZ030003208.1 coordinate 48,297, forward strand.
CAAGCCATTCACATTCAGCGTCGCTATCTTGATAGACATGGTTTAGGCGTGCAAAAAAGAAAAACATGCAAAAAGCCTACTCACGGAAATCTGCGCTGGTAAGGACTCCGACGGCCTGTCCTAGGTTTCTAATTCGGTCGTCATACGACCGTCCAGAACAATCCCGCCGACGCCCGTGGGGTACGTTAGTTTTACCGCCCTATATAAGGAGGGATGGAGCAACACGGGGACCCTCCCAGCACAAAAGTTTCTTAGTTTTTTTAAGGTGGAGTTCTCCGTTTCCACGACTCGGATGTCGGGGACTATCTTGTGGTAAGGGAGACCAGCGAGAGAATTGGGTAATCTAACAGTAAAGTCTCTATAAAAAAATAAGTCGAGATTAGCTAAAGGAAACTAAGGCCTAAAAATTTCTAGAAGTATATTACAACTAGGTTTGTAATATTAGTAAACTGAAGAGGTAACTTGCTAGTCTCTACCACGGGTTAACAGTGTATAGGGAGCACAACCGAGAGGTCAAGGTCGAAATGACCTGTTCTCTTAGTTTAAGGAGCGAAAGAGGAGGTAACTCCGACAGTGTCACATAACTTATTTCTTGGGAATTCAAGGAGGCCATGTTTAAAAATTATTAAAATTTTCTGCACAATAAAACAACCGAAAAATACAACAATGAATGAAATAGTTTAGCCGGAAGTATGATAGTCATCTACAGTTTATCATAGTCAAGGATATGGTACATGGTACTCGGACAACAGGGTCGGTACTGCGTAAGCAACAGTGCTTTCTATAACCATTGTTCAGTATATTTCCTTGGACACGTGCGCATGCACACAACAGCCAAGCACTGCATCACTGGACCTGTGAAGCACACAGTTCCATACAAGGATTTTTGCAAATTTTTCATAAACGAGAGAATGGCTACTGACATTAAGCTTAAGGATTATATAATATAAAAATATAAAAAAAAGAATTAAATGAAAAAAAGACTCATTATATTGAATGTTATCTATTATATCGAGTAGGTGTATGTGCTGCAGTTCTGCATTGCCTATAAACGAGCCGCCACTGATTCTCAGTCAGCCTTTTTAAGTTACTAGCGTGGAATTGGGGCGTGTTTGTTTAATTATATCTATTAATAAATAATAATAAATGAATAAATGAAATCCCTGTTCTTATAAATGGGAAGTAAAAAAAAAATATAATAATGGATATATAAAGAAATGAATATCACTTCTTTTATTTTTATTTAAAAGCACGCCGCTTTCTTGGAACGATGTAAAAGACGTCCGTTCATTCCGAAAAAAACGAAGGATTTTTTTTTAAATGAATAGTAGAAGAAGTATAAAATTTTACGTGAAAAAAAACAAGAAACAAAAAAAAAAAAGTGTCCTCTACCATTACTTAAAAGTAAGAGCGAAGATATTCATAGCCAGTGAGATGTACGGTCTGGAATTTTCTTGATGGGCCTTGATTTTGAACCTCTTTATTGTGACGCTATTTCTGTCTAAGGGTAATAAAAATCAAATGTTCTGGAAAATGGATTGAAAAGCAAAAACTCATCCATTGGCTTATTTTCCCCTAATTAGAAGATTTGAAACCTACTGGGTAAAATTGTGAGTTTGGGGTCAAATGTAGAAAAAATATGGTTCGGAATCCGACAGAATTGTTGCGGCGCTAAGCAGGTTGACTGTTAACCCCGCAAACGGAAAAATAATATAAGGTAATACGATCGAAGCAAGGACAACAAAAACGAGGATGTAAAAGTTTAAGCCAAATTTTATTAAATAAATCTGGCACGAATATATACAGATAATCGTTTGTAGTAGTTCGGTCGTGTAGTCTTGAAGGAGCGTTGTCAGGTTTCAAGGCGACAGCTTGGAGGTAGGCCGAATGGAAACAGGGATGTCCGAGGTCCAGTCGATCCCTGGATGTCTGTACTTGAGTAAAGGGTGCGTCGGCGCTTGCAGAGAGAGAGGATCGACGCGGACAGTGCTGTGGTGTAGTCAGTTCGTCCTTGGGTGGACTGTCGTGCAGGATCGCAGCTTGGTAGTTGGTAGTCCTAATAAAAGGACGCGGCTATTGGTTATGTAACCGAGGTCCTGAAAAGGACTATTGCATATTATGTAATCGAGGGCAGACTATTGCATATCATGTAACCGAGGATAGGCTAGTGCATATCATGTAACCGAGGATAGACGTGCATATCATGTAGCCGAGGATAGGCTGCTGCTGATATCTGCGTCGCTGCTGCTGACGATGAAGCTGGACTGCTCTGCTGGCTCTAGCTGCTGCTGCTGATGTCTGCTGGCCTTGGCTGCTGCTGATGTCTGCTGGCCTTGGCTGCTGCTGATGCTGATGAGGAGGCCGGACTGCTCTGCTGGCTCTAGCTGCTGCTGATGTCTGCTGGCCTTGGCTGCTGCTTCTTGCTGTGTGTGGTCAGGCTGGTCGTAGGTGAGAGGGGAGCTGTCGTCGCTGAACCCCGAGGCCGGAAAAACCCCTGCTGTGTATATATAGGCTGAGGTCGGCAACGTAGCCTGTCATAACTTGTCCAACAGGTCAGCGATATATTTGGGGTGATGACTGAAAATTACCTTCTGGAAAAACTTTTTGGCTGAGGTCGGCAACACATGGGTTCCATTCGGACACCATGTGTATATAAATGGATTCCATTCGGACAGTTATATAAAGTAGTTTCTGGTAATTGTTTTTGGTTAGGAAAGTTAGTATATGTAAATGTTTCGTTTTTTCTTAGTTTGTGTGAGACGTTGACTGAAAAACGCTTAGTCACCGGAAGTTAACGGCATTCGTTATGTTTTCCGCGGTGACGCTTTTAGATGTTTGAGTAGCCGGCAGTAACTTCCGGCCGGGTGCGATAAGGCCCCCTTCCTAGAGGATTGATCGTGATCAATTCACAAAAAGAATGTAAGTCTTTAGTTTGGCAGGAAAATGAACTCTTCTGCCTGATTTTGTTCGTACGACTGGTGTTGTTGTTTCATCTTCCGTCGTTGTTGGTAAGTCTGGCTCGGGAGAAGTTTCCTCTAACCAAGCTGGTTTAAGTCGGTCGATGGAGACTGTATCTTTGTTTTTGCCGCGCATGATCGTGACAAATTTCTTAGAACGCTTCAGAACTTTAAAAGGGCCTTGGTAGCTAGGTGTGAGAGGTTTTTTTTACGGCGTCGTTCCTAACAAAAAACAAAATCGCAGGTATCCAATTTCTGTGGTAAGTAGGAGCTTGTGGTTTGTTTTCGTGGGGAGTGTATGTAAGTTTGTCCATTTTGTGGCGCAGATCTTGCACGAAAGAACTTGGTGTGGATGTGCAAGAGTACTGCGGAAGGTGAAAATATTGCCCTGGTAAGGAGAGAGGCGTGCCAAACACGAGCTCTGCTGTCGAACACCCTAAATCCGTTTTGAGGGTATTCCGCAAAGAGAGCATGGTCATGGGGAGGTTGTCGACCCAGTTGTGTATGTCGAGTTTGGTTGACAGGGACGTCTTTAAGGATCGGTGAAATCTCTCCACGAGGCCGTTTGCGCAAGGATGGTAAGCCGTCGTTTTAATGTGTCTGACACCCAAAAGTTGAGAGAATTCTCGGAAAAGCGAGGACTGAAATTGTGGTCCCCGATCTGTAGTGAGAACTTGTGGTACGCCAAAGTTTGTAATCCAGTTGGTGAGAATGGCTTTAGAAACTGTGGTAGCGGAAATGTCCTTAATCGGCACAGCGACTGGCCATCTCGAAAAACGGTCTATGATTGTTAGAAGGTATTGGTACCCCTGGCACATTGGTAGAGGCCCGACGAGGTCAACGTGGATGTGGCTGAAACGTGCGTCGGTGTGGCGAATGTTCCAACTGGTGATTTTGTGTGCCTCTGAATTTTGCATTTTGACATTGTATGCAGGTTGAGACCCAATTCCTAATGTCTGAATTCATGTTGGGCCACACAAATCGATCGGCGATAAGCTTGACGGTTGCTCGCTTGCTCGGATGGGATAGATTGTGGAGATGGAGAAATACTTTTTTTTCTAAGAGATGGAGGAATGTACGGTCTCGGAGTATCCAGTGCGGTGTCACAGAAAAGAGTTTTATCGCTGAACGGACACGGGAATTCCTGCAGTTTCAAAGAAGTCTCCTTAATGATGTCAGGTATCGTCGTATCGTCTTTTTGTTTGTCGGCTATCAGCTCCTGGCTCCAAACGTCGTTATCCATGGTATTGACGTCTGTTCTGGACAATGTGTCTGCGACGGTGTTGTTCTTTCCTTGGACGTGTCTGATGTCCGTCGTAAACTGTGAGATGTAGTCGAGGTGACGTGTTTCACGGGATGTATACTTGTCTGCGCTGACATTCATCGCGTTGGTCAGTGGTTTGTGATCCGTGAAGATAGTGAAATGTCTGCCTTCCAGAAGATGTCGAAAATGACGTATGGACAGGTAGATCGCCAGGAGTTCTCGTGAGAAGGTACTGTATCTTCTCTGGGCTGCAGAGAGTTTAGCTGAGAAGAAGGCTATCGGCTGTCTCGTCATGTTCACTTGCTGCTCCACTACTGCTCCTATTCCAACGTCGGAAGCATCTGTTGTAAGGAAAATTCTTGTTTCCGGGTCGTTTTCGATGAATGAGAGTTTTGTGAAGTTTATCAGCGCTGTCTTTGCCGTTTCGAAAGCCCGCAAGGTATCTCCCTCTAGGGTAATTTGTTTGTTCTTCCGCTCTATGATGTTTGTTAACGGGGAGAGAATTGTCGAGCAGTCGGGGATGAACCTGCGGTAAAAATTTATCATACCGATAAATCGTCTGATTTGTTTTGTGGATGCAGGCGTAGGGAAGTTTTTAATCGCGTCGATTTTCTCGGGTAATGGTGTGATACCATCTTTGTCGATATGATGGCCTAAGAAGTTCACCTCAGATGCCCCGAAAGTGCATTTGTCCATGTTCAGCCGGAGTCCATAAAGTGCTATTCTTTGGAACACTTCGTTTAGATGTTTTTTGTGTGTGTTCTCATCTATGCTGGCTACCAGTATGTCGTCGATGTAGGCATACGCGTACGTTAAGCCGCGCAGTACCTCATCTATGAAGCGTTGGAACGTTTGTGCAGCATTCCTCAGGCCAAAGGGCATCTTGAGGTATTCAAAGAGACCAAAGGGAGTGGTTACGGCTGTCTTTGGAATGTCCTCCGGAGCTATGGGGATCTGGTGGTAGGCCTTAGTTAGGTCTATCTTCGAAAAGACGCGAGTGCCCTGCAACCCTGAGGCGAAATCGTGAATATGCGGGACCGGATAGCGATCGGGTATGGTTGTAGCGTTTAATCTTCTATAATCGACGCATACCCTAAAGTCTGTGCTTCCCGGCTTAGGTACGAGATGTAGGGGTGATGCGTATGGGCTATCGGAGGGTCGTATGAATCCGTCCTTTAGCATATTGTTAAACTCCTTTTGGGCGTATTCCAGCTTATGAGGAGGAAGTCGTCGTGGGTGGGAAAATGTTGGCTGTCCACTGGTCTTTATATGGTGCTGTGTTTGGTGTCTTGCCGGACCGGTACCTGCGAGTGGTTGAATGAGGTCCGAGTATCTGTTTAGGATCTCGATGTACTCTCGTCCGTGGCAAGTTGTCACACTGATTCCAGTGGTGTTGTGTCGAGAGAGGGTGCCTTTAACAGCAATGTTCGTGGTATTGTCTGATAAAGTTCTCGTATTCATGTGCACGGCTAGATCATAATGGGCCAGGAAATCTGCACCGAGTATTGGCGTTTTTACGTCTGCCTGGGTGAAAGTCCATGTAAAATCGCGCCGCATACCGATGTTCAGAGTCAGTGTCTTGGCTCCATATGTCTCGATCGTCGAGCCGTTTGCTGCCTGGAGTTTATACGGGGTCGCCTTTCGGTCTTGCTGTTCTTTGGGGGTATAACGCTGATAGCTGCTCCCGTGTCCACTAAAAACTTTATGTTGTTCCGTCGGTCCCATACGTAGAAAAGGCGGCTTCGTATGTTTTTTGCCGGGGGTTCTGCCGCCCTACCCGCCGGCTGTTTAGTTTTCCGACTTGGTTTTGGAGCTGTATTTGCAGGGTGCCGAGCAATTCTTTGCCCTGGTGCCGAATCTGTGATGGTACCAGCATAATTCCGGGTCGACTCGTCGACCCCTGCTGGTACTCCGTGCTCTCCGTCGCCAACCGCCGGTCGCCGGCATCGGGCCTCTCGATGTGCGGGAAAGGAGCATTCGTATATCCTGCAGCTGATGCTGCAGGTCAGCTACTGCCTTTTCCAGGTCCGTTTCTTTGGCTGATGTGTCGTCTGGGCGCTGCACGGCACACACTCCTTGGTCCAGTTTAGTTGCGATGCGGTCAGCGGAGTTTGCTAACTGGTCCAGTGGAGTGTTATCAGCGATTGGTGCCAATATCTGCGTTATGGTAGTGGGTAACTTGTCCATCCACAGTTCGCGCAAGATTGATTCGGCCATGGAATGTTTCCCCAGTCGGCTCCTCATGAAGCGTAGAAGCTGTGAGGGTGTTCTGTCGCCCCTGGTGACGTGGGTAAAAAGTTCCCGGAGCAGTTCCTCGTCCGAACGGCCGGTTCGTTTCAGAATAGCATCCTTGAGGCGAGTATATGGCTCCTGCTCGGGTACGTGTTCCAAGATGTCGGCTACTTCGTCGACAACTGAAGGTGGCAAAACTTGTACCACGTTGGCGAATTTTGCTTGTTGTGATGTTATTCTCCGTACCGAGAAAATGGCTTCCAGCTGTAAAAACCAGTTCTTGGTGTTCTGCTCGTTGTACGGAGGGAGGTTTGTGAGTGGCATTGCCACATTTATGAGAGTGTTCTGTTCCCACTCGTCAGTTGCCATCTTGCTCGATCGTAAATATCGGGGTCACCACTTGTTGCGGCGCTAAGCAGGTTGACTGTTAACCCCGCAAACGGAAAAATAATATAAGATAATACGATCGAAGCAAGGACAACAAAAACGAGGATGTAAAAGTTTAAGCCAAATTTTATTAAATAAATCTGGCACGAATATATACAGATAATCGTTTGTAGTAGTTCGGTCGTGTAGTCTTGAAGGAGCGTTGTCAGGTTTCAAGGCGACAGCTTGGAGGTAGGCCGAATGGAAACAGGGATGTCCGAGGTCCAGTCGATCCCTGGATGTCTGTACTTGAGTAAAGGGTGCGTCGGCGCTTGCAGAGAGAGAGGATCGACGCGGACAGTGCTGTGGTGTAGTCAGTTCGTCCTTGGGTGGACTGTCGTGCAGGATCGCAGCTTGGTAGTCCTAATAAAAGGACGCGGCTAGGTTAGTCCTGAAAAGGACTATTGCATATTATGTAATCGAGGGCAGACTATTGCATATCATGTAACCGAGGATAGGCTAGTGCATATCATGTAACCGAGGATAGGCTGCTGCTGATATCTGCGTCGCTGCTGCTGACGATGAAGCTGGACTGCTCTGCTGGCTCTAGCTGCTGCTGCTGATGTCTGCTGCTGATGAGGAGGCCGGACTGCTCTGCTGGCTCTAGCTGCTGCTGCTGATGTCTGCTGCTGATGAGGAGGCCGGACTGCTCTGCTGGCTCTAGCTGCTGCTGCTGATGATGATGAGGATGAGGAGGCCGGGCTGCTCTGCTGGCTCTAGCTGCTGCTGATGTCTGCTGGCCTTGGCTGCTGCTTCGTGTGGTCAGCGTAGGTGAGAGGGGGGAGCTCGTCGCTCAACCCCGAGGCCAAAAACCGCTGTGTATATATAGGCTGAGGTCGGCAACGTAGCCTGTCAGCGATATATTTGGGGTGATGACTGAAAATTACCTTCTACTTTTTGGCTGTACACATAGGTTCCATTCGGACACCATGTGTATATAAAGTAGTTTCTGGTAATTGTTTTTGGTTAGGAAAGTTAGTATATGTAAATGTTTCGTTTTTTCTTAGTTTGTGTGAGACGTTGACTGAAAAACGCTTAGTCACCGGAAGTTAACGGCATTCGTTATGTTTTCCGCGGTGACGCTTTTAGATGTTTGAGTAGCCGGCAGTAACTTCCGGCCGGGTGCGATAGAATGATAACATAAAAGTATACAATCTTTCTCGTATGTTTTTTTTTAATAGATGTGTGTAATGAGTGTCCAGATAATTTAGTCGAAAAATACAAGAAGTCTCTGGGGTTTTCTCACCTTGAATTTTGATAACAGTTAAAACTATTTTGACCGGGAAAGGGCAAAGGAACCAAAGTTTTCGCTGGCGCACATATTGATGCCCTGTCCGTGTTGACTGCTTGTTAGATAGTGAGAATGTCACGTGTTTGTGTGTTTTATTGTACAGGAAAAAAGTGGGGTCGATTTTCATTGGCTTAGAATTAATGATAATTATAATTGTTATAATCATTTTATCATAATTGTTTTTTTTTTTAGGGACACAAGAGGTATGAAGTCCACATACCGAAAGACAAGAGACAATGGTACAAGAAGAATTATGATGAAAGAGAAAAATCTTTGGGAAAAACAGCGAGTCATCTAAAGAACGTCAACGGAAAATTGTAGAAAGCTGTGACCGCCCACATTATGAATGTGCGCGAGTCTATCACGCACGAACATACATACATACATACAAATACAAATCACATACAACGCCAAGCATTCATTGGATAATTAACCAGAACTACGTTATTATAGACAATTTACAAATTGCAGCAATGATCGCCTGCACGTGAAGAATAATTCCCTCGCAGCGATCTGGAGCCTATAGTCACTTATTTAAGCAAGAATTTTAGGTAGCTAATTAGTGAGAATTCAGCTGTCAAGCGAATCCAAGACAATTGAAACCATGCGCCAACCTTCTCACTCACACACTGAACATACCTTGTATATACTCACATAATCTTTTCTAACACGGCAAATTTTTTAAGAACAGTCATTATAAGACTCTAATGAACATTATTCCAGTGAACTTTGAAATACTAAAATAACGTTAAAGAGAGACAACTCTTGTTTATTTCAACCTTTTCTTACTTAAATGCATGCTTTCTTTCACATCGTTGTTTCACATCTTGTTAAATACATATTTTATGTGTAACCATGTGTTTGGCTCATCCTTTTCTGTTTCAGCCCTGTTTCCTAATCTAAAGTTAAATTGATGTGGTGAAGTCCACCACAAAGGGATACAGCACATCAAAGATTTGGTTTCTAAATCAAGGGTGATAATTTCCTATTCTCTAGGAATTTTCTGTAATAGAACGGGTTTCTATAAGAAACCCGTTCTATTACAGAAAATTCATAGAGAATAGGAATTTCCTGTAACAAATGCTAATAAAAGCTGTTTATGTGACAAAAATTAAATTCGATATTAAAAACCCACGTCCCATGCAAACTTGTGGTAAAGTTCATAAGCCGGCTTTCGGATCTGGTCGATCTCTCATAGTAGTTCACACATGTTGACGGTGGTTGACCCTCCCCTGCTGTCAGCAGCTGGACGTGACAGGTCTCTATCCTGGGCACCTGTGGACTTGCCTTGTTGAACTTCCATGTGACCCATTTTATAGCGATTTTTATGGCTTAACAGGCTTGAGAAATGAAGCGAGTATAATTGTCCCGTTCACATCCGGTTCTCGCTCTTGAGTATTAGCCTGTAAATCAGCCGAGATATATCTTATTTTATTTTATAACACATGCAAAATACCGTACAAAAAAAAACAAACAAAAAAAAAACAAACAAAAAACAATTGAAATTACAATAATAATTCCCAATATTTTTTTTGTTTAGTGGCTCCTTTTTTTAAAAAGAAATAAGTTAAGTGAAAAATTTTAAATTCTTTACAGTTGTATTCAATCAGACAAAATAAAATTAATTGAATTTTGGTAATTTAGCACACTTCGAATGAAAATCTTAATATTGAATTTATAATTTATATGTGTATCGACACATTGTACTTACGTTGATGCTCGGTAAATATTCAATAGCGGACATGTTTTTATTTTTTTTGTTAAAATTTGTACCAAGTAGCAATTTGCATTTGGAATGGTTTTATTTTCATCTTTGATCTCCAAATCCAAACCCACGGCTGATTATGAAAATAAAATAACGACACGAAACAAAAACTTTTTTTTTTTATTAAAAAATAATAATAAAAAGAAACAAAAAAATTACATCACAAAGCCGCACGGTATAGTTCTGAACTTTTTAACCGGTAAAATTACTATAAATTCCCTATTTCTATTTTTTTTTTTTTTTTTTAAAAAAAGCTTATAGATTTTTACGAAAATTAAATAACCATGGATTCTATTCGAATAATTATATATGATTAACATATTTTTTATGAATGAAATATTCACTCATGGCTAATTAAGCGCAAAAAAAAAAGAAAGAAAAAATGACGTAAATGTACAATGTGCTGCAACGATCATTGGGGAGCTGGATTTATTACAGTTTTAAATATATTTTAGAGTCCTGCATTTACCAGTCATTGTTCAAAAAGGATAGAATTTCCGGTAAATTTGATTTTTAAGCCTCACAAAGAAAATATAACCTTCCCAAATCGTCATATTTCCAGGTAACTGTATGCTGAACTCGAAAGTAACGCCCAAAATTTTGATAAACCCTAACTCCAACGGTTAGAGATTGGGGCTCCACGAAATCGCTAAAAAATAGAGCATAGTCTGATGAAAAAGACGCCAAACTTTATGAAAACAAAATTTTATCGTCTAAATGCTTATGTTTTTATGAAGAGGAAAGACCAAGTTTTTTTTTAATTATTTTTTCAAATTTTTCCTTCTTTATAGAACATTCTAAATTTTGATTAAAAAAACCTTGTTTCTCTTTGTTGCAACAAGGGGTAGTAAATAACATAGATAATTTTTAGCGCGTTTTTTTTGTATTACACACATTAATTTGGAAAATCTTGCAAAAATAAAAATAATTGTCAGATGTTAATGAAACTTTCAGAAACTATTCACAGATGATCGAAATTATTATAAATATGTTATTTTTTTTTATCAAAGTCATGGCAGAAATATATATTTTTATATTTATTAACACCCCCATAACTAATTTTATGAAAAACTCTAGAAATTCGAGCGCATTGGGTTTAAGGGTTGAGGAAGAAACCATGTTTTTTTCAAAGTTCGTGCAAACCCGACCTGAAATTAATTATTATTTGTTTTATTTTAAACTGAAAGAAAAGCTTTATTTTTTCAAATTTTCATTTTTTTGAAAGCATCATTTACTGCTGAAGTATTTTTTTCAGAAATTAGTTTTTCGTTGAAAAAGCGATTTTTTTGTACTTAATTTAAGAATAAAGTTATTTTTCAAATATATGTAAACATCGACAATAAAAGAATAACAAAAGAAAAAAAACACCTAACCCTAATTTGAAAGTTAACTTTCTTTTTAAAAAAAAAAAAAGAATAACCCAAAAAACAAAACACCTAACTCTAATTTGAAAGTTAAACTACAAGGAATTTTGTGAAGGGATAAAAATCATTAAAATTGTATACGTCCACCGACAGAATTCAACACTGAATTACATATCAATAAGACGTTATAATGTTCTCCGACGAACGACCAGAAAAAAGTCCGATTTTTTTTCGGGTCGTTAACATCCAAAAAGGTAGGTTTCTTTTTAATATCTAATTGTTGATTTGAGTTCATCATATACATTTGCACGGAAATAAGACTATTTGGGAAAAAATTTGAAGGATATTTATTTCGGGTGTTAAAATGAGAATTTACCTTATTTTATTATTTAATTCGTTTTTTTTTTTTTTTTTAATTTAAACAGAAAACTTTATTTACCACTTTCCGACATTCCAACATTACATTGCTTTCCGACATTCCAACATTACATTGCTTTCCGACATTCCAACATTACATTGCTTTCCGACATTCCAACATTACATTGCTTTCCGACAGTTGTTAATTTAAAAAAAAAAAAAAAGTAAAAAAAAATTTTAAATAGGCGATTAATTACGCCTCCGCCAGTAAAGTGTTCCGCGGTGAATGTAGTTAAACAAGGTCCGTAATGGCGGATGAATGAACACGACTGAGTACGAATTTTTATTGTCGATAACTTCAAAACAGTAGATTTTATCGAAATTCCGGCGTTATTTTCAAGTTCAGCATATACATTTACACGGAAATATGACAACTTGGGAAAGTTATAATAGATTTTCTTTGCGGGTCTTAAAAAGCAAATTTACCGAATTTACATCTTCATAAAAAAAGCATGAACTTTCTAAGTAGCTAATTTTAAAAAATAAAATTTTTTATTTTATTTTATTTTATTTTATTTTATTTTATTTTATTTTATTTTATTTTATTTTATATATTATATTTTAACTCCCATATCAATTGTTAAAGGCAGGACATGTTCTACTTACACCGGCCTCTTCGCCATCTTGATTTCATCGGAAATACACGTATAATTTTTGGTCTCGTTTTCGTGGACAAAAATTATTCCAAAATGGGTTTTGGTGATTTAAAATCTGAATCCGGTATCAAATCTTTGAATGATTACCTCGCCAAACGTAGTTATATCGAAGGGTATGCTTTATTATTATTATTATTATTTTCTCTTTGTAAGTGCCCACGTGTCTTATCTGCGAATTAATAGTTTGAAAATTTAACTTCTAGCATTAAGAAACTTGGATCAAGAGCAGAAATGTATTGAACATTTTCTATAAATGTAATTTACTTTCTTAAAAATAATTCTAATCGCTAGTTCGAATTCATTTGTTTTACTAAGTTGAACATGCTTAAAAAAAATTTAACTGTAACGCATGTAGCATGTAGAGAATTAATTTTATGATCAATTCCTATAAAACTTGAATTGTGAATAAATGTACATTATAATGAGTATTAAAGCTTCACTCATTTGAGTTAAAAGCGTAAGCCTTAAAGCTGCATGCACAGGGGATTAAAAACTACTGTATTTTTGATATATCGATTCATTTTGCGTTTGGCCAGTAATTTTATCTTTATTCCCAATCTTAAATAATTGTTTTTTTTGTTTCGATTACAGGCTCCGAAAACGATTTAAAAATAATTAAAAAATGTTCGTAGTTTTATTTACTTTTTTCCTCAATGTTTTTCAGAGTCTAAAATGTTCTAAACTTTTAAGAACATTTTATTTTTGTCACTATTTTGGTGGTACCGAAATTTTTTACCAAAAAAATAGCATAAAAGGAAAGAAAAAACGCAAACCCTTTTTTGAAAAAAACTTATTAAAATTCTGAATTATCTGATTTAAATGACATCTTCAATTCATTAATGAGTATATACCAAATAAATTTTAGAAAACTGGAATTTTTTTTTGTTTGTCAGTTACCCGATGTTTGCACAATTTGATTTTAAGGAAACTTTCTTTCAGATTTGAAAAGAAAAATGTCGAAAAATACTCCCCCCTCCCGTGAGATTTTGAAATTCTGGTTGCCAATGACAGATACATTTTATAAAAATGTTTGAAAGGTTCTTAAAAAAAATGTAAACTTTTAATGCTATTTTCATATCAAATTATTGTTGTATGGAAGATCAAATATGAAATAATTCTGAATTATCTTTTTGGTTAAATTTGGAGATTGTGCCGTCACCTACTTTGGATAAAATAGAATCTTTTGACATGATTTTTAAAGTGGCAAGTGGAGTCAATCAATTCAATTTCAATGTCTTCAGTTTTCTCCAGGTTATATTTTTTTTTATCATATAGTAGTATTTTCTTTTGTCGAAATTTTCTTAAAATATTTAATCTTGTGTAATTATTTTATAAGATCAAATATTTATTAAAAAAAATCAGTCTATAGAACAAAAAAATATTTGATTCCTAAAAAAACTGATTGCTTAAGTAAAGTTCAAAATAATTTTATTTTTAAACAAACGTTTTAAATTAAAACAAATTGAATAATAAAATAAAGCAAATAATTATTGTGCAAACTTTGTAAAGAGCATGATTAGTTACAAAATAAAAAAAAAAATGCTCCTTTGTAGATTTTTTGGTAAATAATCATGCTTTTTACAAAGTTCACACGCACGAACTTCGTAATGAACATGATTATTTACAAAAAATAAATTTACGAAATAAAAAAAGAGACAAGAAATAATTAATGCGCATTAAGTATTTATTTCCTTTTTAGCATTTTTTTTTTTACTTTGTAAATATTCATGCTCTTTTATAAAGTTTGCGCAATAATGTTTGTTTTTTTATATATATATCTTTAACTCAAAAAAAATAGTTTTATTTAATTCGTTTCTTTTAATTTAACCCTTAAAAACACACACACACTTATTGCTTTTCTACAGAAAAGTGCGCAGTAATTTAGACACGCGCAAAATATTCTGCAGTGAATGTAGTCAGTATGGCGGATGGCTGAACGCGACTGAGTACGAACTTTTATTGTCGATAACTCCAAAACGGTAGATTTTATCAATTTTTTTTCGAATTAAACATGTAAATCTACATCTAAATACGATTCCATAAATTTCTATTAAAAAATACTTTTAGCGCTGGGCTTAAAAAGCAAATATCTTTAAGAGGAAAGTCAAAGGATTTTTAATTAAGTTTTATATACATACTTTTTTACGTCGGAAATTTTTTTTTAAAATCCGGGGTGCCTCTAGATTTTAGCGTTGAAAGACATTGATTTGGGATTTTCTGCAAAAATCAAATAATTGTCTGATTTTAATGAAATTTTCAGGACAATCACAAATGAAATTCTTCTAGAAAATCTTACGGTAAATTTGCTTTTTTAATCCTCTCTAAATAACTATTGAAATTTTCCAAACTCGTCATATTTCCGTGTAAATGTACATGCTGAACTCGAAATAACAAATTATAATAAAACCTACAGTTTTTTTGGAGTTATTGACAAGAAAAATTCGGACTAAGTCGCGGTCATTCGTCCGCCATTACCGGATTTGTGTAACTGCAGGTCACTTCCGTCGCGCAATCAAAACATTTGGGGGAAATTTATTTAAATTTTTTACAGAAAACCTTGTTGAGATTTTTAAAAAAGATGCCAAACTTGATAAAAACAATTTTTGGCGTCCTTTTTTATCATGTTATTTTTATTATCATGTTTTGTTTATTCGTGTTATTTCATTATTGAGAAGAAACACTAAAGTATTTTTTAAAATTTTTTAATCATTCTTAGCATGTCCTAAATTTTAGTTAAAAATCTTGTTTACGAAATATCGAACAAAAACTCGGTATCAGCGTTTAAAAATACGTTTTTCAAAATTTATTAAAAGAAAATTAGAAAACTTAAAGTTTACTTAAAATATTTTGAAAGAAACTTTTACTTTCTTTCTTTGTAGAAAAATGTTGTTTAATTAAAATAAAACTAAAAGGGAGCCGATCTTAATATCGCCGGCGATTGACAAGTGCTAAATTGATGACGTTTAAATTACTAACAGCTGAAGTCATATTTCGAGTTCTCATACAGAAGGACAGAATGGACATATTTTTATTTTATTTTTATTTTTTTAAGTGGACTTGCTTAATTAGTACCTTGTAATAATTAAAGTAGGCATGTCCCAGGTAACGCTAAAAAAGTGGTATACCCTGGAGAAAAAAGGTCCCCAAATTGAAAGAAAAAAATGTAAGGTGTAAATGTTTGTTAAAATTAAAGAGGGAAGACCAAGGTATTTTTTAATTATTTTAAAAAAATTTTTTTTTTAATTTGCAGCATTTTTTAAATTTAGGTTGAAAATCTTTTTTTTTTTTTTTTTTTTTTTTATTAGGTCATATTAACATTACTTGTTTTTCACTGTTTTCAGTTGCAAAAAACACATTGATTTGGAAAATCTTGCAAAAATCAAGTACTTGTTGGATTTTAATGAAACTTTCAGAACTTATTCACAAATGAATGAAATTATTTTAGAAATGTTTGTCTTTTTGAAAGTCATGATATAAAAATTTTTTTTTATATCTGTTACACCCCCCCGAACTTAATTTTATGAAAACTTCAAAAATTAATTTTCAAAGCCTGATATTTTTTTTTTTCAATTAAATGCACAAGACTCTGAAGATTCTAAATCATCGATTTTTTTTTTTTTTTTTTTTTTTTTTGGTAAAAAAAAAATTTTGCAAAATTGTCCAAACTTTTAACTCAATTGTAAAAAATAAAAAAACCCAATAAAAACTGAGACAATATTTAATTTAAAAAACTTTTTATGACTTTTCTGAATAACATATACTAAGGTAATTCTTATCTGAAAAAAAAAAAAAAATTTTGATGAAAAATGAATTTTTACAATAATTTTTTTTTTTTTTCTATTTTAAATACACAATATGACAAAATGTTGTTATATATTTTAAAATTAAGTTTCTTTATAAAGCCTTATGGAAATGACATTATGTTCTCTACTTCTTATAGATCATAAATTTGAAAGCTTATTAAAATCTGACAACCGTGAATATTTTTAAAATAATTTTTTAATATTCCAAAATTGTATTTAAAATCGTCTCCAACGAAAGTATGGATGCACAACTTTGAAATAACGTCACGTGAGGTAGAGTTGTTTCCCTAGATAGAAGCAAGTTTTTTTTACTTCAGAAATTACTTTGCATTCATTCAGTTAACAACAAAGCAAAATTTGAAATCGATTGCATAGCATTTCAATATTAATTTTGTTAATAAATAAAATATGTATAACTCAATTTAAAAAAAAATGTTGTTACTGTTTCATTTTTACTTGTAAAATTTGATTTTTTTCACAATTTAAATGTTATTTTCAGTGCAGAAATTTTTCTTCAAACGTAAGGTTAAAAAAAAAAAAAAAAAGTTTTTTTTTTTTTAATTTACTAACTAGGTTCACTTAAAATTAGAACGAATTACATCACTTCTGCGCTACCGTATGATAAATTCCCTTGACGTAAGTTGTCAATATATTGACACCCATCAATTAACACCCTTCAATCACCATGGTTGGAAATAAAAAATTTTCTGCTAAAAAAGTAAGTAATGTTTCTTTCAAATTACATTAAGTATACTTTAATCATTCTAAATTTCCTAAGATAAAAAAAAAAAAAGGTGTAATTGAATTTTAATCGATTTTTGAACTAATTTTTTTTTTTTTTTTTTTTTGTTTACAAATTCGGCCAGAAATGGCCGATAAATCGAATTTACTAGTTTTTTTTATTCAAGAAAAACGAATTTTTAAAAAAAATTTTAAAATTTATAGGAAGGATTAAAAATCTGAAAAAATATTCAAAAAATACTTTGGTCTTCCCTCTTTAATTTTAACATAAACATTTACACGTTAAAATTTTTTTTATCGATTTGGGTACCTTTTTTCTCCAGGGTATACCACTTTTTTAGCGTTACCTGGGACAAGCCTAAATTAAAGTAAAAAAAAAAACTAATTTAGTTTTTCATTACAATTTTCTTTTCTTTTTTTTTTAGTACCGTAGCTTTCACCATAAGTTTGATACTATCTGGAGAAATTATAAATACTATAAAAAAAAAAAAAAAAAATAATTAAGATACAAGTGCTGCACTGCTGTTTGAGGGCCCATATAGACCCCTTTTAGATAAAGTCAATTCAGATCTATTATAAAAAATTTATATCCCCCAGTAAAAATAATCAAACATAAAGTAGGCTTGTCCCTGGTAATGCTAAAAGTGGTATACCCTGGAGAAAAAAGTCCCCCAAAAATGGATAAAAAAAATTTTAACGTGTAAATGTTTGTTAAAATTAGAGAGGGAAGACCAAAGTATTTTTTGAATATTTATTTATTTATTTTTTTTTTTTTTTTTTTTTTATTTTTTAATCCTTCCTATAAATTTTAAAAATTTTATTTAAAAATCTTGTTTTTCTTGAATAAAAAAAAAATTTAGTAAATTCGATTTTCGTATCGACCATTTCCAAAAGTTTGTAAACAAAAATCAAAATTAGTTCAAAAATCAATTAAAATTCAGTTTACATTTTTTTTTTTTTTTTTTTGTTAGGAAATTTAGAATGATTAAAGTATACTTAAATGTAATTTGAAAGAAACATTACTCTTTTTCTAGCAAAAATTTTTTTAGAGATATTTCAACCGTAGTGCTTGCCTATGTACGTGATTGAGAGGTGTTAATTGATATACATGTGAAAAAACTTTACAAGGGAATTTATCATTTCAAGGAGTGATGTAATTTTTTATTTTTAAGTGAACCATGTTAGTAAATTAAAAAAAAAAATTCACTTTCAAATTTTTTAACCTTACGTTTGAGGGAAAAATTTCTGAAGTAAAAAGAACTTTTCTTCTATCAAGAGAAACAAGTCTACCTCATGTGACATTATTCCAAAGCTGTGCATCCATAGATTTTCGTTGGAGACGATTTAAAAATACAATTTTGGTATATTTAAAAAATTATTCAACGTTTGTCAGATTTTAATATTCTTTCAAATTTATGATCTTCAAAAAAGTAGACAAAAAAATGTCATTTCCATAAGGTTGCATAAAGAAACTTAATTTTAAAATATATAACTTTTTTGTGACTTTTGTCATTGTGTATTTAAAATAGAAAAAAAAGAAAATTATTGTAAAAATTCATTTTTTATCAAAAAATTTTTTTTTTTTTTTTTTCTTCAGATAAGAATTACCTTAGTATATGTTATTCAGAAAAGTCATAAAAAGCTTTATTAACTAAATATTGTCTTAGTTTTATTGGGTTTTGTATGTTTACAATTGAGGTAAAAGTTTGGACAATTTTGCACATTTTTTTTTTTACCAAAAAAAATCGATGCTTTAGAATCTTCTGAGTCTTGTGCATTTAAAAAAAAAAAAAAAATCCAGGTTGCAAAAATAAATTTTTGAAGTTTTCATGAAATTAAGTTCGAGAGGTGTAACATATATAAAAAAAATATTTATACCATGACTTTCAAAAGACAAACATTTCTAAAATAATTTCATTCATTTGTGAATAAGTTCTGAAAGTTTCATTAAAATCCAACAAGTCTTTGATTTTTGCAAGATTTTCCAAATTAATGTTTTTTTTTTTTTTTTTTTTTTTTTAACTGAAAACTGGAAAAAAAACTAATGCTAATTAATATTACCTAATTTTTGACCTAAAAAAAAAAATTTTTCAACCTAAATTTAAAATATGCTGCAAATGAGAAAAAATTTTTTTAAAATAATTAAAAAATACCTTGGTCTTCCCTCTTTAATTTTAACATAATCATTTACACGTTAAAATTTTTTTTTTATCAATTTGGGGACCTTTTTCTCCAGGGTATACCACTTTTTTAGCGTTACCTGGGACAAGCCTAAGTAAAAGTCACAGCCTATTTTCTCTGAAAAAAATGGATTTTCATATGTTTATTGGGGTAAAATGAAAAGAATGATTTATCATCTGAACAAAATATCGAGGAAAGTTTGAACTCCATGAAACTAGGTATTTTCTGAAAGCAAACAATATGATCTTTCATTTAATAATAATGAAAATATAATGCTGCACACATACTTTGATCTTTCCTTTCAATAACAACATAAGCATTTAGATGCTAAAATTTTGTTTTCGTGAAGTTTGGTGTCTTTTTCCTCTCTCTCTCTCTCTCCTTTTTTTTTTACTCATTCTTAGCATGTTGATGTCAGCCATTTTCTTTTAAATTTGTAAACTAAGTTAAAATCCTAGTTTAAAATTCTTCCAAAAATCAATTATACGTTTTTCAAAATTTATTTGAAAATTAACAAATTTAAAGATTATTTAATATATTTTGAAAAAAAACTTTTCTTTTGAAGAAAAATGTTGTTTAAAATAAAAAGGAGGCGATCTTAACATCATTGGCTATTGACAAGTGATAAATGATTGCTATCATCACATGACAGCTAACGTTAGATTTGAGTTATCATACGGAAGGACATAATTGACGTAACATTTTTTTTTTGCATGAACCAGGTTATGTAGTACCTCATAATTATTAAAGTAAAAAAAAAACAAACTTTCAGCCTTCCAATTTCTTTTATTTATTTATTTTTTTTATTACTGTAGCTTACACCATAAGTTTGTTGATTCTATCTGTAGAAATTATAAATACTATGAATAAATTAAAATAAAAGTGCTGTACAGCTTTTTGGGGGCAACTATAGCCCCCTAAAGTCAATACAGATAAGCTATGATAAAACATTTCTATCCCAAGTAAAAATACTTGGGATAGAAATGTTTTATCACAAACATATCAAAAGCTATTTTGTTAAACCACAGCAAATTTGAACTGAAAAAAAACTTTTTTTTGAAAAATGACTTTTTGTCATCATCTGAACAAAAATATCATAAAATTTTTTTTGATCTTTAAAACCCCATGAAACTAGGTATGAAAACAAAAGAATGGATTGTTTTTTTTTTTTTTTTTTTTTTTTTTTTAATCAGTGATAAGGAAGAGTGTTGAAATTAAGCCAAAATTGACTTTGACATTGCTGGGTCAAAGGCCAGCTAGCCGACAATACAAAGCTGTCATCATTTTGTAAAAAAAAAAAAAAATTTTTTTTTTTTTTTTTTTTTTTTTATCTATGTTGGAACAATGGCTTGATGTATTTTTTGTTTTTTAACACCTTTTGAGCAGGGTGATGACAACAACACTTAAGGATAGAACTGAAAACAGTTTGTTTGAAATAAGAAAATCATATAAAATTGAAATAAAGACGACTTGCTGAAAACTGTAAAACTTTAAAAAAACTGAAATTGCAATGAAATATGTAAATGAAATAAATGGTACTTTTAAAAATGTAGTAATGTTGGAGAAAATGGCTTAGGATGATGTTCAAATTTTTTTAATGAGTAAAAAAAACGCTAATTCAAAAATTGAAATTAAATAATGTATTTGTTTTATTGAATTGTTACATTTCAGAGCTGATTTTCAGGTACATGGGGTTCAATTTAAAAAAATGCTTTTAACTATTGTAATCACTAAACCCAATGCGATCGAATTTCTAGCATTTTCATAAAATTAGTTATGGCGGAGGGGTAATAAATATAAAAAAATTTCTGCCATGACTTTAATAAAAAACATTTATAATTTAGATCATCTGTGAATAGTTTCTGAAAGTTTCATTAACATCCGACAATTATTTTTATTTTTGCAAGATTTTCCAAATTAATGTGTCATACAAAACAAAAAAAAAAAAAAACGTGCTAAAAATTGTATGTTATTTACTAGTTCCGTTTGGTACAAAGAGAAACAAGGTTTTTATAATCAAAATATAGAATGTTCTAAAAAGAAGGAAAAATTTTTAAAAATAATTAAAAAAAAAAAAAAAAAAAATTTTGATCTTTCCTCTTCATAATCATTTAGATGATAGTTTTATCGTAAAGTTTGGTGTCTTTTTCATCAGACTATGCTTTTTTTTTTTTTTTTTTTTTTTTTTTAGTGATTTCGTAGAAGTACCTACCCTAAACCTGTATGTTTAAAAAAAAAAAAAAAAAAAAAAAAGGTTTTATTGTAGTATTTAAATTTTTTTTTTGCGACAGTGGCAAACTAGAGAAAAAAGGTGTTTTAATTTTGTGCTTTTTTGAGGTAAGCAGATATTGATTTTAAAAATTTTTTTTAAAAATTCATCTAAGGTCATATTCAGAAATGAATGAAATTTTGGGAATTTTTACTTTTAGAAAATATTTTTTTTTTTTTTTTTTTTTTTTTTTTGTAAAACTGTTACCCATTTCATCAAATCTGCTCAGCCTTGTAAAATAAAAAAAATGAAAAAAAAACTTACATTTAATTAAAGTTCTTAATTGATTTTTTTGTAAATAAGTTATAAGAACATTGTCTGAAAAAATAAAAAAATTTTTCGATGAATAAGGGATTTTTACAAGAGTTTTTTTTTTTTTTTTTTTTTTTTTCATTTTTTAAATAGTTCAAAAATTGTTTAAAATTCTTCATCGCTTTCAAGAATGCTATTTGATATCAGGTGAAAAGTAAGTTTACGAATCAAACTTTGAAAAGCTCCTAAGAACCCGACTATTTTAATTTGTAGTAAAAAAAAAAACAAAAAAACGTTCTTAATTTCTATCTATAGCTGACATAATCCTTAAAAAGGTCACATGATTTAAGTGTTTGATGCACTGCAATTAACTTTTAATTCAGTTCTGTTTCATCATTAACATTTCTGAAAATCATCCCTTTAAAATATCAAAAAGTTTAATTTCCTTAATTGCTATTTCACTAAATATTTTTATTTTATGTATTTATTTTAGTTTGGGTCATACTTCAATCAATTTATTTTTTGTTTAAGGTAGTAAACTTAAGAACCTAGAAACGAAATGCAAATTTCATAAAGCTTCTTAAAAACTTAACTAAAAGTCAGTAAAATATTAAATAATTGCTGAAAATATGTTAATTTGTAAAAATTACTATGTAGTTAAAAACTAAAACAAAATGTATTCACTTAGTTTTTGTAAATATGTAATTTCTGGTCATTCATAAGAGCTGTCATCACCTTAAATGCTTCTCCATAAATCAATAAAGAGCAAAGAAAGGAATCCATCATTAAATGCTTGTATATTATTTTTTTTTTTTTATCCTATAAATAAGAAATATTTATTTCAAATCAGATTAATTTAACTTTTAAATGTTCTAATTTTACTCATCGTGTCAAATCTATAATTTAATTTTTAAAGAATCTAAAACCCAATAACAGTGTTTACAAATTTCTTAAGATTAAGAAAATGGCTGCTTCCAAGAAAATTTTAAATCCAGCAATTATTTGACATTCCAATCTACATAATTTCTATCTGAAATACACTGGAATATTTTACTTACTTGAAATAATGAATTTGATCAATTAAAGCTAAAATGAAATCTTCAAGAATGCTTTTTAATTTTAAACCTTGGGTATCAAATTTATGCCGAAAAATTGGAGGTACCTACTGTAATAGAAGTGGCTGTTTTGTTAATTTTTTTTTTTTTTTTTTTTTAATGGACAGAGAAAAAAAAACTTAATATGATGAGGGAAAACAAATCAGGAACAGCTTCAAGGAAAAATTGAAATGGAAAAAAATAATTTATATCTAAAATGCATCAGAATATTTTGCTTACTGGAAATAATTTTTTCATTTAGCTTTCAATTAAAGCTAAAATGAAATCTTCACGAATGCTTCTTTTTTTACTTGGATAGAATAAGTAAGTAAAGTGAGCATCATTGAATAGTGAAACAAAATCTTTTATTTTTTTAATTTATTTATTTTTTTTTGTGGAAGTCTGAAGTAAAGCAGTATTAGATTTATTGTGGTTTACTTCTACACTTTCCTACAGTAAAAAGGCAAATCCTGAGATCTGACTTGAGTTGTGGTCACTGTCTTCGTTCCTTGCCTTACAACTTTTAAATTGCAATAGTGGAATGAAACATATTCACTTAGCCTTTCATTATTAAATCTTTGTATCTTTACAAAGATTTTGTTTTTAATTAAGATCATTTAGAATTACAGTTACTATTTCCAGTAAGCAAAATACAACTAGAAATTATATTGATTAAAATCTCAACATATTCCTTACTTTCAGAAATTGTTTAAATTCAGCCATTTTTTAAGATTTGTAAACAAAACTTAATTCTTGGTTTTAAAAATCTTCCAAAAACTATCTGAAACTTTATTTGAGAAATATTAGCTAATTTAAAGTTTAATCTGTTTTTAAAAAATTTTTTTTACTTTTTTTTTTAAAGTTTAAGTACAATAAAAAAATTGTAATTATTATTTCAGCCATTGACGAACAAATGAAGATTTTTAACCAAAATTTCAAACATGCGAGAAAAGAATTTGTCTATTTCTGAGTTAAGGTATTATGCACACTGTTTACATTATTCGGCCTATTGTCCTTATCTTTGTTGCCATATTTATTACGTTTCAGCCGTTGTACGCTCCAGCTTTCTTTAATATGGTTGGAATGTCGAACTGAACCCTTTATTTTGCTCACTGGAGTAGACTATTTGTCCCATGTGCCATGCTTAATAAGTTATCTCCTGTTAATTCCCCTCTCCAAGTTCTCCACCGCCTTAACTGGGTATTGAACTTACACTCTTTGGGTCCTGTCACTGGATCTAACTAACGCCTTTGTCCACTGTGTCATGAGTCCTTGAGTACATCTGCGTATGAATTTCTGGGTATTCTAAACCTAATGTCATCAGCAACCATTTTTTTACCAGTGCTCATATTGCAATTTTTTGCTGTTATCATTGCATTTTTACCAGGATTCCTATTGCATTTTTTGTTGTTATTTTAATTTTCTCTGGCTTCCTTATTACTGGTACAAAATATTCATTTTTTATGCTTGGTTGGCTCAGGAGATTTTTTGTGGCAAAAGCATATGTGCTGATAACTTAAGTTTATGAATTTTCCAATGGAGTTCTTTGTCTATGATCTCATCCTGAGCCCACAAAGGGTAGTAATCACCCCTTTTCTCTCCATATGCGGTCAGCCACACCTGATTTTTCCACTTTCCCTTGTGTTACAGCTTTCTAGTGTTCTTGAAGCCTTACCATAAGGCCTGTCTCCCCTTTATATTTCTTTCCGCAGCTGCATGGATAGCGTACACACAGTCTTTGGATTCATACGAATCTATCCTAAAAGTCTTGTTGGTATTAAATAACCCATTGAAGTTGATATGTCATAAAACAAAAACCAAACCAATGTGCTTGTCTTCATAAGAATACTACTAAATATGAAAAACCCTAAAAACCTTTTAATAATTTAAAGGTTCCTTTCAGCAAAATTTTAGTTTTAAGAGAATTATCTAAAATTTTATACATGCATGCATACGTATGTATGCATATATACAGACATACATGAATGAATTTTAAATGTTTTCACATTTTGATTGAAAAATATGAACAGAAAATTTAAGATAGTTTAAAAAATGTCTTGAACTTCAAGTAAGTATCCTAGAAATATTTCAAAGTAAAATTAAATATTGGCAACATTTGGGAAAATATTACTCATTTTTACACTTAAAATATATCAAAAAATATATTTGAATGCAGCAAGGTATATTCCACTTGTCAAGTCCATGCGCCAAACAGTCTAGCTTGCAACCTCCATATTAAAAAAAAAAAAAAAAACTGCCTCAAATTTAAATATATATTGCCAAAGCTACCAGGATATAGAAATTGGAGTTTTTTTTTTTTTTTTTTTTTTTTAAATCACTTTTAACCTTATACAACCAGTAATTTAGAATATATTTATTTTGTTTCTTTATGAAAATAAATAGAATACATGTATATATTTATGTTAATAAGAATATGAAATATTAAAAATAATAAAATGAAGTGATTTTTATACATTGCATTTTCTTAAACTATTTAGCATTTATTCTCTTAATTTTCTTTAAATTTTTCTTAAAATCTTGTCTAATCTGAACCTATCTCTTTTCTGTAGAGAATACTGGGTGCTACTATAACATATCTACTACTCATTTTTTACTATGATATATTTACCAACTGTTGGAAGTATGAAATATAAAAAAAAAAAGTAAAAACATTAAGAGCATAAAGCAGTTTGTAGTGTAAAATTTATATCAGTTATAGTATTAGGTGACTTTCCAATAAAAGTTACTGTAGAACTCATCAGGATTTTGTGAAACAAATAATACATTAATTCTAAAATTTCACACTTTGTAATGGTATTACATAAATACCTTCTTTATGAATTAGATATATACCCCACATTTTACATAAAATAACACTATGTAGTTTAAGGAATTGTTGTAGACTAGAAAAATTTTTGTAGCCTAGTATATGCACTGATTCCTTCAGTTTTCATATTTTCTAGTGATGTTCTACCTATAATTAAAATTCACTTGCTAATGTCCCAAGTTAGTAAAAGTGTTGGTTGATTAATCCAGAAGTAACTTTACATTGTATGTGGAATTACACAATGGACTAAATAATTCCAACAAATATCACTTGAAGAACACCAATTTACAACAGCTGAAATGTTGAATATAGCAATAAAGATGGAAGACAACTGTCTGAACAAGGTAAATGTTAAAATACCTCATCTCAAAAATATACCGTTTGATCAGTGTTTACAGTGTGGCTTGACTGTAAACCAATCGATATTCAGTGCTACAATAGTATATCGACTGAGGCATTTGTGACCTACCGTAAATGATAATGCACTCTACCAAACAACCCATTGACAGTCTACAGCAATTAATTCCCCAAACTACATAGTGTTATTTTAACCTAAAGAGTGGGGTATTTATCTAATTTGTATTCATAAATAAGGTATTTATGTAATACCATTACAAAATGTGTGAAATTTTAGAATTAGTGTATTATTTGTTTCACAAAATCCTGATGTGTACAGACAAGCCTAGAAATGAATATAATATGGGAACAATAACAAATTATGAGCTCTGTTTTTAGAGAAGAAGAAAAAATTCACTCATGTCCCTAAGGACATGATTGATTGATCTTAGAGTTGTGAGTTCAATAACTGGCAGTGTTATCAAGGGGAATTAACTTAAATTTTTTTTTTTTTATTCTTTGTTTTTCATACTAAATGACTAATGTCTATTGTTGGCTTTTTTTACCTTTCTTTAATTTTATATTTCATTGACTAAATTTATAAATGAAAACTTGACTATTAGTATCCTAAACTTTTTTTTTTTTTTTATGTAGGCATATAGCACAGCTGTTTAAAACATTTGTTTTTGTCATATGGGAAAATTCAGCATGGTGCCAGAATGAAATATTTGGAGAAAATTTCTATATTCCTGTCAGTAACATTAAATTCATGGAATGCAAAGTTCTCAAAGCAAACCTGTGCCAAACTGGTTTTCCTGAATCTTTGATGGCCTGGCTGTCTGAAAATGACATGATGAAAGAATGGAAACTGACCATGGAAAACAATTATGTTAAACAAGTTTTCGATCAATCCATTTTCGGACCATGTTATTGGAATCCAGATGGCTATTATTTGCACATGGAATTATTCACTAGTAATTAATCTTCAATTTGGCTGTGAAAAAGGTCACCCAGGAGTTAGTATTAAGAAAATATGGCCAATTTTCTGAGAAAAATACTTTTTTTTTTCAAACTTCAATCCTTCCTCTTTAAGTTGGTGTTAACATTTTTTTAATAAAAATGACCCGACAATAGGAAATACAAAGAACATGCAGCAAATAAGTATTGTCTGCTAGTGTTTTTGTTGCCTGGGCCAGCAACCCTCGAAATAAAAGTACAATTGTGTATTTGGGGGATTTTTTTTAATTAAAACTGGGAATATGTTAAAAGACAAAAAACCTGGACACATTACTTCTTTTTCTTCTAAATCGAAATAACTTTGAAATCTTTTTATGATATAAAAGAGTTAACATTTTGATGTCTATCCTTAAAAATGAAAAAAATTAATTGAAAAAAATCTTTTTCTTACAGCAATAGCATCTTTAATGACTTATTTACGAAAGCAATTAAAAGCTTTTCTAATTAAATGTCTTAGTTTTATAGCTTTTTTTTTTT
Source organism: Acanthosepion pharaonis (assembly GCA_903632075.3). Taxonomy (NCBI): domain Eukaryota; kingdom Metazoa; phylum Mollusca; class Cephalopoda; order Sepiida; family Sepiidae; genus Acanthosepion; species Acanthosepion pharaonis. The sequence goes on from CAHIKZ030003208.1 coordinate 75,666, forward strand.
TTTTTTTTTTTTTTTTTTAACTATTTAGAGCAGGAGTCCTACTTTTTTAACTAAAAAGTTTGGGCATACAATTTAATTTCATGAAATTAAGTTGGGTGTAACATATGGGGGTAGGGGTTTCTAAAATAATTTCATTCATTTGTGAATAAGTTCTGAAATAGCAACAATTAATTGATTTTTGCAAGAATTTTTAAATGTTTTTCACTAGAAAAAAAAAACTTCATTGTAAAATTACTTGTCATTGATGTGTGAGAAAAAAAAACAAACAGTATTTTTAACCAAAATTTTGGATGTTAGAAAGGCTTCAAAAATTTAAACTATAATTAAAAAATACTTCAGTCTTTCCTTTTAATAATAACATTTTGATAAGACATTAACGTTTTGGTCCTTATTTTAATCCCCAAAATTAGTTAATTAGTAAATATAAAATTTTAATGGGCATTTTTAGAATTACAATATTTTATGTACATGAATGAGATTTATAAAAGATAAATTATAAATGTATACATATACACATTCAGGGATGAGTTTAGCATAAGGTAGAGGGCAGGCAAAAATTACCTTGGTGTGCCCTCTAGAAATGGCAATTTTTTTAGAATTTGCAAGAAGTAATATTAACATAAAATCTTTAAAAAAAAAAATTTGAAAAATAAACAAAAAAGCTTTGACAAATAATGTGACTACAATTATTAAGTGTTACATTTTCAAAAAAGAGATAAACGTTATTAGCTTAGAATATGTTGTGGAAAGAACAAGATTTTATATTACTGTATAAAAATATAAAGCTTTTTTGCTTTTTACACTATAAATATGTCAAACTGATTCATGACTTTTAAACATAGTTTTCTTTCCTTTTTGAGAGGACCAGTATTAAGTATTGCTGTTTTTAAAATTTCATTTCTGGTAGACATAAATGTTGCAAGATTGAAATAAACTGGTAACATTTGAAGTTCCTTTTATATGCCTCTTTTCTTTGAAAATATATCTGCATAGGGTCCTAGTAAAAAAAAATTTTCTTGGAAAATCCCCAGGATTGTCTTAAAAACATAACCTTTTTGTGTTTTTTGTGGTGCTATGCTCTAAACTCATCCTTGCACACTTTAAAATTACAGTACTTTTTCATTTTTTAATGCACAATTTTTTTTTTTTTTTATATATTTATTTTTTATATAAAAAACACTTTAAGTTGGTTATATAAATCAGCCAACTTTTTTTACAAGCAAATATTAAAGATGATTCAAAAGATTTTATAAAGTTAAGTGAATTTCAATAGTATTTCATCCATGGAAGATCAGGACAGCCTAATGTAAAAACTTCATCTGTGAGATATAGACAGATATTGGCATTTTCAACTTAAGATAGAAATTTCTTTTGACAAAAATGACCTCAAATTTTGTTTTGAACCCACCAAATAGATGAGCATCCTCTTTTCTTTAAGATGAAACAAATTTTGATGTGCAATAGAACACACAACTCTGAGCACAACAAACTGCAAAACATAAAGTTCAGAAAAGGTGCCTGTCACTGAAACATGACCTCATTTAAAGAGACCTGGAATAAAAACTAATTATTACACAACAGAAGGAATTGTACCCTTTTATAAAGAAAATATAAACTTTTCTTTACTAATTTTATCAAAATAACTTAAAAAATACTTGATATTGCCAGTTGAACTTATAAATTTCACTATTTTGACCCATTTTTCACACTGTAAACTAAACCAGTTTGGGATGCCTAATTGAAGTTGAAAATTTAATGAAATATTGATTTTATTACTATGTGATGTCAATATTCATTATATTGTTCTTTATTTAATTTTAGCTATGAGCCATCCCAGGCTGATTCTGTTGTGTTCTCTTGTTTATCTGGACCACCTGATGTAAATATGTTCCATGTTAGACGTTGGTATAATCATATAGCATCTTATGGTGCTGAAACTGCAAAGTAAGTACAAATCTATGGTTAGACATACTCCAATTAATGTATTCACTACTGTGAGTGATTTGTATAGATAATATTCAGTAATTTTTCATAAGCCATTTTTATATATATATATATATATATACACACACACACACACACACACACACACACACACACAGACTGTATCACAGCTTCTCAGTGTGGCTATACATCTGATTGCTTCAGGCTGGGACTGAAACCCAACTGATTTGGTATCAGTCAGAGATATATATATATGTGTGTGTGTGAGGTGAATTAAGTAATTCAAAAAACAAAATACACCTAAAGGTCATTAATATTTGACATTTTGATATTTATTCATTTATATCTTCAGTTCATTTTCTTGCTTGTGAATCAAATTGTCTTTATTATTATTATATATGCTGTTAATCATATACACTTGCTTGCTCACTCACTCTTATAACTATAACACTTTAGCATTCAACATGCCCAAACCTGCCTACATAACTATTGTCTCAATGTCTAACCCACACCATGTATACTGTGTCATAATGACATCGCAAATAATGCAGGAAGTCGCACAAATAGTGAAACTTTGAGACTCAATATTTAGAGGGCAGGTTTGAGCATTTTGAATGCTAAATGGTTAAACATTGAATTTGGGTCCTAAAATTAGCAATGCTCTGTTTTTACTTTCTTTGTAATTTTAAAAATTACTTCATCTGTAAAGATTCCCAGGTGAAAAAAAAGATGTCAATGCTTATGGAGATGTTACATCTGTTCCGGCCCAATCCTCGGCTCCTGATGAGGATGATGACATTGATTTGTTTGGCTCTGATGATGATGAGGAATGTGAAAAACTAAGGCAGCAGAGATTAGCTGAATATGCTGAGAAGAAAGCAAAAAGTAAGCAAAAAAATCAGAGGTAGGATTTTGCAATTTGTGCTATAGTCTATACATTTCTATAGATTGTCCTTGTCACCACCTCCAAATGATTTTTTTCTTTTTAAACTTCAGAGCCAGCTCTGATTGCCAAAAGCAATATCATTTTGGATGTGAAGCCATGGGATGATGAAACTGACATGCAAAAGATGGAAGAATGTGTACGATCCATTCAAACAGATGGGCTTTTGTGGGGTGCATGTAAGTTTTAAATTTTTTAAATGCAAAGTTATTACTTAAATTGTCATTAATATTAAATGTTAATAAATGCAACACTTGAAGTTTTTTTTTTTTTTTTTTTTTTTTTTTTTGTCTGATCACCGAATGTGGTCTAGCGTTATCTTGATGGAATGTACTTTTTTTTCTGGTATAATGCTTGTAGGCTTATCTGAACCTGATTACAACTGATTAGGGAGTTCAATTCTCACTATACTCATATCATTTAGCCAAAATTAAGCTAAGCAACTAATAATTCTAGAATTATCATTGATTGCTTCTTACAATTGGTACGTTTTTTTTTTTTTTTTTCCTTTCACTTCTAAGCAGTTATTAAGACACAAGGGGTTACTGAGTGAAAGATTGAGAAAACTAAAAATAAAATAGGAATTACGACAGTAATGATTTAACATTGCAGTTTAAATTTCGGGAGATCAAAACTTCCCAATCAGAACATTTGTTATTCAGTGGAGAATTAACTGAAGTTGAGGTGTCAGATCGGGACTGATAACATTGCAGATTCTTTTTTTAATTTTATCAAGAATGTCTAAATACATAGCAGAAACACCAGACCAAATGTTACAGTAATATGCAATTCATGGATGAATAGTCAATTTATAATTGTTTGGTTTTCTAGAAAAAACTAATAAAGTCAATCTCTGGCAATCCCACCATAATAATTAGAATAATCTTGCTTTAATCAAGAGTAGCATTTCAGAAAGTTAAAGGCTTGTTATTGCTCTGCACTCTTACTGTGTTGCTCTGTATTTGAGCACATGACCAATTTTTTTTTTTTATATACTTCTAGCGTGGCCCGTGCTTGATTCAAAAATCGTATGACTCATACAGCAATCGCTATCACTTGACTTAAAATATATTTGCCCTTCCTTGCCTTTAAAGGAGTGCCCTTTGCCGTGCTGATGTTGCTACATGCCTTACTTCTTGCCTATATCACACTGCAAATTTTTTTTCTAAGCTCTATACTAAACATTAAATCTGTTACTTAAAAAAAAAAGAACTACACAAAATGAACACAAAATGATCAGCTTTAAAAAAGGACTCATAACTGGAAAAACCAAATGAAAAAAGAATGTTAACAACAAATACTTTTTCACATTCAACCCAGTTCTGCGGAATCAGAATCAATGTTGAGTTTAAGCAAGTGAATGAGCCAATTGGAGTAAAGTGCCATGCAGATTTAAATTTTTCCCACTTGTGACGAATGCAGTTATTTTTTTTTTTTTTTTTTTGCATGCTAGCTGCTAGTTAACATGTGTGCCAGTCAGCTGTTGGCTCTCACCCTGGACAATAGAATTTTCCTGCCTATTCGTGGCAGCCAACTATTGGCTCTCACTTTGGCCAGTACAAAATGGCTGTAATGGCTACAAATGGACATGAAAAAATCGATTATTTCCACTATCAATGGGAGTTGGGAAATGCAAAGTCGGTCTTAGGCTTCCTGCTAACTTTGTGCATGTAAATTTTGGTGCAAATCCGTTGAAAAAAATTGCGGCTGTACATTGTTACACACACACACATCCTGAATATATATATATATATATATATATATATATATATATATATATATATATATATATATTGAGCACTTTTTTTTTTTATTTTAGATGTTGGGGAGAGCTTTTCCTTTGATTTGGTAGATGCTATTTTCAGTACCCTAATTATTTTATATTCAATGTTTTTGGGTTTTTGTTGTTTTTTAAAGCATTTCAATTCAAGCAAGTCAGAAGTGCCATTATCACACAGGGGTTAAGTGAAAATGAGAGAAAAGTGTGGGTGTAGGGGGGAAGAAAAAAAAAAAAAGAACAGGTATCAATGCAACAAAACATGGTGACTGATGTTGCATTTAGGTTTTTGATGATTGTAGTTATCAGGGAAGCAAGTGAGAGGAATGGAATTCCAATATGGAGAAGTGCGAGGAAAGAAACTGTTAGAAGAGCAGTTACATTTAAATATTTCAACAGTAAAAAGTTAGGACCTAGATGCCAATCTAGTAGTACACTTAAATTCATGTAGTCAGGGCACCAGGAAAAAATGCTCATCAACATTTGTAGAAAAGACAGGGAAGCCACATCACGTCTGTGAGAAAGAGGCTAAAGTCAAGAAGCTAATTCAGTACCGATTACATTACAGATCCTACTTTAGATTTTTTTGAGAATATTGCAGTAGGGGAAAATTTCATGGATAAAACTAACTGTGCAACCAGTAATAAAAATCACAGAAATGCAATCTGTGTTGTTGTTCATTTAATCATCATCATTTAATTTATATATATATATATATATATATATATATATATATATATATATATATATGTGTGTGTGTGTGTAATATATTTAAAGTAATAATAATAGTAATAGACAGATACACACATTCATATATATATCACAGCTGTTTGCAGTTTCCTATAGCCCCACTGAACTTAAATAAAGTCAATTCAGGTTTCTTATGGTAAAAATTTTCTTTCCCAAGTGAAAATCATCACAAAAATAGCAAAAGTCATTTTGTCACAGCTTATTTTCTCTCAAAATATGGGTTTTCATACTTTTTTAGGGGTAAAATATTGAAAAATGACTGTTTTATCATCACCTAAACTAATATCAAGGAAACTTTTGATCTGAACCCCATGAAACTAGGTATTTTCAGAAAGCAAGATATATTCTTTCATTTAAAAGTAAAATTAGCTGGTGTAAATGACTCAAAAATTTTTTCAGTGGGTAAAATGTGAAAAAATAGTGAAAACCTTAGAACAAGTTGTAATAAAACCCACCACTCCCAGATAAAAGCAAAGAGTGGGGGGGTCAATAATTAATAGGGCTTCATACAACCTATGTTTGAACAATGGCTTGATGAGTTTACTTTTTGTTTTGTTTTTAACACCCCATGACCCGGTGGTGACAACAACAACACTTAGCAGCCGACATTTTTTTTTTTTAGCCATATCTTTCTATATTTCCCATCGCCGGTCCATTTAGCCTTTCTTTTTATTCAATGATGTTGATGCCAAATGAAAGAGAAAGGAATGAATTTTGAATGTTATTTTGAAGCGAAAATAAATTTTTTTCATAAAAAAAAAGGGGATTTTTCTCAGAAAATTGGGCATAATTTCTTAATGCTAACTGCCGAGTGACATTTTTCACAGCCAAATCGAAGATTAATTACCAGTGAATAATTCCATGTGCAAAAAATAGCTGTCTGGATTCTATAAGGTCGCCCTAAAAGGTCCAGAAGTTTACTAATTGATCGAAAACCTGTTGCACATAATTGTATTTTTCACGGTCAGTTTCCATTATTTCATCTTGATATTACCATTTTCGGACAGCCAAGTCATCAAGGACTCAGGAAAACACTTTGGCATAGGTTTTCTTTAAGAACTTTACATTCTATGAGGTGTTTAAAATGTTACTAACGAATGAGATTTTTTTTGCTAAATATTTCGTTTACGCGCCATGTTGGATTTTTCCTATATGAAAAAACAAGGGTTTTAAAAATAGATATATATATATATATATATATATATATATATATATATATATATACTTACATAGTTACAAACCTAATATATATTTTTCAGTGTTTGATGCAAAATAAATGTCTATTTTTAAGACTATATAAACTTATTTTTATGATGACATTTAAGTATAAATTCTGGTTCAATAACTGGCTTGTATTTTTTGTACTTAATTATTTTATTTTTTTTCTTCCAGGCATAGTTTGCATCTGTTTTTTATATATATATATATATATATATATATATATATATATATATCACAGCTGTTTGAGGTTTCCTACAGACCCACTGAACTTAAATAAAGTCAATTCAGGTTTCCTATGGTAAAAATTTTCTTTCCCAAGTGAAAATCATCACAAAAATAGCAAAAGTCATTTTGTCACAGCTTATTTTCTCTCAAAATATGGGTTTTCATACTTTTTTAGGGGTAAAATATTGAAAAATGACTGTTTTATCATCACCTAAACTAATATCAAGGAAACTTTTGATCTGAACCCCATGAAACTAGGTATTTTCTGAAAGCAAAAGATATATTCTTTCATTTAAAAGTAAAATTAGCTGGTGTAAATGACTCAAAATTTTTTTTTCAGTGGGTAAAATGTGAAAAAAAAATAGTGAAAATTTTGCATTTTTTTTCTTGTTCTAAACAAATATTTCCCCATTAATGGGAAATTAACCATTTTTTTTTTTTTTTTTTTTTTTTTTTTTTGAAAATCAGAAAGCCTAGATCATAATCAAACTATTTCAGGCATAAAATTGAGAGTTTTGAAGGAAATCAACATTCCTAGGGGTTCAAAAATGCGACAAAAATCCATTGTTAATTTTCAATTATGACTGCCAAGGGTTAAAAAATTGACACCTGGCCATGGAAATCTTTTAGTAAAAGGCAAGAGATTTATCTGCAATTCTAACCACCAGAAACCAAAAGTTGTTTTTTTTTCCTAAAAAATAGTGATAAGGGAAAAATAAACCTAATTGACTTTGACGTCTAGGTCAAAGGCCAGCCAGCCAGCTAGCTAGCAATAAACGGACGGCAAACCTTAGAACAAGTTGTAATAAAAACCCACCACTCCCAGATAAAAGCAAAGGGTGAAAAAAAAAGGGTTCACAATTACTAGGGGCTTCATATAACCTATGTTTGAACAATGGCTTGATAAGTTTTGTTTTGTTTTTAACACCCCGTGACCCGGTGATGACAACAACACTTAGCAGACAACATTGTTTTTTTTCGCCGCATATCTTTTGTATTTCCCATCCTTGGTCCATTTAGCCTTTCTTTTTATTCAATGATGTTCATGCCAAATGAAAGAGAAAGGAATGAATTTTGAATGATGTTATTTTGAAGTTTAAAATAAATATTTTTTTCATAAAAAAAGGGATTTTTCTCAGAAAATTTGCATAATTTCCTAATGCTAACCGCCGAAAGTGACATTTTCCACAGCCAAATCAAGATTAATTACCAGTGAATAATTCCATGTGCAAAAAATAGCTGTCTGGATCCTATAAGGTCGCCCTAAAAGGTCCAGAAGTTTACTAATTGATTGAAAACCTGTTGAAAGCATAATTGTATTTTTCACGGTCAGTTTCCATTATTTCATCTTGATATTATCATTTTCGGACAGCCAAGTCATCAAGGATTCAGGAAAACACTTTGACATAGGTTTTCTTTAAGAACTTTACATTCTATGAGGTGTTTAAAATGTTACTAACGAATGAGATTTTTTGCCGCATATTTCGTTTACACGCCATGTTGGATTTTCCTATATGACAAAAAAAAACAAGGGTTTTAAACAGCTGTGAGATTATATATATATATATATATATATATATATGAATTAAGATCAAATATAGATAGGAATGCAAGAGAATGATAGGATAAGGGACAAATATGAAATCTTTATAAATCTGACATGCTTTGCTTTTATTAACAGTTGAGATGAGATGAGGTTTATTTTCCACGAGGGTTGGCCAGGTGAAGGTGAGAGGGGGAGCACATTGCAGTGTTTACTCGTTCCCCCACGAGAATGAGATGTGACACAAGGTCGGATTAATGTGGGGGACCCGAGCGCGTACACTCGGGCAGGGACAACAATTCCCTTCTCTTGGTGGAAAAAATCGGCTGTGTTTATGTCAGCTGCTGTTAGCATTGTAGCTGGCTTGCAATATCTTTTGGTTGATGACTAAAAATTAACTTTCACATTTTGACTATACACATGGGTTTCATTTGGACACCATGTGTATTTAAATTAGTTTCCGGTTATTATTTTTAGTTAGGACTTGTGTATGTTTAGGTTTCATTTGTTTACTTTTTGTGTATCGTTCTCTGAAAAAAAACGCTGAGTCACGGGAACTTAACGGCATTTGGACGTTTGAGTAGCCGGCAGTAACTTCCAGCCAGGTGTGATACCCTTAACCGTGCTTTCAAATTGATTTCGTGCAAAAACAATTGTTTTTCCAATTTTTGACACTGTCAGAACCACCACCGGGTAACTTTACATAGTCCTGTGAAGTTTTGTTGAAATCTGTTGAAAAATGTAAGAAATACGATCCCATATATAAACGTACATGCGCGCGCACACACACATACACATACAATCTGCGTTTTATAATAAGCAAGATCATCTTTTTTATAAAGCCCATCACTAAAACAAGATTGCAAGTACTTCCAGTGCTACTTAAGTAACCCTTACTGTCTTGCTCTTATTTTATATTGTCTTTGAATTTGTTTCTAATGTGGAAAAGGTGGAATATTTTTCTTTAAAAAAAAAAAAAAAGAGGGGTATATAATTTTAATTTTTTTTTTTTTTTATATTTAAAATATAGCCAAGCTCCTTCCAGTTGGTTATGGTATCAAGAAGCTACAAATTTGCTGTGTTGTTGAAGATGATAAAGTAAGTTCATTTTTCTGTTGAATGAAGAGCTTTTATTTGTTACCAGTTTGTCTAAATTAGTGATCAACTCAATAACATTTTTAATTTTGAGATGAATTAATATTATTCCAAAGGGTTTGCGGGTCATTCAATATCAAAACACCAGCAAAAAGTTGAAATCGCTCCCTCCGACACCAAATTATTTAAAATTTGGCACAAATGTTCCCTTTCATGAGTTAGGAAAGTGTGCCAGATTTTTGCTAGATTTTACTGTTCCAATTTTATGGGAGGGGGGTGTATAATTTTCCTATTTTGCCTCTAAATTGAGGCTGTACAATGTCGTGGTAAACATCAGTATGATAATCAACATACATGATGTTTACCACTTTTTAAAGACAATCTAACTGTACAAAAAGTAATATCTGCAAAATATATTTAAATTATTATTTTTTTTAATTTAATAAAATATATATCTTATTGAATAGTTTAAGAGGTTACTTAGCAAAATATCAACATTTTAGGTCATGGAACATGAGGATGATTGTCTTTAATTATAATCTTTCTTGGAAATCCTGCCCATACGTAGGAAAAAAAACTTTAAACTTGGCAGGGCCATATCTTCTAAAGTAGACTTAAATGGGAGAGAATTTGTAGGCAATAAGAAAATATTGTAAAGAAAAAAAACACATTTATAAAACAGTGTGTTTTTTGTTGCATTGTACATATACTTGCATTTTCATGGTGGCATTTTACAACATATTCATTTTAATTTTTAAGTAACATAGTAAAGATTTTTTTCATGTCTGCATTTTGAGATCACTTATTGTTTCTCAAACTGCAGGCACAAAAACTTTGTTACTTAAAAACTAAAAATGAATACCTTGTCTCTAATACGGCCATAAAAATGCAAATATATGCACTTTATACAAGTCAGTAATGTAACCTGCTTTATGCAAAACTTACTTGAAACTAAACAAATAAGTTAATGAACAACTTAAAAAATTAAACAAATTACAAATGAACACACAAACACTGTAGTGTTGATGTTATAAAAAAGTTTGCATTTGAATCTACAATTGTTTCTACTCACTCTTGAATAATTTGAAATAACTGTTACTGCCTTTTTGAGTAGAAATGCATGAAGCAAATACATCTAAAACACTTTGATAACAACTGTGACCAACTCATCAAAATTTTTTTTTTTTTTTTTTTTTTTAGGTTGGTACAGATTTTCTTGAGGAAGAAATCACCAAATTTGAAGATTATGTTCAATCAGTTGATGTAGCTGCATTTCAGAAGATTTAAGTATTTCTCTTAAACTTTGCATGTAATAAAATAAAAAAAATTAAGAAATCTGAAACGTCACTTCTTTTTCTTCTTTCTTATACAATTCTTCAGTCTGTACCTCAAGTCTAAGCAGAATTAGTAGAAATGTAAGTCTGAAATGGCATATAACCTGTCAAATACATAGGCAGCTAATAAAATTGTCCTTTGTTAGTTTCATGCCGGTTAGCGATAAGAACATCTTAGGAAGACTAGTAAAAATGTATTGACTACACCTTATATTTACATTTGTGTTTCGGTCCAAATTACTTTTCTTTTTTTTCTTTTTTCTTTTCTTTTTTCTTTTTTTTTTTTAAAGAGTTCTTGGCTATAATTATAAGGAGAGCAAGGTTAATTTTTATGGTTACAGTTAAGGTTAGAGTTATCTTTATGGATAGATTTACTACTTGGTGTACAGCAGTTAGGTTTGTTTTAGATATACTGGTGGTGTAAATGGATACCAGCTCTCACTCAAAAAAAAAAAAAAAAATTACAATTCAAAATGTTTCATCTTTAAAGAACCCACAGATCTGTTTAAAAAAAAATCAATAGGCTTTAAAGTCAAAACGTTATCAACTAGTTTTATGACCCCCCCCAAAAAATGTTAGATACTAAAGGACAGCAATCCTTATAAGAAAACATTTGGTATTCATTGACTAACCAGTGTTACTTTCAGTCGGAATTAATCAAATATTTTTATTAAAAACAATTTTTAAGGAAAACACATTCATAAAGTCCAGTAACTTTTATTGCTCTTTCCTGTAAGGCAGCAATTAAAATATTCTTAAATTGAAAATAATATGAACTTGTAACTGTAAAAGTTTGGGAGAAAAGTAAAATGGAAAATATCAAAAACATTACAAGTTAATGAATTTGAACATGCAAATTATGCAGTATGAATGAGGCAGTTAGTAACAATGTAAATGCCATTTTCAAAGTTAGTATATTATTTTCTTTGTCTCAATCTCTAGAATCTGACAAAGTTGGGTGGAAGAACTGTTGAGGCTTGCAATAAGGTTGAAAATATGACTGAAATAATTGTGCCTCTACGCTATTGACATGATACTCACTTACCCAAACTCTGACCAGAGAGTTTAGTAACACACCATTGTAAACGATATATAACATGTCGCTTACAATGCAAGGAGGCCAGTTGGCCAATAGCAGGCATGTATTCATCCACTGTATGTTAGGTAATTTTCTTTAAGACTTTCTTCATTCATCATTGTCAATGGTTTATTATCTTGTCTTCAAGATACTGTGTAAGAATTCACAATCAATAACTTTGGTGTGGCCCTTGTATTATTTTTTTTTCTTTCTTTCTTTTTTTTATTTAGCTGTTATGGCTCATTTTCCAATATTCCTTGTTTCCATAATGATAATAGTCTATTATCTTGTATCTAAAATATGCAATGCAAAGTGAAAATTTTGAAAATGAACACTTTAAAAGGCCAATTACTTGATGTATGTCATGTACATCAGTTACTAATTAAACTTAATTGACACTGACATGTGAATAACACAATTTGCAAAAAATATATACATATAAAAGTCAAGTTTTTATAGCAAAATAAGTCAGCTTATCTTCTAATTTGTCTTAAAAATTAATATTTTACAATTTCTAAGAACGTGCTGTATTGTTCTGCTAGTTTCAGAATGGTTGGCAGTACTTCTATTTTTGTCAATTAAGAAGTATATTTGGACTGTTGTCCTGATTTTGTTACATTTCCAGCTTTAATCTACAGGGAATTCTGAACTGAACTCTTTATTTGTAAACTGTTCTTGCTCATGCCCTAGGGATATATTTTCTAGTTCATATTTTTTAATATTATAAGTTATTGCTCGTATCTAGTGCCTAATGAACAACCATTGTCATGAAATTCACAAATCAATGTTTTTGCCCACTATCTCCTTGTCCTGTAGGACAATTTGCTGGAGTAAAATTAAAGCCTTAAACTTAACCTTGGCTAACCGAGGATTAGGTTGCTGCTTGGATGTCATGTTTGATTGACTGCTGCTGCAGTCTTTCTTTATTAGTGGATCCCATATGGTATTTATTTCTGTGCTAGGCCTACTAAGGTCCTCATAGCACATATGATGGGCTAATTCTTTCAGAATTCCCTGTAGATTACCTGAATCAATATACACCAGAGGACACAACAGCCCAAATATAAATAGCACAAATAACTTCTCATGCCAGAAATTCAGACAAAAACTTATCAATTAAAGTTTGATTGTTTGAACAAATACTTCAGCTTCTGGTAAGCACGCAAGTTTGTCAATTTGCAGACTGGTAATGTCTATGGATATGTGAGAAAAGTTTGTTTAGGTATGATGGTGGTAATCCTCATTTAGCATTTTAATGCATGAAATGCCTAATTTGAAGGAGAAAATAAAATGTGAAAAAAAAAAAAAACTCTGGCAAACTAATTAAGCATGAAGGAGAGACATGTTGGAAAAAATTTTATAAACTCTGGAATAGGATAAAGCGGCAACAAATTCACTATACTTGAAAATTGATGTAAACTTTTCATTTTACTGGGCACTAAAAATTGTAAAATAGCCTCAACTTTGTTATAAGATAAGAAAAAAAAAAATGACATTTCACTCTTGTCAAAATCATGTAAATGGATTTGACTGCATTGTACTGATTGCATCTTTTGAAAGCTTATTTGTCGGATGTTTAGAGGTTCTGAGAATTAGCTACAGGAAGGACCATACAAAAACTGAAACCTCTAAAATGGGGTCAGTGAATCTTTGAAAGATGTGGGCGACATACATAAAGACAAAAATTCAAATAACGTAAAGGGAGTGACAATGGCAATCTTGGGAATATCTGCTTGTTCAACCAAAAATAGTTGGATGTAAGTTGTCTAATGAGGGCTAATTTGTTAAAAATAAACTTTCCATGAACCACTTCAGTAAAAAATCTTCTATATTAAGTGTTCAATCACTGGGTAACAAAACATTTTCTTAAGATGCTTATGTTTTTCAAATGATTGGGGACAATTTTTCACCACTGAATCCAGACGTGACATCCGTTTTTGCATGATCAGATTGTTTTAGTGCTAAGTTGAGATTTTTTTAAAATCTGATCTAAATCTATTACATATTTTGTTAAATTATCAATTGAATTTTGTTAATATTTCTCATACAAAATAAGTTTTTAAGAGAATTGTTTTCTAATAATTTATCAATTAAATTGACTACAATAAACAATAGTATACATTGATGAATGTAAGTACATGTAAATTGCATGTAAAATTCAGGGCTTCAAGTTCATATATTTGAACCTATAGAAGGATCAGTGGTAGGTATTTCTTCAAAATCCAGCAGTAATCAGCCATCAGGGCTGCATCCCAAATTTCCCAGCGCCTCCATCACTTCCATGTCCTGATGGAAACTCTCGCCTTGTTTGTTGCTCATTGATCCCAGATTCTCAGGAAACCGATCCATGTGTGAGAATAAATAATCCATTTTGATGCTCATGTCGCATCTGAAACCAGTCAGCATATTGATGACAAGTACTGCATAACTCCTGACTTTGTTCACGAACAAAACAAAAGCCGTCCATTCTTCCAGTTCCATTTCCTACATTAAGTTTTCAAACTCCAGATCTCTGTTGAACTGATGGATTTGAGGACCATCAAAGATGGCAGTTTCAACTTCATTGTCAATCCTGGAAAAGCCTGGTACAATTAAGTGAAGCAGCCACATCCTTGTCCAGAGCTTTAGTGAACTGCTTGATGTGCAGTAGTGGGAAAAGTATCCTCTGTTCACCCGAGGTTTATTGATGGCGTTTGTTGCTCTGTAAGGCATCAATTCTCTCCCTCACAGGCCAGTCCTTTTTTGTGTAATGCTGTGTCTCTACTATCCTACATGCACAGAAAGCATGGGTACCTGTTGAACCCAGATTATTGTACCAACAAAAAGTTCACCATCTTCAGTTCAATGCAAATAAACCACTCTGATCTATGCTGATCATAATGAATTTTCTCCAGCACATATTTCACTACTTATTTCTCCTTTGATGTAGTTGAGTGAGCGAGGGGTACAAAGAAAACTGGTTGCCTTTGTGCAGCAGAACACTTTTCAGTGATCGCTTGCTACTGTCAATGGACAGTCTCTAATTTTTGGCTTCATACTATGCCACTCCAATTTTGAGCAGATGCTGCACAATATCTACTGTACACCAAGGCCTTCTCTTCAGAGAGGAAAAAAAAAAAAAAACGAAGGTACTCTTGATGTCTTTTGTGGCAGGTGTCAGAGGGGAGGTTTTCGTCCTTCAATCTTGGATGCCAGCAGTTCAGCAGAGGACGTTGACAAGTTGAGATCGTGAACTAGATCATTTAGTTCCTTTTGAAGGGGAAAAAGGATGTGGAGCAGCATCATCAAAAACTACTACTTCATTTTCTTGAACACTGGAGAAATCCTCCTCACTAATGTCATGAAATTCTCCAATGACAAGTATTGAAATTTCATCAAAATGAGCCACAGTCGAAGTGCTGATTGAAGATCATTATACATGAGGCTGCTCTGGTTCTTTTTGTTGATCCCAGTCACATCAATAGCACAGAAGTAGCAGTCAGTGCTATCATTTGTTGGCTTCCTCCAAGCCATGGGAATTCCAATTTTCAGACAACTCTTCTTGCTCTAGGTCCATGTCAACATGCTTTGTGGACTGCCAAGTTGCTGAGTCGATTCTTGATTGTGTGTGTAAGCAAATGAGGTCTTGAATATCAGCAGTTAGTGGCATTGCCCTTAGTGGAAGCTGAGGGACATTGTCGTTGAGGTAAATATGATGGTTTTTTTATACCGTTACTCCTGAGAAATTGGCTTCTGAATTATATAATTTTACTTATTTGCCCTAAAAAGTCACGTATGCTTACTACTATGTCCACGCGACATTTTGACAGTATACCTAAATTATAATTACTAATATTGTGACACTACTAAAGTGTCACTGGTAGTTGAAAGGAATGTGACATAAGATTATGTGAAAGCTCCAGATAGAAGGGCTGCAATGTTGAAGTCATTGGGGTTGTAGAGGGCGTGATATAACATGGCCTGAGCGCAAATATGAGTTACAAGAGACCCACTAACATTTTAAAAATAAAGGACGTGAAATCTGACAGGTCAACAAGAAGACAACAAACGACAAACCTAAAATTAATACAAAATTTATTTACATCAGATACAATAGTGATTCGTTTAAAGGAACATGAGCAAACAATGGAGGCAGAATTAAGTAAATTGAGAAATACTGACCGGCTAGAAGATCTTGACAATGTAACTGTGACTAAATATTAAAAGTAGAGTCCATGTAAGTTCACAACTCAAAAGTTCAGTTCTCATATGCGGCGAAAGTGTTGAAAAGTTGCTGGTTAAGTCCAATGATGAACCTTCCGTAATATTTTAACCGAAGTGTACGGAGTAGGTTGAGTCTGGGCGATATGCATGCAACAATTTCCTAAACCAGGTGAGTTAGGTTGATAGGAAAGCCGGAAGCAGGGACCTAGTGTAGCCGGGTGTTCATGGCTGTTGTACGCAGGTACATTAACGCCAATCAACCAGGTATGAGGTTGAGATTGTAGGGGGTGCTGGCGTTGCGTGGTTGCTGGTTAAATCCGTGATGAAACGGCGGAAAAATATTAGTCAATGTCCGAGTAGCTTAGGTCCAGAAATAATAAAGGTTAGGAATCACAGAAGTAAGGGATCTTATTTACTTCCGGCTACCTAGCCAGAAGTAAATAAGGCCAGGAATCCCGGAAGATAGAATGGATAGGAAGTCCCAACTAGCGTCCAATTGACAGCCAAAATATAAAGGAATGTAATTCAATACACAATCCGTCCAAGTGCCCGCTTGTACTCCCTACTTTTTTTTTCGATAAGAAATCGCCGGGTTATATGATAAGGGAATGTCATAACATTAACTGGTCCTGCAAAGTACCTGAAATCTCAAGAAAATAAATTCGAAGTTACTACGAAGTCTAAAAATGTTCACAAAAAGTATTCAAACTAAGTTCGTAAAACTGAAACAGCTAAAAAGACACCAGGTTTATTATGAATCTAAATGAACTTGCTATATTAAATTGAAGGGAGTGCAGCAACGCAATAAAGAAAAAAGTCATGGTCAGGAAGATATATAACGCCTGCCCTTTATCACGTGACCGGAGTAAGTGAAGGGGCTACGATAAGGTGAAAAGGTTGGGATATGAGGTCGGATAAATAATTAAAAGCATGATTTTTCTTGGATAACGAAAATTATGTAAACCAGATTGGAATGTGAAACTGGAAAAATTTCTTTAGCCGATTTGAAATGATTATTTTGATTAAAAACAGCCGATTATCACAGGCAATATTTAAGTCGTATTGTAAATGTAAATAAATTGGTATGTGTTTTGAAAATGAACAAAAGAATACTCGAGGTCAGGATTTGGTACATCAACAACCAGAAGAAATTGTTGATTATCGAGGATCAGGTGTTGTCACTCCAAGGTTGAAGTAAATGAATATTAATGAATCTGGAGGCGTGTACAGAGTTATGCGAGATGCATATGTGGCAGACTTCACCACATTAATTTAACTTTAGGTTAGGAAACAGGGCTGACGCAGAAAAGCATAAGCCAAAGACATGGTTACACATAAAATATGTATTTAACAAGATGTACAATATCAAACAACGATGTGAAAGAAAGCATGCATTTAAGTAAGAAAAGGTTGAAATAAACAAGAGTTGTCACTCTTTAACTGTTATTTTAGTATTTCAAAGTTCACTGGAATAATGATCATTAGAGTCTTTTATAATGACTGTTCTTAAAAGATTTGCCGTGTTACAAAAGATTATGTGAGTATATACAAGGTATGTTCAGCATGTGAGTGGTATGTGTGAGTGAGAAGGTTGGCACATGGTTTCAACTGTCGTGGATTCGCTTGGCAGCTGAATTCCCACTAATTAGCTACGAAAAATTCTTGCTTAAATAAGTGACTATAGGCTCCAGATCGCTGCGAGGGAAGAATTATTCTTCACATGCAGGTGAACCGATTGGTTGGCATAGACTAATCAGCGAGCGGGCTTTGGGGAGACTTAAGAAAGCTTCTGTGATCCGTTTCTCACAAAACTGACTACATGAAAATAGAGCGATTAAAAATTGTCGCATTGCTGCGATTTGTAAATTGTCTAAAATAACGTAGTGGCGATTAATTAAACAATGAATGCTTGGCGTTGTATGTAATTTGTATTTTTGTATGTATGTATGTTCGTGCGTGATAGACTCGCACACATATAAACTGTACGCTACTTGAAGTGAAGAGTTGGAGCAGTCGCAGTTGAGCGAGCAGAGGGCGCTCCAGCCTGGTGATGGACCGGAGACATGTGTCATGCTGTCAAAGAGAATTGCCGAGAAGAGAATTGCTGACTGGAATTCCAGACCGACATAAATCCTTGTTGTAATGGCTAGCCCGCTTAGAAACAGAATATTAATTGTCGCTAGATTTCACCAGAAGGGTTTGGTTTTGTGTATCTACAATTAAAACCAATTGAAAATTAACCCTGTACATCTTTTATGATTTATTATAATTTGTATTTTCGCCAGCGGAAGCATCGTTGTCCTTTGGTTTTCATAACATTGTTCCGTCAAATCGATTCAGTGTGGACGAAAATTCGATCTTCATTACACTGTGATCAATCAAGCACAACGTGAGATGAAGAAATGAAGCAGTCAATAGATAACCATCAGTTGACCGGCGCCAGTACAGACTAGCATGAGTCAGATCGAGTTGGGCCGGTCCTGTTAAAACAACCTTTCTGATTTGTATTCTATGGTTTTGAATTGTACAGTTTATGGTGTGTTTTGAGGTGTAAGCACTTTATTGAGTGTTATCGGTTTTTGGAGGCGTGTTTTAATATTTATGTAGCTATGTTTGGCTGAAAATAATTCTGATGGGTTGAAATAGGTTCATAATTAACATAATAATTAGTTTTATTGTGTGAAATATGTTGCATATTTAGATATTTTAATGGACATGACACTATAAACAAAACGTAAAACAATTCATGTGGTCATAGCTCAAAAAGTTGACAGAATTGAGCTTAAGCAATGTGATTTTTGGATTCAGCACATCAAATTTGTCCAAAATTAGCAAAAAGAAAAAAAAATAGAATAAATTTGGTGTTGTTCAGTGAATCACCACAAGTATGCCATGAAATGAATTTTCATCTTTGAAAGTTATTGCTAGGATGAATTACTCAATTACTGCTGGAAGGAGGAGTGATGCCTCTCTGCATCATCTATCGACTAAATTCATTTTTGACATATATGAGATTGGGTTTTGCATGAACTGACGGACTATTAGTGTTGTAGAAGTATGATAGTGATGATTTACTCCTTCCACAGACACCCAGTCTCAGCTGAACCACCATCTTGTCAAAGGAAACAACAACAACAACAAACAAAGAGGAGATCTCTCCAAACAGACTTCCTTTTATCTATAGACAAGAGGAGACAACTCAACAGTCTTAACTCAGATTAACATTGCTGGTGTCTTCTTGTGAAAACTAGAGTTAAAAAAAAACAAAAACAACAAAAGCAATACAAATCTTCATTGCAACAAGTCTCTCGGAATCTCAGAAGAGGCTCCCATCTTTGTCAGACAATCTGCAACCTGTTCTCAGGCCCCTGATCCATTTGAATTTCCTTCTTCACCATCATTTCTTTCAATCTGGCCACATCAACTCTCAGACGCCGGTCACTCACAAGATTTGATGAATTTAAAGTCTCTACCAGAGATGCATTGTTTGTTTTACAAAGAACTTCAGGCAATCTAGGTAGTCTGAATATCTCCTGAAGCATGGCGGCTATCAATATACCAGCATCAGCTGCTTTACCAAGCGCAAGAGTTTCGGAGGCTAATGGACTTTTTGTTACATGGTCAAGTTTTTTTTTATGACCAGCATATAGGAGCCATTCTGTTCATCTTGCCATAAAGATGATAAAACCACCCTGCGAAGATCCATCCTCCAAACTAGCATAGGTGGCATCTGAATAACAAACAATATTCAGATCCGAAGGTTTCCCAAGCTGGAGAAAAGATATGGAACCTGTCCTTGATTTTAACTTTATTAGTGACTTGTTTGTCTCGAAGTGCAACTTCACCTTTGGAGATTTTCCAATATTACTCATTCTACACACATCAAACGATACATCTGGTCAAGTCTGGGTGGATACCCACATCATTTGGCGTGTCAATCTCTTTAGTTCCGTCTTCTCATCTTGACTCAATTCATCATTTTTCCTTAATGATCTTCCTTTCTTTATATCTATTGGGGATATAGCTGAAGTATATAGATTTTGATCTATTATAATCCCATTCAATCCCCAAAATTTAAATGTTCCACTTTCATGCTTTCCAATTTTAAATATCTTTTTCAATTCTCCGATCACATTTTTCTGAAATAGATCATTTTCACAGAATATGAAATCATCTACATGTATTGCCAGAATGCCTATCAAGTCACCAGTGGCATTGTGTCAAAGAAACAGTGCATTGTCGTATGCACTCACGATTCCCTTCAAACAAGTTAACTCATGATTAAGTCGCTTGTACCATGAACGAGGTGCATCATTTAAACCATAAATGCATCTTTTCAGCTTCCACACCTGTGATTCTGGACACACATCAGATGGTGGTCTAAGAAATACTTCTCTTTCCAACATATTACCTTGCAGAAATGCTGAGGTAAAATCAAGAGTCTCCACCTGTCACATCATAACCGAGGCCGTTAACAATACGAGATGCATGGCCTCACGGCTGCATGTTTGGAGAATCTGTTTTTAAGTTATGAGAACCTTCTTCATAACCACGTGTAACAAGACGAGCCTTCATTATCTTTTTGTCATTCATAAATTTTTCTGTTATCACCCATCTTGTTGATATACATTTTGCCCCATGTCATATACTTCATGAACTTTCATATTTTCCAATTCCTTTTTCTTTGCATCAATCACATCTTGTCATTGCAAGCAAAACTACATGTTCCTGATTACTTATTCCCTCTGTTACATGAGAAGTTTTCTCCATTGATCAACATGATCCCAATTGACACAAAGAGGATCTTCATTCTCTGCTTCTGGTTTTATATTTAGCCAATGGCTATATTTTCCCATTGACTTTGGTTGTGTGCTCATAACCATTCCTTTCTTCCACTCATCACTCCCTCTCAATTTATATTCTACAATTTCGTTTCTACTTGGTTTTATACTGTTATCTTTCACTTCCTTTCTATTGCTATTAGAATTGTTATTATATTGTCCTTTATCTTCCTCCTCCAACACTTCATTCATCTCATTTGAAGAATTTGTATTTTCTTCATTCCTTGGACTTCGCAATTCCTTGTCTACCTTCATCAAGTGACATGGATGCATCCTGAAAAATGCTCCTCCGTGTCTTATCAATACACATTGACCTTCTTTCCCCAGAACTTTATCAGGACCACGCCACCCGTTGTAGTTTTGTCTTCTATAGTAGACACGGTCACCTGTCACAAATCCTTCATCCGCATAAGTCCTTACATTATATCTCAAGGCTCTCCGAATTCTTTCACTTGTTTCGGCTTCCATGAAGCTTTTCCTCGCTGTATGTAGGGCATTTAGATTTATTCTAACCATATCACTGGTTGTTGCAGTTTCCAATAAGTAACCGATTATTCAAAACTGATGGGGTGTTAATATTTGACCCAAATACAAGCTCATTTGGACTATATCCAGAATGATTTTGAAGTGCATTTTTGGCACTAACAGCCCAAGCCAAAAAAAAAAAAAAACATTAGATGATGAAAAATGTGAGCTCACATTTTTCATCATCTAATGTTTTTTCCATTGCTTCAGCAATTATTAGATTATGACGTTCCACAGTACCATTGCTAAATGGACTTTCTGCAGCTGTCGTGCATGTTTCAATATTCAATTTTTCGTTCATCTGTCGGTAGCCCTCATTATTAAACTCTCCTCCATTATCACTTAAAAACCGTTTGTGAGCTCCAAAATAAGATATCCGCATTAAAAATATGTTGTGAATAATTTCTTCGCTTTTCTTGGTCTTAATTAATCTGGCAGCAGAGTATCTAGTGGATGTATCAATTAGGTGTAGAATCCAGCATTGGTTATGTTGATATTTCTTTAAATCCAAACATACAGTGTCATTAAACCTGTTACCAAGAGCCAATCCTACAACTGGTCGAGGAGGGGGTCTTCTAAACCTTTGGCAAACGGAACAAGAATCACAAACATCTTTTATATGATTCAGATATTCCTTTAACCAAAGCTATTAATTTAACCAAAGCTATTAATTTTTCTTTAGATGCATGGGCAAATTGTCTATGTAATTTCTCAGCCTTCCTCTTTTTTTCCACTCGAGAACATCCTTTTAAAGTCTCACAATGTAAGATTATGCTTGGTGCATTTTTAACCTCCAAAAGCATATTAGTTAGTGGCAGACTATAATGTCCGGAAGTTGTTGTTTGCAATTTAATATGTCTGCCAAAAATGCGACAGCTGTTGTTTTTAAAATTTAGTAGTATTCCTGCAGCTTTCATTGATTTATGACTTAATAACAGGGGTATATCATTTTTGATGATGTCAGCCTCAATATAACCTCTGATACCTCTATTGTTACAGGAAACTTAACTGTTTTAATAGCTCTTACCTCTACTCCATCTCCAAAACAAAATATTCTGTTAGATCTAACAGTTGCCACCAACCACTTATCTCGTTCATTTAATGTATCAAAGAATACATTAAACCAAATTTCTCCAGCAACAGTTTGTGAGCAAGCAGAGTCCAACACTGCCATACCCAATGTCTCTTTCACAAGATTGGACATTTTTACATTGGAATAAGAGTCATTTATCAATGTTCGATAACATGAATCAACATTAAATAAAGTAAAGTTCACCTGGTATGTATCCACCACAGTGTTGATATTATTTCTAGAATTGAAACTCGTACAATCTCGGGCAAAATGCTTAGTTGAATCACATTTAAAACAAGCATTATCTTACCTTGTATGTCCTTAGCATTTACTTTATATATCCTACCATGCCTTTGATCCTTAATACTTCTGTATCTATTGAAATTTACTGTTTCAACTTCTTCTTTGATAGCAGGGATAGTTTTACATTCTGTTGATAAAATATCAGAAAATACTTTCTTCAGTGTATCTTTCATTGTTGCATATGTTAAGCTGGAACATGTGGTTCTTGCTAATTTTTCATTTTCCTCCGATACATTTGCTGCATTCAGAACTAAAAAGCCCTGGACTCCTTCTGGTAGAGTAATTTCTGTAATTTTTGATACAGAAATTCATATCGTACCAAAAATTCATTTACATTAACTCCGGCTGCCCTTTTGTAGGAATAAAATTCCTTAAATGACATGTATGCCATCGTATTTTCGTCCAGCAAGTAAATTTTGTCCACTGTCAATAATTATATTTAATCCATTTGCTCCACCGATATCCATTATTGCCACATTCTCTTATATTTTGTGGTAATGACTTGTTTCTCCTTAGGTAAGTCTGTGAATATAGACCATATGCCTATATCTCGCTTCCATTCAGCATATACCTCTTCATTTACCAAAACAGGTAGGTGTTTTGTGAAGGAAGCCATTCTTCTTTTAAATGTGTTTCAGCGTTTGCTGAACAAGACAGCTTCTTATCACACAAAAGAAACTACGCTCTGCTACCATTGATGATTTACTCCTTCCACAGACACCCAGTCTCAGCTAAACCGCCATCTTGTCAAAGGAAACAACAACAAACTAAGAGGAGATCACTCCAAACAGACTTCCTGTTATCTATAGACAAGAGGAGACAACTTGACTCAGATTAACAGCCAGGGTTCACAATAGCAGGAATTAAAAAAAAAAACAAAAAAAAACAGTAGCTGTTGTAATTACAGATACATCAAAGCTAATGTCAAGGCTCACTAATAAAAACAATATTTGTTATCGTTACAGATGCATCATTGCTAATATCCAATCCCATTAATAAAAATATCCCGAATAGTTGTTGCCGTAACAGATACTTCATTGTTCACATCCAGGCAATGGCCTGGCTGTAAACACTGAAGTATCTAACAAAAATCATCAACAGTTTTTGTCATTACAGATACATCATTGTTAATATCCAGGCCCATTAACAAATAAATCTTTAATAGTTGTTGCTGTTACAGATACTTCATTGGTAATATCAAGACTCATTACAAAAAAAAAAAAAAAAAAAATCAATGGTTTTCACTAACGAAATTCGGCAAATGTCACTGGAAACGCTGAAACTTCATTTTTCGATTGAGGCCAAGCAAAATTTCTCTCCTGGCTTTGTCCCGATTGCCTCTTGATGATTATTTAATATTTTACAAGAAGATGCACTCATGTGAAAGATTTTTAAAATCAAAATCTGAAAAAATAAAAACAATATCATTTAACCTCTACAAATAAATACAGAATTTTAAAAGATTGAAAAATTCATAAATTATTATTATTAAAATTTAAAAAAATTAAAGACAGTTCTTGTAAAAATTCTTTAGTTATAGAATTTTTATTAAGACAATAGTTTCCATAATATTATTCAGAAAAGGAATTAAAAGATTTTCTAATTAAATATTTCTTAATTTTATTTGTTTTGTTTTTTTACTTTACGATTCAGAGCAGCTTTTTTGTAACTAGGCATCCTGTTTGACATAAAAAAAAAAATGATGATTTGTCCTTTTAACTAATATAAACATTAAGCACTTCAAAAATGAATTTCTGGAAATTAGATAAGTGGAGGTTAACAGAGGTCAAAAAATGTTGTTCTAAAGATTTTCTAAAAAAAGAAACGTTTCTGAAATAATTTAATTTATTCTTGAATGAGTCCTAAAGTTTCATTAAAACCCGATAATTATGTAAGATTTGCATGCATGCCCAAATCAATGTATTTTTCACTGCAAAACGACGCTCAAATTTCCTACACTAATTTATAGCCACCCATTGATGTACAAAAATAATTTAAATAAAATTTCGAAGGTTCGAAAAAAGATTAAAATTATAATTTAATAATAAAAAATCCTCTAGTTTTTCGTCAATAATAATCTTAATCTTTTGTTTTTATTAAGCTTTGGGCATTTTTTTCATCATATATACTCAATTTTTAGCGAATACCGACGTGATTGAAAAGCAGCTATCAGTTCATGGGGAATAATTTATCCATAAGTAGTACTGAGTTATTTCCCCTGAAATTTTCTTATTTGTAACTTGATGAAAATTTCACATGCAAAATTTCATTAGAAATCTGTCTTTCTTAGAAAAATGGTAAAGAGAATTTAGTAAAGCTCATTTCAATTTTCCAACATTTTCTTGAATTTCATTGGTTGTTAAATAAAAAATAAGCTTTGAGAAATTTCCATAACAAAACAGTCAAAATTTGTACAAAAATAGGCCCGACTGACATAAAAAAAAATCTTTCTCAAATTCATCCCTAATTTAAATGTTCCAAGTAATCTTATTAGCTAAAAAATAAAAATTTACAACATTCGCCCACGCATTTCTCAGAAAAAAAAATTCGTAACATGCTACCAAGCCGCTGGAGCCGATTTTGTTGTTAAAAAAATCTATAAATAGAAACAGCAAACGAATTTTCGTCGCATTTCTGAGACTCGCACACGCAAAAATAACAAACTTTCTTTATGGGATATTAGGAAAATTCATACAACAAACTTTTTCACTTAATCTTTTTCTAAGTTAAATTCTTCAACCTTTTATTAACGTTTAAAAAGTATCCAAATCAGCTAGTTTTTGCAAGTAAATTTCAATGTTTTTCAAAAGCTTGTTAAACCGGAAATTGTTAATATGACTTTGTGGAAAGTGCTCACATTCCTTTCACAGTTGACACTATCAACCTCTGCTCCACAAAACAGGCCTACCAAAACCACACCAAGCCGATGTTACCTCGGTTCAACACATCAGCTCTACCAACTGACACACGCAAAAATACACATGGGAATTATGTGTCAAAATTGCCGCCAAAAGAAACAAACTTTCTTTATGGGATATTAGGAAAATTCATACAACAAACTTTTTCACTTAATATCTTTCATAGAAAAATCTTTTGTCTAAGTTAAATTCTTCAACCTTTCAATCAAAGGCAGACAACTTTTTAGACATTGAACATTTCCGAAACAGCAAAGAACTGTTTCTCTATACCTTTGCACGCATCATTACAAAGAAATTGTAAATTGTGTATATAAAATTTAATCTGTTGTTTCAAACATATATTTTTGTCGTGATTGAATATCGTTACCATTTGGCCATTTCTAATAATTTATGTTTGTGGATATTGCATATTTTATTTGCAGCACAATCTTAAATATTCATGCATCCTTCTTAGATCCACTACAAGATTCATATGCTGATTATAGGATTTGAAGTTAACTTTGATTTTATAAAGCTTAGTCAATTTCAAATGTATTTCAATAAGATTATTTTCATTGAACACCAGAACGTCCCATTTTATGGACCGTTCAATAACATGAATACTTGAAATAGATATACAAAGATCTCTATTAATTTCATCAGTAAGCATCAATAAGCACACATCTCCAAAAAGTATTTTGTGTTAATTTCTGTTTTGAACACTAATGATGATCGGAGATCAACATGATTTTAATATAAATGTTTTTAAATATGTTAATCTCTAAATCAATTATCTATTTGACACATGGATTTTGCATCATTTTATTGCATCTTGATTGCATGACATAATCTAACAGTAATCTATTAAAGAAAGCAACAACATATTTGAAAATCGATAATTGGACAAGTTCATCTTCGTCTCACAAAAACCATAGCTGAGTTTATGACATATTAGAAGCTCACATATAGAAATAATAAAAAAATGTATTCAAAATTAAAAATTTTCAAATGCATTTACAATCAGAATTTGTAATTATTAGGTGCCTAAACAGAAGATATATCCTGTGATACTTAAATTTAGAATTTCCAAATTGTTTTCATTGATACTTTCCTCCGGTTACTGGATAGAATTTCGATCACGCACACAGAGAAAGAGTGGTTTATATATATATATATATATATATATATATATATATATATAAATATATTCTCTCTTATATTTAATCCTTGAAAATGGCTAAATGTATAGCCGAAAGCGCTCGGATAAAAAGAACATTCGGACAGTTTTATATAATTTATCATCTGAAAAGAAAAAACATTAGATCGCATGAGAAATTGTATAAAAAAACTAAATAAAAGCACCTTGTCTGTCGTATTCAATGAAATGGGCATGAAAGAATGATTGCTGCCTAAAGGAATATATATATATATATATATATATATATATATATATATATATATATATATATATATATATATATATAAGAAATATAGTCTTAAGATGTGCTATATTTATGGGATAAAGTGCTCAATATCAGAGATAGAGTGTGTAAATATAATAGGAATATTGAAGTCAACATTAGAAGTGACAGTCTGTTTCATGCTAGGTGGACGGACGATGGAATCTAGCATGAAACAGACTGTCGCCTCTAAGTGTTGACTTTTTATATATATATATATATATATATATATATATATATATATATATATAAATAAATATATATATATATATATATATATATATATATATATATTTTCAAATAATTATATATATATATATATATATATATAATTATAAATATAATAATTATATTTTCAAATAACAAACTTTTTCTACAATCTATGTATCTATCTACGAGGTGCGATGGATAAATTTTCGTCTAGATTACTAAAGAATGAAAATAAAGCTGACATATCATTTTAACAGATTTATTTACGAAAATTACACAAAAATATCGTGAAATACATAAGTTTAATCAATAATAAATTAAGTAAGTTTATTCAGTAATAAATTCGCCAGACGAGAATCTTCTACAACTCTTCTGGACGGTCTCCTTGTTGATGAATTTTTCCATAATCCTTGTTGTCAGACATAGGGTCTTCTAGACTCAGAATATGTAGTTGTTGACATCCAGGCTGTGAACACTGAAGTATCTAATATAAAAATCATCAACAGTTTTTGTCATTACAAATACATCTTTGTTAATATCCAGACCCATTAATAAATCCTTAATAGTTGTTGCTGTTTACGTGTACTTCATTGGTATTATCGTCTTGATAATACCAATGAAGTACATGTAACAGCAACAACTATTACAAGAAAAAAAAATCAATGTGCCCGTTCATGTCTTTTGCTAGCTATGTTCGATGTAGGCGAATGAATGTGGTAATCCGCGATTAGCCGCTGGAAAGATTGTGCAGCGTTCCGTAGTCCGAAGGGCAAACGCAAAAACTCATACAAACCGAAAGGTGTAGTTATTGCAGTTTTATGAACGTCCTCCGGAACTACCGGAATTTGGTAAAATGCCTTCCAAATTAAATTTTCAAACAAGGGTGATTAACGTTTAAAAAGTATCCAAATCAGCTAGTTTTTGCAAGTAAATTTCAATGTTTTTCAAAAGCTTGTTAAACCGGAAATTGTTAATATGACTTTGTGGAAAGTGCTCACATTCCTTTCACAGTTGACACTATCAACCTCTGCTCCACAAAACAGGCCTACCAAAACCACACCAAGCCGATGTCACCTCGGTTCAACACATCAGCTCTACCAACTGACGAACAACCTACCACAGCGACATCAATTAACCAAATGTGCACCGACCGTATCCCGTGACCTTAGCCACGCTGGCACAAGAAATGGGTCAACACTTGACACTATGCTGTAAGCAGATTTTTATTCCTTTAATCTCTACCATCAATAAACGTTGTTCCACTGTAATCATCGTTATTCCTTTCTCTCACTTACCAAACATTTAATATAACAGTTGCAAAGGAAAGAACAAACAAGGATTAAATTTTCAACAGTGTATATTCAGTTTTCAGAATACATGCAGGATACTGAATGCCAGCATATGCAGTTGTGTAAAAAAGTACACCAATATGAGTTTGTGAGGCTCATGCAGTTGATAGCAAGTGAGGAGTGTTGTTGACGGGGTTACTCCATGTAAAGCCTGATAAGGTCATGATGGTAATGATGAGAGAGGCCTGAAGTAGATAAGTGAAGCTTGATCCGGGGTAATGTCTCTGTTAGATACTGGTCGAATGGTAGGACAAACGAAAACCAAAACAACCAGCCTGTGAAAGGATAACAAAATTTGTGGTTCTTTAGTTGTAAGGGAAGCAATTAGGTGTAAGGGTGTTGTTGGTAAGGCAGTGAGTTGATGGATTTGTTGGTGATGACAAGAGAGGCCTGGAGTGGATTAGTGTAACCACATGGTAGCATGAGTGGGAGGGTCATTGGTAGAGTTGAAATTGATACCGGTTGTGATGAGGTCGAGGTTTGGGGCCTATTGTCAACGAGGCATACCATTTTTATATCTGTGTTTTAACATGTGCTTGCTTCCAGGTTCATATACACTTTTTTTTTCCTTTTGTGACAACATTTGTGATTAGCATTTTGCAGAGATTTGTTTTGTGGACCTGTGGTGAAAATAGAAGAACTCTTTAATCTTTCTCTGACCTTCCAGGACTGAATTATTCCCCTTTGTTTTGTCTTCCTCTCTCCATGAGGTAGTCGGCCATTTTCCTGTTACGGTTCGCTACCGGAATAGATTTCTAGTAGAATAAAGCTTCATTCAAGCTATACTGACTCAGCCTTTCTTTCACTTCCACTCAGTCCGTTTACATAACAATTTATTCTACTAGAAATCAATCAAGATGGAAAAATATCTCAAGCCAGAACGCCTAGATCTAGACCCGAATAAACCTGACTCCAGCCGACACGTGGCAACACTGGAAAAGATCCTTCCATATCTTTCTCGAAGCGGCCGGCGAATCACAACAACAGACTCCACTGACAGACAGGCTGAAACTGAAGTTACTTATCAACCTTGTCTCTCCCACTATCTTCAAAACACATCTCCGACGTGGACGATTACGATTCTGCCATGGACGTTCTGGAAGGAGTGTTTGTGCAGCCTAGAAATACCATCTTCTTGTAGACATCTGCTGGCTACTCGCCGTCAACAAATAGACGAGTGTAGACCAGTATTTGCAAGTTTTAAAGAAACTCGCCAAGGATTGCGAGTTCCAGGCTGTTACTGCAATACAGGCGAGAGACGAATATATACGAGACGCGTTTATAAACGGAATTTCGTCTAATCACATCAGACAACGACTCCTGGAGAATAAAACACTAGATCTAGGCACCGCTTATGACCAGGCGCTAACACTTGAGATGGCACAGAAACAATTAGCATCCTACTCTCAACAGAACTCACTAAACGCTTCTGCCTCTACTGCTCGAACTGAGGTAACTGACGATGAAGATCAGCCTGGAGGCTATGAGGAACATACCGTGGCCGCCATCTCTGGACAAAAATGCTTCTTCTGCGGGAATCAGAGACATGACAGAATTAGATGCCCTGCACGAAACTCCATTTGCAAAAATTGCCAAAAGAAAGGACATTTTGCTCGTGTCTGCAAATCACCTACTGCAGCTGCTATCAACCACGGTGAGTCCATTCTTGCATCTTCCATTCCATCACATAATTTCTCAGAGAGTCTATCTTGCACGACTTTGCGTGGAAAAATCAAAGGCAAGTTTCTAAAAATACTTATTGATACTGGCAGCTCTGAAAATTTTATTAATTCTGACAAGGCTAAAAGGCTCGGATTGGCAATCTCGCCAAGTTCAGAAAGAATTTTTATGGCTAGCAGTTCCCATTCATCCTCTACTCTTGGACATTGTATAGTATCCCTCAATTTAAGCGGTAGAGAGTACACTAATGTCAAGTTGTCTGTTATGGCTAACTTATGTTGTGATGTCATTCTTGGGCACAATTTTCTACGTCAACATTCTTCAGTGAAAATACCTTTCGGGGACTGCTTCCACCTCTCACTGTTTGCGGACTAACTGCAATTAATAATGTCCCTTACCCTTCTCTGTTTGCGAATCTAACTCCTGACTGTCGTCCAATAGCAGTAAAATCCAGGAGACATAGCCTACCTGACGCTAAATTCATTCGTTCAGAAATATCGCGGATGCTGAAGGAAGGAATTATAGAGCCATCTCAATCGCCCTGGCGAGCCCAAACTCTGGTAGTGTCTCCTGAAAATCACAAAAAGAGACTCGTCGTGGATTATTCCCAGACGATAAATCGGTTCACTCTTGTGGATGCTTATCCACTTCCTCGGATAGAAGACATGGTAAATGAGATTGCCTGTTATCAGGTATTTAGCACACTTGATCTAACCAGTGTCTATCACCAGGTTGCCATCAAGCCAGAAGAACGAAAATATACTGCCTTCGAAGCTGCTGGGTCTCTGTACCAATTTTGTCGAATCCCTTTCGGAGTGACCAATGGAGTAGTAAGTTTCCAACGAGTCATCGATGACATTATCAAGCGAGAAGACCTCCGAGGAACCTACGCTTATATCGACAATGTTACTATCTGTGGTCATAACCAGGCTGAACATGACAACAATCTAAAGAAATTTATGAGTGTTGTGGCAAAGTACAGCCTAACACTGAATAAAAGTAAATGTCATTATTCACTTAGTTCAGTGGACTTGCTTGGGTATACTATAAGCAAGGGTTCTGTAAAACCTGACCCCGACAGACTCAAAGGATTAGTGGATCTGCCAGTACCTCAAGACCATACCTCTCTCCGACGAGCAATGGGATGTTCTCTCACTATTCTAGGTGGATATCAAATTTCTCCGAAAAATTACATCCCTAACTAGAGTTACCCATTTTCCTCTCACTAAAGAACAAATGGATGCCTTCAGGCATCTAAAGAAGGAGATCGCAAAATCGTCCCTGATGGCTATAGACTGTACTCTACCTTTTGAGATTGAGACTGATGCCTCCGAACATGCTATTGCTGCCTCTCTAACCCAAAACCGTCGACCTGTAGCTTTCTTTTCAAGAACTTTAACTTCTGCCGAGCAAAAAGCACTCATCAGTTGAAAAGGAGGCCTATGCAATCGTAGAAGCGATCCGAAAGTGGCGACACTTATTACTCGGGAGACATTTTAAGCTCATCACAGATCAGAAATCTGTCTCCTACATGTTCGATCATAAAAGTAAAAGCAAGATAAAAACGAGAAGATAACTAGATGGAAATTAGAACTTGCTTGTTTCAGCTATGACATAACCTATCGTCCCGGAAAAACAAAATGCTGCTGCGGACGCGTTATCACGAATCTGCTCTTCTACCATCTCTGCTGACAAACTACACATCTTGCACAAAGATTTATGTCACCCTGAGTAACCTGAATGCTGCATTTTGTCAGAAGTAAAAAATATGCCATACTCTGTAGAAGATGTAAGAGCGGTAACCAGGTCATGCCAGGTGTGTTCTGAGATAAAGCCTAGATTTATTAAAATGCCTCCTCAAACACTCATAAAAAGCAAGCCAACCCTTTGAGAGATTAAGCATAGACTTCAAGGGACCTTTACCCTCAAATTCTCGCAATCGGTTCATACTAACAGTGGTTGATGAATACTCCCGTTTTCCTTTCGCTTACCCTTGTGCCGATGTTTCAGCAGCAACTGTCAAGAAACATCTAACCAGCTTATTTTCCATTTTGAAACCCTTCTTTGTGCACTCTGATCGTGGTACAGCTTTTATGTCAGACGAATTAAAGGCGTTTCTACTTTCTCGGCGCATTGCTACCAGCCGAACAACTACCTTTAATCCACAGGGCAATGGACAAGCAGAGAGGTACAATGGTATCATCTGGCAAACTGTGAGCCTGGCTCTACGGTCTAATAATCTCCCGATTACTAGTTGGGAAAAGGTTCTAGATGTAGCACTCCACTGCATTCGCTCCTTGCTTTCTACTGCCTCGAACTGTACTCCTCATGAACGTTTATTTAATTTCCAAAGGAAATCAGCTTCTGGTGATTCCATACCAACATGGCTAACAAAATCAAAATCAGCACTCCTGAGGCGCCATGTACGCGGGAGTAAATATGAGCCTTTAGTCAAGACTGTTGACATACTCGAAGTCAATCCGAACTATGCTCACGTACGACTTAATAATGGACGAGAAACGACAGTATCTCTACGCCACATTGCACCATTGAGTGACAAAACAAACAGTTCACACACAGAAGTTGATCCAATGGATGCCCCTATCCAGTCTAACACTACTCTTCCTCCTCCTCTGCCGAGTGCTCTTGAAAATACTATTGACGATTCAGCTGCCCTTGAAGACAATGCCAATGAAAATTCCACTCCTCTACTCTTGGATAACTCCCAGAGGACCACTCCAGAAGACACTGATGTATTGAATCTTCGACGCTCCTCTAGAATTCGTCGAAAACCTCCGTATTTAGCTGAAAATTATCAGCTTTGAACATCTGTTTTTTTTTTCTTTCTATTTTCAGTTTGAGCAGACACCCACAGAAACCACCCCTCTCCAGAAGAACGTATGAACCTGAACTCTTCCTTAGGTGGCGGAGAATGTGGTGAAAATAGAAAAACTCTTTAATCTTTCTCTGACCTTCCAGGACTGAATTATTCCCCTTTGTTTTGTCTTCCTCTCTCCATGAGGTAGTCGGCCATTTTCCTGTTACGGTTCGCTACCGGAATAGATTTCTAGTAGAATAAAGCTTCATTCAAGCTATACTGACTCAGCCTTTCTTTCACTTCCACTCAGTCCGTTTACATAACAGGACCAGATGCACAAAGTTTTTATTTTGGGTTATGCTTTTTGGCATGTCTGGTGAAGTGTATTTGTGGATCAGAAAGAGATCTTGATGAAAGTAGGATAGCTTATATAATGAATTTTAAAAATTTCTCTCATGTACTAAAACAAATAATAATGATTTTCTTAATTTTTTATGCATTAATATGGATCATTGTTACAAACTCATTTACTTCTCTTGGGTTTTATTTGAAAATTTTGGTGTCTTTCAACAAAATCTGAGGCATTTGACATAATTTAATTATTAAGTACATTGCTGTCAGTGTGATGTCAAAATTTTTCATCCTTTTAATAGTCAGTTATGCTTAGTTTAATTTGTAGCGTATATAAATGTAGATAAAAAAAATCAAATATTGATAAGATAGTGAAGGTTAATGCCCGGTGGGCCGTAATTAGGGTTTAATTATGCACTGGCCCTCCAACTTTTACATCTGCATGATAGACAATTCGAAGAAAATATTTTTTCTGTAACAAAATAACACAAAAATAAATGATCAAAAATAGAGGTGAACATTGCACAAATTCAAATAAAAGCAAAATGGTTACTGTATCTCCAAATAAATTAATAGTAAGAGTGCTGATTGTAACACCTGAGCAAAACATTCTCAACACCTTGACAGAGTTTACAAACTAAGGTCTTTTAGTCAGAAAATAATTAATTAAATCAAATGTGATTTTTAATTGATAAGAAAATGAACCTAGTCAGTCACTATGAAATATTTAACACAACAATGAAACTTAACTAAAATACTGGAAATATCAAATAATGTTGGTATGTTTCATGCTATATTATGAGCAGATTAATTTTTCAGTGATAACTTTTACTTCATAGTGTACTGCTTTCTCTGCTTTTCAGGGTCTCTTCTGGAAATGAATCAAGTAGAGAAAGCAGGGGGCATTCTGACTTTTTGAGTCCCAAGTTAACCTTAAGAACCTGCTCTTGATGTTCTGATGACAGGGAAGAGTGGCGATGAGATTCTGAGCAGAGAACACGCGTTTACAGCACAATCACCAATTCCCAAATTTTCTACATCCTATCTCTGGGGTAATGCTGTGCTTTGACAACTTTCTTCAGCAGGTCCCACTTCAGCATTGATGAAGGGCTGGGTAGTCATCTGGTGATGTTCAATCCATTTATGGATTTGTTCATGTCCATAGTGCGCAATTAGAATTTCTAACTCTTCTTCTTCATAGACCTTTGGCTCTTCCTCACTCATGTAGCAGATAGGACAGACACATTCACTCGACAGAGAGGTGTTTGGAAACTTTTAGTGCATGTTATATCAAGTTGTTGATAATTTGATGCTCTATTGTTCCAGATTGAATGTGGTATTGATGATCTGATGTCTGGGTGTCTCTGGTTAATACTGTCAGTTGGGATATGTCATTTCCTTGATCTTTTCCAGATCCTTGATGGCACTTACTAAAGCCATAACTATTTGCAGGAAATGGGATAAGGTTAACAAGGGCCATGGTATCCATCATTGGAGCTGTGGTGTTGATGAATTTTTCTTTTCAAATTTTATTTTTAGGCCGTTTATTTTTTGGGATTTTACTGAGATCAGTGAGGTTTATCAACAGACTACTAGTTTTCCTGTACACAGTTTCAAGAGCATTGTAGTATGATAGCCACTGAATAGAATACTGAAGCACTGAGTTTTTGTACTTATTTTTGTTTTGGCTGCATGTTTGGGAGTAGCACATATGTAATAAAACTGATAGTTATTATCTGCTTATGCCTTTTGAGATCTATTGACATTAGACCAGAAAATGAACAACACAGTGCACATTCATCTAAGTAATATCCAATTGAAGCTTTCTTTGTTCTCGAAATTGTCATTGCAACCTCATCTGATCCCATGCTCATTCATTTGTTTACTGGGATTTCCAGTTCTGACATTAGAATTTCTAACTCCTCTTCTTCATAGACCTCACTCATGTAGCAGATGGATCAGTGACACAACATAACATATTCACTCGACAGAGAGGTGTTTGGAAACTTTGAGTGCATGTTATTTCTTATGGAAATTAAATTTTCAAACAACTGTGTTTAAAAATTATAAACAGCAGACCGCATAAATTGCAATATTTTTCAATCGACACCATATCGATTTTCAATAATTTTCAAACAACCGTGTTTTTACGTTCAAAAAGTAACCAAAACAGCTTTTGATTTGCACTGAAATTTCAATATTTTAGAAAAATTTGTAAGACCTAAAATTTGTAATATAACTTTTTCTAAAAAATGTTGAAACTTGTCAAATCAATACTTTTCGAGCGATACCATATCGATTTTCAATAATTTTATTGATTTTTTTAATGTTTTCAAAAAGCAAACCTTATTTTCAAACAACAATGTTTAACATTCAAAATGTAACCCAAACAGCTTGCTTTGGCACTGAAAGTTCAATATTTTTCACAAGTGTGGAAAACTTAAAATTTGTAATATATCTTTCTAAAAATCTTGAAAAAACTGAAACTTGAAAAAAAAAAACAATACTTTTCCTTCGATACCATATCGATTTTCAATAAACTTATTGGTTTTCTAATGTTTCCAATTTAAAATTTTCAAACACCATTTCATATATTGAAATTTCAGTGCAAAAGAAAACTGGCCTACTTTTTGAACGGTATGCCAGTTTTCTTTTGCACTGAAATTTCAATATATTTCACAAGTTTGTAAAACGTAAAACTTACCTTTCTAAAACTGTTGAAAATTGTAAAAGTCAATAATTTTCGATCGATCCCATATCGATTTGTAATAATTTTATTGATTTTTTTGTGTTATCGCAAATAGCAAATCTTATTTTCGTTTGAAAATACCGTGTTTAACTTTCGAAAGGTAGCCCAAAAAGGCTTGCTTTTTCACTGAAATTTCATTATTTTCACAAGTGTGGAAAACTTAAAATTTGTCATATATCTTTCTAAAAAAACATTGAAACTTGATAGAATCAATATTTTTCGATCGATACCATATCGATTTTCAATAATTTTGTTAGTTTTCTAATGTTTACAAATACCAAATTAAATTTACAAACACGTTAAAAAATTGGCAAAACAACGTGTTTTTGCACTGAAATTTCAATATTGTTTAAAACTCTGTAAATCCTTAAATTTGTAATATAACTTTCTGAAAACGGTTGAAACTTGTCAACATGAATATTCTTTGATGGATACCATATCGATTTTCCATAATTTTATAAGTTTACTCATGTTTTAAAATAGCAAATGTAATTGTCAAAGAACCGTGTTTAACATTAAAAAATAGCCACTAAAGCGTTATTGTACTGAAACTTCAATATTTTTCAAAAGTTTGTAAAACCCAAAATTTTTTAAATCTGTGGAAACGTGTCAAAATATATATTTTACGATCGAAACCATACCGATTTTCAATAAACTTATCTGTTATGGGATCTTACCCATAAGAATAATAATGGATTATTCCATACTTAATAAATACTGCACCTCAGAAGTAGGCAAGGAGTCGGTCGCTCACTTTCTGAGCGACTGCACGGTTCAACTCTCTTCCTACGGGCGGGAGAAACCCGAAGGAGGCTACGCCGAAGGGCGGAGTCTCCCTTCGGGAGGTAAAATTGGCCCTGAACCCGTTTATACGGGTTCAAATGGGATATTTTTGGCCGAGCCTAATGGCATGGAAATACCCACGTTAAAAAGGCCTTGTGCCACATGACGCCCTCGTGGGGGACGAAAAATATAGTCAGTCGCTCACTTTCTGAGCGACTGTTCGGTTCAACTCTCTTCCTACGGGCGGGAGAAACCCGAAGGAGGCTACGCCGAAGGGCGGAGTCTCCTTCGGGGAGGTAAAACCGGCCCTGAACCCGTTTATACGGGTTCAAATGGGATATTTTTTGGCCGAGCCTAATGGCACGGAAATACCCACGTTAAAAAGGCCTTGTGCCACATGACGCCCTCGTGGGGGGACGACTAAATATAGTCAGTCGCTCACTTTCTGAGCGACTGTTCGGTTCAACTCTTCCTACGGGCGGAGGAACCCGAAGGAGGCTACGCCGAAGGGCGGAGTCTCCTTCGGGAGGTAAAATTCACGGCCATGAACCCGCTTATACGGGTTCAAATGGGCTTTTTTTGGGCCGAGCCTAATGGCTCGGGAATGCCCACGTTAAAAAGGCCTTGTGCCACATGACACCCTCATGGGGGGGGGTGACTGAATATTGTCAGTCGTTCATTTTCTGAGCGAGTGTTCGGTTCAACTCTCTTCCTACGGGCGGGAGGAACCCGAAGGAGGCTACGCCGAAGGGCGGAGTCTCCTTCGGGGGAGGTAAATTGGCCCTGAACCCGTTTATACGGGTTCAAATGGGTATATTTTTTGGCCGAGCCTAATGGCTCGGGAATTCCCACGTTAAAAAAGGCCTTGTGCCATATGACACCCTCGGGGGGGGGGGTGATTGAATCTATTGTCACTCGCTCACTTTCTGAGCGAGTGTTCGGTTCAACTCTCTTCCTACGGGTGGAGGAACCCGAAGGAGGCTACGCCGAAGGGCGGAGTCTCCTTCGGGGAGGTAAAACCGGCCCAGAACCCGTTTATACGGGTGCAAATGGGTTTTTTGGCCGATATTTAATGGCTCGGGAATGCCCACGTTAAAAAGGCCTTTGTGCCACATGACACCCTCGTGGGGGGTGATTGAATATTGTCAGTCGCTCACTTTCTGAGCGACTGTTCGGTTCAACCTCTTCCACGGGCGGAGGAACCTGGTGCGCGGCTACGCTGAAGGGGGGAGTCTCTTTCGGGGAGGTAAAATGGCCATGAACCCGTTTATACGGGTTCAAATGGGATTTTTTTGGCCGAGCCTAATGGCTCGGGAATTCCCACGTAAAAAGGCCTTGTGCCATATGACACCCTCGTGGGGGTGACAAAATATAGTCGGTCGCTCACTTTCTGAGCGAGTGTTCGGTTCAACTCTTCCTACGGGTGGAGGAACCCGAAGGAGGCTACGCCGAAGGGCGGAGTCTCCTTCGGGGAGGTAAACCGGCCCTGAACCCGTTTATACGGGTTCAAATACATTTTTTGCCGAGCCTAATGGCTTGGAAATGCCCACGTTAAAAAGGCCTTGTGCCACATGACACCCTCGTGGGGGGGGGGTGACTGAATATTGTCACTGTTCACTTTCTGACCGAGTGTTCGGTTCAACTCTCTTCCTACGGGCGGGAGGAACCCGAAGGAGGCTACGCCGAAGGGCGGAGTCTCCTTCGGGGAGGTAAAACCGGCCCAGAACACGTTTATACGGGTGAAAATGGGCTATTTTTTTTGGCCGAGCCTAATAGGCTCGGGAATGCCCACGTTAAAAAGGCCTTTGTGACCATGACACCCTCGTGGGGGGTGATTGAAAATTGTCCGTCGCTCACTTTCTGAGCGACTGTTCGGTTCAACTCTCTTCCTACGGGCGGAGGAACCCGAAGGAGGCTACGCCGAAGGGCGGAGTCTCCTTTCGGGAGGTAAACTGGCCATGAACCCGTTTATACGGGTTCAAATGGTTATTTTTTAGCCGAGCCCAATGGCTCGGGAATGCCCACGTTAAAAAGGCCTTGTGCCATATGACACCTCGTGGGGGTGACTGAATATAGTACCTCGCTCACTTTCTGAGCGAGTGTTCGGTTCAACTCTTCCTACGGGCGGAGGAACCCGAAAGAGGCTACGCCGAAGGGCGGAGTCTCCTTCGGGAGGTAAACCGGCCCTGAACCCGTTTATACGGGTTCAAATGGTTTTTTTTTGGCCGAGCCTAATGGCTCGGGAATGCCCACGTTAAAAGGCCTTGTGACATATGACACCCTCGTGGGGGTGATTGAATATAGTCAGTCGCTCACTTTCTGAGCGAGTGTTCGGTTCAACTCTCTTCCCACGGGCGGAGGAACCCGAAGGAGGCTACGCCGAAGGGCGGAGTCTTTTTCGGGAGGTAAAACCGGCCCAGAACCCGTTTATACGGGTTCAAATGGGTTATTTTTTGGCCGAGCCTAATGGCTCGGAAATGCCCACGTTAAAAAGGCCTTGTGCCACATGACACCCTCGTGGGGGGACTGAATATTGTCAGTCGCTCACTTTCTGAGCGAGTGTTCGGTTCAACTCTCTTCCTACGGGGCGGAGGAACCCGAAAGGAGGCTACGCCGAAGGGCGGAGTCTCCTTCGGGAGGTTAACTGGCCATGAACCCGTTTATACGGGTTCAAATGGGCTATTTTTTGGCCGAGCCTAATGGCTCGGGAATGCCCACGTTAAAAAGGCCTTGTGCCATATGACACCCTCGTGGGGGTGACTGAATATTGTCACTCGCTCACTTTCGCTCAGTGTTCGGTTCAACTCTTCCTGACTGCTCGGAGGAACTCTGAAGGAGGGGGGAAGAGGAACCCGAAGTAAAGGCTACGCCGAAGGGCAAACGGTCTCCTTTTTTGCCGGTTAATGGCTCGGAAATGCCCACGAACTTTGTTTACACGTGGGGGGGTTCAAATGGGAGCGAGTGTTCGGCCAAGCCTAATGGAACCTGAAGGAGGAATGCCGAAGGGCGTTAAAAAGGAACCCGACACCCGGATTGAAACACTTTTTTGGGGGCCGGATGGCTGAATCTACATTGCTTTGTCATGACACCCTCGTGGGGGGGTGACTAACAGCGTCACTGCTCACTTTCTGAGTTGTTCGGTTCAACTCTTCCTACGGGCGGGAGGAACCCGAAGTAGGCTACGCCGAAGGGCAGAGTCTCCTTCGGGAGAGGTAAAGCTGGCCCAGAACCCGTTTATACGGGTTCAAATGGGCTATTTTTTGCCGAGCCCTAATGGCTCGGGAATGCCCACGTTAAAAAGGCCTTGTGCCACATGACACCCTCGTGGGGGGGGGGGATTGAATATTGTCAGTCGTTCACATTTGAACAGACTGTTGGTTTGAACTCTCTTCCTACGGGCGGGAGGAACCTGAAGGAGGCTACGCCGAAGGGCGGAGTCTCCTTCGGGAGGTAAAACCGGCCCTGAACCCGTTTATACGGGTTCAAATGTGCTATTTTTTGCCGAGCCTAATGGCTCGGGAATGCCCACGTTAAAAAGGCCTTGTGCCACATGACACCCCGTGGGGGGGTGACTGAATATCGTCAGTCGTTCACATTTGAACAGACTGCGGTTTGAACTCTCTTCCTACGGGCGGAGGAACCCGAAGGAGGCTACGCCGAAGGGCGGAGTCTCCTTCGGGGAAAAAAAAACCGGCCCTGAACCCGTTTATACGGGTTCAAATGGACCATTTTTGTCCGAGCCCTAATGGTTCGGGAATGCCCACGTTAAAAAGGCCTTGTGCCACATGACACCCTCGTGGGGGGGTGACTTAAGATCGTCAGTCGTTCACTTTTTGAACGACTGTTCGGTTTGAACTCTCTTCCTACGGGCGGGAGGAACCCGAAAGCGGCTACGCCGAAGGGCGGAGTCTCCTTCGGGGAGGTAAAACCGGCCCAGAACCTGTTTATACGGGTTCAATGGGCTATTTTTTGGCCTTGCCTAATGGCTCGGAAATGCCCACATTAAAAAGGCCTTGTGCCACATGACACGCTCGTGGCGGGGGGTGACTAAATATCGTCAGTCGCTCACTTTCTGAACGACTGTTCGGTTAAACTCTCTTCCTATGGGCGGGAGGAATCCGAAGGAGGCTACGCCGAAGGGCGGAGTCTCCTTCGGGGAGGTAAACCGGCCCTGAACCTGTTTATACGGGCTTAAATAGGCTATTTTTTGGCCGAGCCTAATGGCTCGTGAATACCGACGTTAAAAAGGCCTTGTGCCATATGACACCCTCGTGGGGGGGTGTGACTAAATATCGTCAGTCGCTCACTTTCTGAACGACTGTTCGGTTAAACTCTCTTCCTACGGGCGGGAGAAACCCGAAGGAGGCTACGTCCAAGAGCGGCGTCTCCTTCGGGGAAATAAAATCGGCCCTGAACCCGTTTATACGGGTCCAAATGGGCTATTTTTTGTCCGAGCCTAATGGCTCGGGAATGCCCACGTTAAACAGGCCTTGTGCCACCTGACAACCTCGTAGGGGAGTGACGGAATATCGTCAGTAGTTCACTTTTGAACAGACTGCTTGGTTTGAACTCTCTTCTTACGGGCGGGAGGGACCCGAAGCAGGCTACGCCGAAGGGCGGAGTCTCCTTCGGGGAGGTAAAACCGGCCCAGAACCAGTTTATACGGGTTCAAATGGGCTATTTTTTGGCCGAGCCTAATGGCTTGGGAATTGCCGACGTTAAAAAGGCCTTGTGCCGCATGACACCCTCGTGGGGGAGTGACTGAATATCGTCAGTAGTTCACTTATGAACAGACTGCTTGGTTTGAACTCTCTTCCTACGGGCGGGAGGAACCCGAAGGAGGCTCCGCCGAAAGGCAGAGTCTCCTTCGTGT
Source organism: Acanthosepion pharaonis (assembly GCA_903632075.3). NCBI lineage: Eukaryota > Metazoa > Mollusca > Cephalopoda > Sepiida > Sepiidae > Acanthosepion > Acanthosepion pharaonis. The sequence goes on from CAHIKZ030003208.1 coordinate 117,690, forward strand.
AGGTAAACCGGCCCTGAACCCGTGTATACAGGTTCAAATTATTTAAGCTATTTTTGGCCGAGCCTAATGGCTCGGTAATGCCCACGTTAAAAAGGCCTTGTGCCACATGTCACCCTCGTGGGGGGGGGTGACTGAATATTGTCAGTCGTTCACTTTTGAACAGACTGCTGCGTTTGAACTCTCTTCTTACGGGCGGGAGGAACCCGAAGGAGGCTCCGCCGAAGGGCGGAGTCTCCTTCGAGGAGGTAAAACCGGCTCAGAACCCGTTTATACGGGTTCAAATGGGCTATTTTTTTGCCCAGCCCAATGGCTTGGGAATTGCCGACGTTAAAAAGGCCTTGTGCCACATGACACCCTCGTGGGGGAGTGACTGAATATCGTCAATAGTTCACTTATGAACAGACTGCTTGGTTTGAACTCTCTTCTCATGGGCGGGAGGAACTTAAAGGAGGTTACGCCGAAGGGTGGAGTCTCCTTCGGGGAGGTAAAACTGGCCTTGAACCCGTATTATACAGGTTCAAATGGGCGATTTTTGGCCGAGCCTAATGGCTCGGGAAATGCCCACTTTAAAAATGCCTTGTGCCACATGACACGCTCGTGGGGGTGATTGAATATCGTCAGTCGCTCACTTTCTGAACGACTGTTCGGTTAAACTCTTCCTACGGGGGCGGGAGGATCTCGAAGGAGGTTACGCCGAAGAGCGGAGTCTCCTTCGGGGTGAAAACTGGCCCTGAACCCGTTTATACGGGTTCCACAGAAGATGGCCGACCTAATGGCTCGGGAATGCCCACGTTAAAAAAGCCTTTGTGCTACATGACACGCTCGTGGGGGGTGACTGAAATATCGTCAGTCGCTCACTTTCTGAACGACTGTTCGGTTAAACTCTCTTCCTACGGGCGGGAGGAACCCGAAGGAGGCTCCGCCGAAGGGCGGAGTCTCCTTCGGGAGGTAAATGGCCATGAACCCGTTTATACGGGTTCAAATGGGCTATTTTTTGGCGGAGCCTATTGGCTCGGGAATGCCCACGTTAAAAGGCCTTGTGCCACATGACACCCTCGTGGGGGCGGGTGATGAATATTGTCAGTCGTTCACCTTTGAACCGACTGTTCGGTTCAACTCTCCTTCCTACGGGTCGGAGGAACCCGAAGGAGGCTACGCCGAAGGGCGGAGTCTCCTTCGGGGAGGTAAACTCGGCCCTGAACCCGTTTATACGGGTTTAAATGGGCTATTTTTTGGCCGAGCCTAATGGCTCGGGAATGCCCACGTTAAAAAGGCCTTGTGCCGCATGACACCTTCGTGGGGGGTTGACTGGATACTTCCAGTCGCTCACTTTTGAACAGACTGTTCGGTTGAACTCTCTTCCTACGGGCGGGAGGAACCCGAAGGGGGCTACGCCGAAGGGCGGCGTCTCCTTCGGGGAGGTAAAACCGGCCCTGAACCCCTTTATACGGGTTCAAATGGGCTATTTTTGGCCGAGCCTAATGGCTTGGGAATGCCCACGTTAAAAAGGCCTTTTGCACATGACACCCTCGTGGGGGGGGTGACTGAATATTGTCAGTCGCTCATTTTCTGAGCGGCTGTTCGGTTTAACTCTCTGTCTACGGACGGAGTGGAACCCGAAGAAGGCTACGACGAACGGAGAAGTCTCCTTCGGGGAGGTAAAACTGGCCCTGAACCCGCTTAGACGGGTAAAAATGGGCATATTTTTGGCCGACACCACGGGCTCGACTAAACCCACAATAAACAACCGAACTTGTGTCACATGTTGCCATAGTGGAGGGAGAACAATATAGTCAGTCGCTCAACTTACTGAGCGAGTGTTCGGTTCAACTCTCTGTCTCCGGACGGAGAGGAACCCGAAAAAGGCTACGCCGAAGGGCGGAGTCTCCTTCTGGGAGGTAAAGCCGGCCCTGAACCCGCTTAAGCAGGTTCAAATGGGCATTTTTTTTGGCCGAGCCCATGGGCTCGGGTAAGCCCACAATAAACAACCGACCTTGTGTCGCATGTTGCCCTAGTGGGAGGGAGATTAAATATAATCACTCGCTCAACTTTCTGAACGACAGAACGGTCCAACTCTCTGTCTCCGGACGGAGAGGAACCCGAAAGAGGCTACTCCGAAGGGCGGAGTCTCCTTCGGGGAGGTAAAACCGGCTCTGAAACCGCTTAGGCGGGTTCAAATAGGCATATTTTTGGGCCGACCCCACGGGCTCGGGTAAGCCCACAATAAACAACCGACCTTGTGTCACATGTTGACCTAGTGGAAGGGAAAATTAATATAGTCACTCGCTCAACTTTCTGAGCGAGTGTCCGGTTCAACTCTCTGTCTACGTACGGAGAGGAACCCGAAGAATGCTACGTCGAAGGGCGGTGTCTCCTTCGGGGAAGTAAAACCGGCCCTGAACCCGTTTAGGCAGGTTTAAATGGGCATATTTTGGGGCTGAGGCCACAGGCTCGGGTAAGCCCACAATTAACCACCGACCTTCTGTCACGTTGCCCTAGTGGGAGGGAGACTATATATAGTCACTCGCTCAACTTTCAGAGCGAGTGTTCGGTTCAACTCTCTGTCTACGTTTATACGGGTTCAAACAGGCATATTTTTGGGCCGAGCCCACGGTCTCGGGAAAACCCACAATAAATATCCGACCTTGCGTCACATGTTGCCCCAGTGGGGAGGGGGGAGACTGAATATTGTCAGTCGTTCAACTTTGAACCGACTGTTTGGTTAAACTCTCTTCCTACGGGCGGGAGGAATCCGAAGGAGGCTACGCCGAAGGGCGGAGTCACCTTCGGGGACGTAAAACCGGTCCTGAACCCGTCTATACGGGTTCAAATGGGCTATTTTTTGGCCGAGCCTAATGGCTTGGGAATTGCCCACGTTAAAAAGGCCTTGTGCCACATGTCACCCTCGTGGGGTGTGACTGAATATCGTCAGTAGTTCAAGTCTGAACCGTCTGTTCGGTTAAACTCTCTTCCTACGGTCGGGGACGTAAAACCGGGTGACTGAATATCGTCAGTAGTTCAAGTCGAGTAAAGAGTCGAGTCAGAGGCAGTCCGAAACAGAGTCGCGTTCAGACAATTACTACAAGACTGGTCGTGACTACATTGTTCTCTCTACTAAACCTGATTGTTCATACTAACACTTCTACTTCTCTGTATATTTTCCTGTTTGTAATATATCTGTGTTATTCCGTACCTGTGATCGAGTTCTTCTTTATATTGGTTCTACCTTGGACTATCACAGTGATACAAGGAACCGGTTTTCTAATGTTTAAAAATAGCAAATTAAATTTTCAAACACCGGTGTTTAAAGTACAAAAAGTAGGCCAGTTTGCTTTTACACATAAATTTCAATATATTTCAAAAGGTTGTCAAAATTAAATTTTCTAAAAACTGTTATACCTCGCCAAAACCAATACATCTCGAACGATACCATATCGATTTTAAAGAATTATATCGATTTTTTAATGTTTACAAAGAGCAAACATTATTTTCAAACAACCGTGTTTAACTGTCAAAAAGTATCCCAAACAACTTAAACTGAAATTTCATTATTTTTCACAAGTATGGAAAACTTAAAATTTGTAATACATATTTTTAAAAACTACTGAAATTTGACAAAATTAATATTTTTCGACCGATAACATATCGATTTTCAATAATTTTATTGGATTTCTAATGTTTCCAAAGAGCAAATAAAATTTTCAAGCAGGCGTGTTTAACGTTCAAAAAGTAGCCAAAACAACTTGCTTTTGCATGTAAATTTCAATATTTTTCAAACCATACCATGGTTTAAAAAATATTAAGATTTACATGCAAACATAAAATTTATAATATAATTTTGTGAAAACTGTTGAAACTTATTAAAATCAATATATTCAGATCGATAACATATCGAATGTCAATAATTGGCTTTCTAATGTTTCCAAATAGCAATTTAAATTTTCAAGCAAGCGTGTTTAACGTTCAAAACGTAGCCAAAACAGCTTGCTTTTGTATGTAAAACTCAATATTTTTCAAAAGTTTGTAAAACATAAATTTTGAAATATAACTTCGTGAAAACTGTTGAAATTTGTTAAAATCAATACAAATTGATCGATACCATATCGATTTCCAATAATTTTATTAGTTTCTAATGTTTACAATTAACAACTTAAATTTTCAAGCAAGCGTAAGTAGCCAAAAAACATGCCTTTCGATATAAAACTCAATATTATTCAAACCTTTGTAAAACATAAAATCGGTAATACAACTTTGTGAAAACTGTTGAAACAAGTTAAAATCAGTATATATTGATCGATTTTCAATAATTTTATTGGTTTTCTAACTTTGACAAATAGAAATTTAAATGTTCATGCAAGCGCTTTTAACGTTCAAAACGTAGGCAAAACAACTTGCTCTTGCACTTAAAACTCAATATATTTCTAAATTTTCTATATGATGTAATTTGTAATATAACTTTGTGAAAACTGTTGAAACATGTTAGAATTAACATATTTTGATCGATACCATATCGATTTTCAAAAATTTGATTGCTTTTCTAATGTATACAAATAGCAAATTAAATTTTCAAGCAACCGTGTTTAACGTTCAAAAATTAGCCCAAGAAGCTTGCTTTTGCATATAAAACACAATATATTTTAAACCTTTGTAAATTATATAATTTGTAATATAACATAGTGAAAAATGTTGAAAGGAGTTAAAATCAATATATATAGATCGATACCATATCGATTTTCATTAATTTTCTTGGTTTTCTAACGTTTCCAAATAGCAATTTAAATGTTCATGTAAGCCCGTGTAACGTTCAAAACTGAGCCAAAACATGTTTTAGCATTTAAAACTCAATATTTTTCAAACGGATGTAAAACATATAATTTGTAATATAACTTTTTGAAAAAACTTGTTAAAATAAATATATTTTGACCATATAAATTTTCAATAATTTTATGAGTTGTATAAAGTTCACAAAGAGGAATTTAAATTTTCAAGTAACCGTGTTTAACGTTGAAAAAGTAAACAAAACAGCTTGCTTTTGCATGTAAAACATGATATTACTCAAACCTTTGTAAAACATATAATTTGTAATATAACTTTGTGAAAACTGTTGAAATTTGTTAAAATCAATATAATTTAATCGGTCCCATATCGATTATCGAAAATTTTATGTGTTTTCTAAAGATGACAAAAAGCAATTTAAAGTTCAAAGCAAGGTAGAAAAAATCCTAACAGGTTGCATTTGCATGTAAAACTTAATAAATTTCAAACATTAGCAAAACATAATTGTAATATAATTTTGTGAAAACTGCTGAAATTTGTTAAAATCAATATAATTTAATCGATACCATATAGATTTTCAATACTACTATGTGTTTTCTAAAGTTTACAAAGTTCAAAGCAAGCCTGTTTTAAGTAGAAAGAGTAACAGAACAGCTTTCATTTTGATGTAAAAAGCAGTATTTTACAAACTATTGAAAAGCGTATAACATGAAAATATTAATTAGTGAAAACTATTGAAAATTGTTAAGATCAATATATTTTAATCGATACCATTTCGATTTTCAATAACTTCAAAAATTTTCTAAAGTTTACAAAGATAAATATAAAGTTGAAAGCTTAACGATAAAAAAGTAGCCAAAACAGCTTGTGTGGCATGAAAAATTTAGGAAATTCAAACCTATCTAAAACAAAAAATATGTAATATAACTTTGTCAAAACTTTTGAAACTAGTTAAAATAACATATTTTAATCGATAGAATATCGATTTTCAATAATTTCATTGGCTTTCTAATGTTTCAAAACAGTTATTTAAATTTTGATGCAAGCGTTGAAAACGTTGAAAAAGTAGCCAAAAGAGCTTGGTTTTGCATGTAAATAACAGTATATTTCAAACCTTTGTAAAACATCAAATTTGTAATATAACTTTGTCAAAACAGTTGAAACTGTTTATAATCAATACATTTTGATCGATTACATATCGATTTGCAATAATTTCATTGAATTTCTGATGTTTCCAACGAGTTATTTAAATTTTGAAGAAAAAAGTAGCCAAAAAACGTTGAAAAAGTAGAAACCTTTGAAAACCTTTTGGTTTTGCATGTAATTAAATAAAAAAATTTGAAACTAATGTTTGTAAAACATAAAATTTGAAAATATATATAGTTATAATCAATATATATTTGATCGATTAAACATAAAATCGATTTCAAAAAAAATTTCATTTTAAATCGATTTCAATAATTTCTAATGTTTCCAAAGTGTTATTTAAATTTTGAAACAAGCGTTGAAAACGTTGAAAAAGTAGCCAAAACAGCTTGGTTTTGCATGTAAATTACTGTATATTTGAAACCTTTGTAAAACATAAAATTTGTAATATAACTTTGTCAAAACTTTTGAAACTAGTTATAATCAATATATTTTGATCGATTACATATCGATTTTCAATAATTTCATTGAATTTCTAATGTTTC